>RJWH01001247.1:0-421579 GCA_004363575.1 Solenodon paradoxus | reverse complement strand
ACAGTAGTACGTTGTTAAAACAACTCCCGAATTCCATTTCAGTTCGTTTCTGAGCTATTTCGTTGGAAGCGGGATTTCCTCAATCTCAACGTTTCTCAGAACTTTCCCCCGTGAAACTGGCAGAAAACGCTTCAAAGTAGCTTCTCCAGGTCACTTCAGCACAAATGCGTCTTGAGAAGAAAGTTGAAGCTAAGGGAAGGATGAATTTGTTCGAGGATTTCAGGAAAAACCTTGAATTGGGCTCTTTTCAAGCCTTTACAACCTATCCCGATTTCGGGAAGGAAACCGCATTTGAGAGGTGAATCACAGTGCTAGTGCTGTGTGAATCGCTGGCAAGAGTGCATTTGGCCTTCTAAACAGTAGTACGTTGTTAACACAACTCCCGAATGCCATTTCAGGTCGTTTCTGAACTATTTCGTTGGAAGCGGGATTTCCTCAATCTCAACGTTTCTCAGAACTTTCCCCCGTGAAACTGGCAGAAAACGCTTCAAAGTAGCTTCTCCAGGTCACTTCAGCACAAATGCATCTTGGGAAGAAAGTTGAAGCTAAGGGAAGAATCAATTTGTTCGAGGATTTCAGGAAAAACCTTGAATTGGGCTCTTTTCAAGCCTTTACAGCGTATCCCGATTTCGGGAAGGAAACCGCATTTGAGAGCTGAATCACAGTGCTAGTGCTGTGTAAATCGCTGGAAGAGTGCATTTAGCCTTCTAAACAGTAGTACGTTGTGAAAACAACTCCCGAATTCCATTTCAGTTAGTTTCTGAACTATTTCGTTGGAAGCGGAATTGCCTGAATCTCAACGTTTCTCAGAACTTCCTCACGTGAAACTAGTAGAAAACGCTTTCAAGTAGCTTCTCCACGTCACTGAAGTACACATACATCTTGAGAACAAAATTCAAGCTAAGGGAAGAGTTAATTTGTTCAGGATTTCTGTAGAAACCTTGAATTTGGCTCTTTTCAATCCTTTCCAATATGCTCTTATTTCCTGATGGAAACCGCATTTCATCGCTGTTTCACAGTCCTAGAAGTTTGTGAATCTCTGGGAAGAGTGCATTTAGCCTTCTAAACACTATTATGTTGTTAAAACGACTCCCAAATTCCATTTCAGTATGTTTCTCAACAATTTTGTTCCAAGTCGGATTTCCTGAGTCAACGTTTCTGAGAACTTTCTCACGTTAAACTCGCAGAAAACGCTTCAAACTAGCATTTACAGGTCACTTTTTTGTAACAAGTCTGATATACCATTTAATTTTCTGATTCTCCCTATCTTTAGATTCCTACCTGCATTTTGTTCTATGTGGTTTTTATTATAAAGGCTGATTGTGTAATCAGTCTGTACCGCATTTGGTATTGCAAAACTCTATGTGCTTTTCTCATAAATAGGAATTCTATGTTAGCGTGGTGCCATTATTATCTATACCTTTGTTGATAAATAGTTTATGAAATGATAATCTTCTATGGTCTTACTGGCATTTCTTCTATGGATGTATATATATTCTTGACATAGTGTTTGATATAATTGTTATGTACTTTAACATCCTCAACACCTAGAGTTAAAATATTTCATTTCTCACACTTTGCTGAACAGAAATTCCCACATTCTTCGGTTTAATGACACTGGAAGAAGCATCAATAAACTCTACATCAATTTAACTGCTCACTCTTTTGTTCTGTGTAGGTTTTATTAAACAATTCCTATTGAATCTTCTGGGATGCAGAGTTTACAAACTATTTTTTCCCAGCACTGCACAGGTGTGACTGTATGTAAGTTACATGGATACCATAATCTCCTGGATAATTTTCCTCTAAGTTAATATTCTTAAATGTTCTAACTGGCATTTTGTGTTTGTATTTTTATGCTGAGAAATGTTACTATTATTGCATTTGATTTTTATTCTAATTACCTTAGAAAGACAGTAACAGTGGATGTTTACTTAGCGGCTGCTCTAGGACTTGAACTAATCCCAGCACCACCATGTTTTATTACCAAAGAAGATATGCAAGAATGAATGGTCTGATCACTCACAGACTCAAATAAACTTTAATGGTTTTTTCTATAATGGGTTTTATGAGATGGTTGATACTAAATCCTCTGTAATAGGTTTTGCTGTGACCAGATAATGCTGCATTAATATGGTTTGGGACTCTATTAGTAAGGGAACTATTATTCTCTCTGTATTTCATAATAATTATTTAGGGATAATGTCTTATACCAGTAACCAGCATTGTGTTATATGTCTGTATGTTGACTCTGGGCCTTCTTGTATTTACATTGGTTATGCTTTCTATTTCATTGGGAAGACATAGTTGCAAGGCCTATTTAGCTATCTATAAGCTGCATACACTTTAACTATCATCCCACTTACAGTTGTTTGATCACAAATTCTAAGTATCGTTTAATTTTCTGATCCCCCCCTAATTCTAAATCTTACTGTAACAGGAGTTCGGTGCATCTCACGGAGTCGAATAATGAGTCTTGCAGACAAAAAGTAATGAGTAAAGTAGAGCATTTATGAAGCAAAGTGGAAAGTTCTCAGAAACAAGAAGGGATCCTGAGTGGGTTAATGGCAATTGGATTTTTGCCTAGGGGCTTATATAGGATTCCAAAGGGACCTAAACCTAGCTTAAGTCAGAGTTCTTTGGCAGGACATAGAACTACTTACATCCTCCTTGATAAATATGTTAATATCCCTCCTGTAGCCTCTTGTCTATTCAGGTGTGTTTACAGATGTGCCCTATTCTGATAATTGTTGATCAAATAGAAGGTGAGAGTCCTGACACAGAAAGGTGCCCCAGTTTTGATAATGGTTGAGTAAATTGGATTTCTGGGGGGCTGTCCTGCTTAGAGACCTTCTCCTCACACTACCAGAATTTTTATTCTATGCGGGTGTCTATATTAATGTTGATTCTGAACTCTTTGTGTAATAGGTTTTGTAATGCCAAACTATATGGACATAGCACATAAATAGGTACTGTATAATAGTGTATAACTATTATTATCTATGATATTACAAGTTACTTTATGGATTGCTAATCTTCTGTGCTCTTACTAGTATAGTGTTATATGGCTGCATATTTTCTCTTGACATAGTATTGCTAACATTAGGTATATATTTTAACAGCCTTGGAAACTCAGATTTTAAATGCTTCTGAATTTACAACCTGCTGAACCGTCTTTTAATATAACCCCACAATTATATTTTATTACACTAGAAGAAGCCTCAGTTAGCTCTTTCTTTTGCTATCATTTTAAATAATGCCTTGCTCTTTTTTTCTATGCATATTTATATAAAAACTTCCTATAGAATCTTCTGTGAAATAGGATTTTTCTTAACACCAGTATAAGTAATTGTATGGAACCCCTGTATTCACTCTATGGGTTAGTATTTCCAACTGGGTTGATATTCTAAAATACTCAAAACTGCCTTCTGTTATTTGGTTGTATATTTTCCCTGAGAAAAGGTACTGTTACTTGATATGATTCTTTTTGCATTTGAAAGAAATTTATGTGAGATCTCTACTTAGTATCTGCTCTGAGGATTGAACTAATATCAGGAACATGTTTTATCACTGAAGCAGATATGTGAGGATGAATTATCTGATTCCTCATAGATTTAAATAACTTTTAGAGGTTATGTTCTATACATTTTTGTGTGAAGTTTGACAGTGAATCCTCTGCATATAATAGGTTTTGCTTTTACTAAATAATACTGCATTAACATGGTTAGGGACTATATTAGCATGGCATTACTATTCTCTCTATATTTCTTAATATTTATTTAAAGGTGTATGTTCCTATGTCCTGTAAATGGCAGTGTGTTATATGACTGTATATTGATTCTGGGACTAATTATTGTTACATTGTGAATGCATTCAACTTCATTTGTAAGATATCATTACAAGGCTTAATTTAGCTACCCCTAGCTGTATGCTCTTTATCATCTCACTTACCCTTGTTTGTTCATGAGTCAGACATATAAGTTAATTTTCTGATTTCCCCTAGCTTTAAAATACTGCCATCATTTTTGCTCTATATGAGTTTTTATATGAAGTTTGATTCTCTACACTGTGTGCAACAGGAATTGCATTACCAAACTATAGTGGACAGCACATGAATACGTACTCTAAAATAGTATGGAACCATTATTATTTATTCTATTACTAGGTACTTATTTATGGATTGATAATTTTCTATGCTTTAACTGGTATTGTGTTATTTCACTATATATTTTCTGTTGACATAGTGTTTGTAACACTATGTATATACCTAAATGTCTTGAAAACCCAGATTTAAAATTCTAATGTATTTACATCTATTGAATTACTGAATTATGTTTCCTTTATTTCCTCATCTTGGTTTATATCACACCAGAACTAGCATCAATTTGTTCACTCTACATCATTTTAAATAACTCCACCTCTTCTGTTCTATTTGGGTTTTGTAAAAAGCTTCCTACTGAATTTTCTGTGAAATAGAATTTATTATGCCAAGCTATTTTTTTTCAGCACAGAAATCAATGACTTCATTTTGTATGGAACCCCTACACTCACTGCATGGCTAGATATTTCCCGTCTGGTTTGATTTTTTTAAATTTTATTGCAATAAACTTGTTTTACAAATTAAAATAAACACACATGTATAGTTCTCCATATCTGCAGTTTTTCCATTCCTCAGATATAAGTCTATACATCAACATGGCCTGCCCTCTGATAATCACCAAGTGTTCTTCACCATTATCTCGGAGATTCTGATTCCACTTATCCCACCTCCCCCATCTCCTTCCCTATTAGTAACCTCAATTCTATTGCAAGAGTCCGAGAGTTGGTTTTGATTCATCTGTTACTTGTTTTGTCTATTCACATTCTACCTATATGAGATCATTTTATATCATTCTTCTTTTGACTTATTTAGCATAGTATAATCCTCTCAAGATCCATCCATGTTAATCCAAATGACAGGATTTCGTTTTTTCTATGGGCTGTTTTATATTTCATTCTGTATATACACTTTATCCATTCACCTGACATTGGGCACTTAGGTAAGTCTTAGTTATTGTGAAGAGGGCTGTAATAAACATGGGGGTGCATAAATTTCTGTGAATTTATTCTTGTGTAACTTTTGGGTTCGTATCTAAAAGTGGAATGAGAGCATCATACGGGATATTTATCTTCAGCTTTTTGAGGAATCTCTATATTGTTTTACATAGGACTTGCACTTCCACCAACAATGTGAAAGTGCTCCTACATGCTCACCAACACTTTTCGTTTTCAGACTTTTGGATAATAGCCAGTCTTTCAGTGATGACCTTTCCAGTAGGGTCAGGGGCAACAACAACAAAAAAGGTTTACTTAAGACCACAATTGTGAGTCAAGAGGGGTGAAGGGGAGCATAGTGGAGTAGTCCCACTATCTATCCCAAGTTTCCTCACTCCTCTCATCTATTGGAAGTGATTGCAACATTGAAGGCATAACAGTATAGTTTAGCAAATAATTATGTAGCATACGTGACAGATAGCATGGGAAAGGGATAAAAAAAGCAGTACAACTTGGGTAGATGTACTAGGCAGTGGGGAGCAGTTGCAACAATGTTTACTAGTGGATGTCAGCCAAGTCTTACAGCAAAGTTGATGTTGGACTGCTTTCAGCTGATAACATCCCCTTGGCATATTCCCTGCTTTCACTGGATTTGGTCGCCAAGAGGGAACTGCTACATCTTTGGCTGGCATTTGCAAATCACACACAATACATCCAGACAGTTTTCTGCTATCAAAATGATGAAGTGGGGAAAGGAGTTAAAACATGCTGGTGAGTACCTGGGTTTGTTTAGAAAGAATTCATGGAGAGAGAGTCAGTGGGCAGGAACACACAGTGAGTTTATTAAAAGTTGAAATAAATAGTTGAGGTTACATCAAGAGAATACACACATGTACATGTATGGGACCTAAGCTGTCTGCATCTCACTCACAGACACGATGGATTGTGTGTGTGTGTGTGTGTGTGTGTGTGTGTGTGTATGGCTTTTGGGCATGTCCAGGTCACCTGGAGAGAAATGGTGTGAGTATCTATGGGTGTGTCCTAGGTGCAGGTTGCTAAACTGAGATCCCCCTGGGGTTTCTTTCAGGTTTTACCAGTTAGTCCACTATTCATATATCTGCATACTACCCTGCAATTTTTAAGTTATGCTGTCCCTACATCAATTAGTGCAATCATGCATTAAATATCCAATCATACTGCCTAGAGGTCATGGCCTGGGCTCCCACATCTCAGGTGTAAGGCGGTAGCTCATTGTTTTGATTTTCATTTTCCTGATAGCAAGCAAGTAGGAACATCTTTTCATGTGCCTGTTGACTATCTTTACTACTCTTCAGAAAAATGTCTTTCCAATTCCTTTTCCCATATTTTGATTAGATTGCCTATTTTTCTGATATCAAATTTTATGAATTCTTTGTATATTTTGGATATTAAGCCCTTGTCAGAAATATGGAATCAAATATCTTCTCACAGTGAGTAGGATGTCTTTTTGATTTGGAGCTCTTTTGACTGTGAAGATTTTTAGTTTGACATAATCCCAGTTGTTTTTATTTTCTTTTTGTTTCTCTTGATTCTGGGGTCGGGTCCCTGAAGACCTCTCTAAGACTGATGTTAAAGAGCATCTTTCCTATGCTGTCTTCCAAGAAATTTATTGTTTCTGGTTTTATCTCCAGATCTCTAGTCTATTTTGAACTAAGTTTCATGAATGGTATTTGTAATGGTTTAGCATCATTCTTTTGCATGTGGTTGTCTAGGTTTCCAAATACCATTTATTTAAGAGATTTTCCCTTTTCCATCATCTGCTTTTGCTCCTTTGTCATAGATTAACTGACAGTATGAGAGCAAGTCAGTTTCTGGTGATTCAGTTCTATTCCACTAATCTGTGCCTCTTTTTATTCTGGTACCATAACATTCTAATCACTGTTGCTTTGAAGAATAACTCAATGACTTGGAGTGTAATCTCTCCATATTTGTTCTTTTTTCTCATAATTACTTTGGCTATTCAGGGTCTTTTGTTGTCACATATAATTTTAGAATGTTTGATTCTATTTCTTGTAAATAAGTCCATGAGATTTTAATTAGATTTACATTAAATCTGTATATTGCTTTAGGTAAAATGACCATCATAGTGATGTTGATTATTCTCAACTATGAGCAGGGGATGTCTTCCATCTCTTTGTAATCTTTTATATTTCTTTTAAGAAGGACTGGAATGTTCTGTGTACAAACCTTTCACTCCCTTTGTTAAATGTATTCCTGCTGGGATCAATAAAGAAGAAGTTTAGTTTAGATAATCACTGCCTCAGCAGGGGTAAAACAATAACCCAGGTGCCTGTGAAACCTGGTATCTGCCCCTGCAAGGAAAACCTTGGTGGGGAGGATTTTGTTCCCTGCTGAGGATCAAGAAGAAGCTAGGTAGTTAACTTAAACCTTTTAAATGTAAAATCACTTTGTAAACAATGAGTATTAGAATGACCAATTTACTTCTTGTGTTTTTTCTGTGAATTATTTCCTTGTGTAATGACAATAAATACCTGAGGAGTCAGTAACTTGGTGTGGCTCTTTGGGGTGACAGATCCTCAATAGTTCATCCCCTGACCCTGCTTTCTTTCTATTTTGTTTTTTTTCTTTCTATTTCTCAATACCCTGCAATCCCTCCCTTCAGGCCCTGACCACAGGAGTCTTGACATATTCCAAGGTATTTTATTCTTTTAATTTCTGTTTTAAACAACATGGTTTTCTGGATTTCATTTTCTTTTATGGTGGTGTTAGTGTATAAAAATGCAATGGGTTTTTGTGCATTGATTTTCTGCACTTTGCTGTATTCATTGATTAGTTCTAATAGATTTATGACAGAGTTTTAGGATTTTCAGTGTATATAACCATGTTACCTGCAAATAATGATAGTTTCACTTCCACCTTTCTGATTTGGATTCCTTCTATTTCTTTATCATGCCTAATTGTAGCAGTGGTGAGAATAAACGTCCTTGCCTTGTTCCTGGCCTTAGAGAAAATGCTTTTAATTTTTCACCATTGACTATGATGTTGACTGTGGGTTTGTTGTACATGGCCTTTATTATTGTGATGTATGTACCTTCCATCCCAACTATATGCAGTTTGGATCTTATATTAGATCTTGTCAAAAGCTCTCTTTACATGTATTGTTATGATCTTGTGGTTTTTCTTCTTGTTCTTATTGATATGATATGTTACATTAATAGATTTATATCTCTTGAACCATCTTTGCCCCCCAGGGGTAACCCCACTTGGTCATGATGGATGATCTTTTTAATACATTGTTGGATTCAGTTTGCTAATATTTTGTTGAGAATTTCTGTATGTATATTTAGTATAGTTATTCTATCTATAATTTTCTTTCTTGGTGATGTCTCTATCAGTTTTTGATATCAGTGCGATTTAGCCTCATAGAAAGTATTTGGGAGCAATCCCTGTTCTTCAATATTTTGCAAGAGTTTGAGAAAAATATGTATTGATTCTTCTCTGAAGTTTTGATAAAATTCATTAGAAAAGCCATCTGATCCTGGGCTTTATTTTTAGGGAGACTTTTGATTACCTCTTCAATTTTTTTGTGATTGTTCTGTTAAGGTGCTCCGGTTATTCCCAGTTCAGTTTTTGTATACTGTATATTTCTAGATATCTATCCATGTCCTCAAGGTTGTCTACTTTGTTGTCTTAGAAATATTTGCAGTAGTCTCTTAGTATGTTTTGTATTTCTGTGCTACATGTTGTAACTTTTCTCCTTTCATTTCTGTTTCTAGCTATGATAGTTTTCTCTCTTTTCTCATTGTAAATATAGCTAATGGTTTGTCAATTTTATTTTTCCCTATCTTTTTGTTTCATTTATCTTCTGTATTGTCCTTTTTTCTGTGTTATTTCTGCTTAAATTTTGATTATTTTCTTTTTTCCACTGATTTTTGGCTTAATTGTTCTTTCTCTTAATTTCTCTTTCTCTGACTTCCAGATGGTGACTCAAAAGGACTCACTTTGGGGTCAGACACTGAATAAAACAAAAATAGTCATCTATATTCCTGAGACAAACATCAAGAAACAACTGGAATTTCAGCTGGAGATATATTGGCTGATGATTAATGGTGGGTGTGGGCACCCATCATAGTTCTCAGCTGAGCTGCAAATCTGGATTTAGGATGGAGCTCAGGAGTCTCTGGATGCATGGTGGGGTGGAGGCTAGGGATTTCAGGATCAGCTCTTGAGTGAGTGAGAGGCAGGCCCAGTGGGCCTGAGACACTGAGTCATGAAGGGCCAACTTGTGAGGAGGTGATAGGAAAGGCAGCACACCAGGAGCTGAGCGGAATCTGTGTGATGAAATTGCACTGGGTACAGCCATAATCAGAAATCAGCCAAAGAAATTCCAAGTTCAAATCCCTCCAACAAACATTTCAAGCTAGAGCTTGCAGTCCACCAAGCAGAAATCCCATCCACAGCATATCCACTCACTGGAAATCCCATCCCAAAGGATTACAGTTAGAAAGCATTCCCAAACCTCAACACTACCCACAAGTGCCACTTTGTGGGTAGAGGCGAAGCTGAAGTCTGATTGCCAATCCTGGGCAAGTCAAACCTACACAATGCCAGGGAAACAGAACCCTCAGCAACATAAACAAAATGCTGAATAGAGCAAAGACACAGAGAAATATACATGAAATGATGAATCCAATCAAAAACCCAGGGAAAAATCTGAATACAGCAGACATATGCTAATTACCTGAAGAGGAAATTAGAGTGATTAACATGCTCATGGGAATCCAGAAATCAGTTCAGGCAGTAAACAAGAATGTCAGGAAGCAAAGAGAAGAATTAAAAGAAGATATCAAACAGGTAAGATACATGATAGCTGGATTGAAAAACTCAATAGAGGGACTCAACAATAGGATGGATGAAGCTTCCAATAGAATCAGTGATCTGGAAGAAAGGACAGAGGAACTCAATCAAGCAAACCAGGAAAGAGATAAAAAAATTCAAAGACTTGAAGTCAATATTCAAGACATCTGGGATAACATCAAAAAGAATAACATTTGCATCATAGGGGTCCTAGAGGAAGAAAGAGAAAAGGGATAGAAATCATACATAAAGAAATAATAGATGAGAACTTCCCCAATTTGAAAAATGAAGCAAGCTTCCAGATCCAGGAGGCTTAAAGAGTTCCTAATAAAAGAAACCTAAACAGAAATACACCTAGACACATCATCATCAAAATATCAAAAATACAAGATAAATAAAAACAGCCAGAAAAAAAATATCCCATACAGAGGAGCCCCCATAAGATTGTCAAGACTTCTCAAATGAAATGCTACAGGCCAGAAGGGAATGGCATAATATATTCGAAGTGCTAAAAGAAAAGGATTTTTAAGTTAGGATTCTATATCCAGCAAGATTATCATTCAGAACTGAAGGAATGATTAAAAAAAAACACAAGCAAATGTTAAAGAAGTTCATCACCACAAAACCAGCTTTGCAAAAAATATTAAATGATGCTCTATAAAATTGTCGGGGTCATCAAAACCAAGATTGTCAAGGTCATCAGAAACAAAGAAAGTCTGAGAGACTTTCACAGCCAAGAGGAGACATGACAACTAAATGTAATGCAGTTTCCTAGACAGGATCTTTTAACAGAAACAGGCATAAACTAAGGCAATTAAACTTACTATGGACTTTAATAAGTAATAATGTATTTTAAAGTAAATAATGTATAAATATTGATTTGTTAATTGTGACAAGTGTACCGGATTGTTGTAAGATGTCAATAATAGGGGAAACTGGTTGTGGGATATATGGGAACCCTTTATGATCCGTTCAATTTTCCTGTAAGTCCAAAAATGTTCTAAATTAAAATTTTACTTTAAAATGCAATAAAATAAAGTGCAGGGTAAAATTTTTCTTTGTAATTTTTCTTGTTTCTTGAGGTGTAGTTGTATTGCAATGAACTTCCCTCTTAGTACTGATTTTGCTTTATCACAGAGATACTGATAGCTCATGTCTTGATTCTCATTAGTTTCTAAGTATTTTTTAAGTTCCCTTTTTATTTCTTTTACCTAAGAGTCATTCAGAAGCATATTGTTTAGTTTACAATTAATTTGGTGTATTCTAGCTTCCTTTTTTGGTTGATTTCTAGTTTTAAGTCATTTTGGTCAGAGAAGATGCTTTGTATGATGACCACCTTGTCGGTGCCCACAATCAGCAATCGGGCCGCATTTCTGCCTCTACACACAGGGTGGTGCTGTGGGAAGTTGAAATTTCCTCCTTTCTGGGTGACTATTTTCTCCATTTAAGCTTGATGGCAGGATTTCTGGAGGATAGGTGCTGCAACTTGAGCAATATATTGGAAGTGGTTGGGGTGGGGGAATTCCCCTAGCTGCCTTTCAGTTATGGTGGTTACCTGTGTAATTTTTCTTTGGGGGCTCCTACTCAGATCACTAAAGCACTGCTTCTCTTTCTGCTCTGCACCAAGATACTCTTCCCCTGGTTTTGTGTCCTAATCTTTCTGCATGAGCTCTCTATAACCCTCAGAGCAATTCCTGGAAGGCTCAGAACTTCTCACAGTTCCACTCTCTCCACTGCTTTTTTTTCTGAGGGTGAGATTCCTGAATCTGTAATGTGGCTCTGAACTCCAATGTTTTTGCCAACACTTATTGTGGTGATCGCTGCTGCTGTTTCTTCAGACCCTGTGCCAGCCCTTCCACAGCATGTGTGCCTGAAGAATAGGTGATTTCTAGTGGGGAGGAGATCTGACACATACTAGCAGGTATCACTCTTGATTCTTATATTCAAAATTATATATTTAAGTATTACAGCTATCTGAACAACAATCTAGAAATCAGAACTGATAGAGTCTATTACCAGTTTTTTTAAAACAATTCAGCAGGTGATTTTGACTAAATTTATCTTATGCCCACTTAATGTAAATAAAATAGTCATCACAATGATTATTATATAGGATCTATGAAATATGATGTATGCATTCATATTAAAATTAAAGTCCTTCAAGATGTCTGATTTGACATAGTCCCAAGCTATTGAAGATAACAGGTAAAGAAGTTGTTCACTAAAAAGATAAAATATCAGACACCCATTTTTCTATGAAGAACCCAGTAAATTTTGCATATGTAAAACCAAACACATAGACAGTATTCAAATTGAAGTTAGTCAAATTTTTCACTTTAACTTTCAGTTCCAATTTTTAACATAACCTTAAGCAAAAATTTTAAAATGCAAAATGTTTCTAAAAAACTCTTTAACGAAAAATCTGTTTTAGATTTTTGTAAACTACAAAACCAATATAAAAAATATTCAATTATTTTAAAAACTATATTTTAATGCCAAATTATATTATAATGTTTAATTTTACTATTTTGATGTTGTAGGCATTTCTGTCTCACAATACTTAGTAATACTACATATGAGTACAATGTTAATTTTGATTATGGCATTTTTCAAATTGTAATTTATACATAATTACAAAATATAATTCCACATTTATTTCCAACTCACTCCATTTGAATTGATAAAATAGAAGTAGTCATTCAAAGGACCTTCATAATACAGCTGAACTCAAAATACTTTTGCTCTAATTATCCTAATAATTGTATCCTAAATATTCTAGGTAATTATTCCAATTATTTGCTGCTTTAGAGTATTATTAGCCAGTAAATCTTAAAGCAACTTTGGTAAAATCATAATCTAAGTAGAATATATGGTTGATATTTCAAATATTTTAAAAGGTTCAATTATATAATCATAAAATATAAAATATAGTTTATTCAAATTATAATTCAATGTTTAAGTAAAAACATGAAATATACTAGTTTTTGAACTGTTTTTGTTGTTTTTGTCAGGTAGGGAAGTTAGCTAAGAACAGGACACAGGGAAGAGGTTGAGGATAGAGGAAATAAAGCCAAAAAACTTTAAAATCAGTGTAATTCAGTTTAGCAATGCAATTTAGTTTAGTTTAAAATTTCAGTTTAACTGATGCCAGAAAATCAGTGCAATTTAGTTTAAAGTATCACAAACCAAAGCTAAGTAATTAGCACAATTCAAATGGATATTCAAATGCTCAGGATACGGACTGTTGGAAAGAACAAAAACAATTCATCTTAAATTAACCTTGGAATTCTCTGGAGGCCTAGAGGATAGACTACTGGATGTAGTCCATATACATCTGAAGGGCTCAGTTTTGAGACTTGGGCTGAGGGAAACAAACAAGATCAACTGATGTGGAGAAAACAGCTTAAAACCTATAGGGCAGTATGAAGATGTATAAGTAGAAAACTAACTAGCAAACCCTGAGACTTCTAATAGCAAAGACATTAAAAAGCAAGGACCCCACCTTCGCAACTTGAGTCTAGAATACACCCCTAGATACTTATGCTGTTTTCACTCCAGGTAACGTGGACACATCCAAAAAGAAAGAAATCCCACCTCTCATATATATTCAAGAATTCGTCTTGCCTGAGTGAAAGGCAGGCAGCACAGGTCATACACACATGAGTGCAGCCTTTTGAGGTAATTTTCCTAGACCACAGGGTGCTTAAATTCACTTTTTATGCATGTAATAAATGTGTTGTTTGTGTCTGACCAAACAGCACTCTCGAATTCTTTCTGGAGGGACCCAGCATCTCATCAGTGTGTGTCACTCATCCTCCCCCACATCAGAACAACTAAATAAAAATAAACAAATGCTTTTAAAATAAATAAATAAAGAGATCATTGACATGCCAGTTAAAGGAAGCTTGTCCCACCTTAGAGTGACCAAAGACAGGTTAAGGGCAAAAAGCAAAGTACCAGACTTTTTAAAACACAGGTTCTTAACCCCTCAAAGATGGTTCCTCTGGGGACAACCCATCCTTGACTTTGAGGGAGCCCTCTCCCTTTCCTTTGCTCTGTAAACACCTTTGTGTTGACAGGTCGATAGCCAGATATGAGTAGAGTTCATGGAAAGGGAAATTCAGAAACAGAAAATTATAGATCAATGTAACTTTTAACCCAGTCATCAGCACATGCCCATAGTGGTGTCAACCCAGCTTAACATACCAAAAGACAGGAAGCCACTCTAATTAAATTTAAAGTGAAACAGGGAACTGGAAAAACATCATCTCACACTCTTATCTCACAAGCTCAGCCTTGAGGAATGTCTAAAACAATATGCTCAATTGAGTGAATGCTCATTCTGCTTCTGTGAAACTGTTTGCGCACATACCCCTATAAGGTTAATTGCAAAATGTTCCTGGCACCTGGCTGGCTGAGCTGGTTGTGCAAATGGGGACCTCAGATAACAGAAAAATGTTAAAAACGTCATGTATAGGGGACCTGCATAATCATGGTTATGCCTGTCAAAAAATTATTAACTGCCTTTGTTCTCTGTGCCTCTCTGTTTGTCTATACAAACCCTGAGCTGGTTACACAGGGTGCTGTATGATCTGGGTCTGTTTTCTCCATACAGCCGCCGGCTAATAAACTCCTCTTAAATTCTCTTTAACTCTGGTGTGTCTCTCTCATCTTGCTGGCTACTTTGTAACAAAAGTACAGGGAAACTGTTAAGACTCCAAGCCTATGTGCTAAAGTCCAGGGCCACAAAAAGGAAATAAATTATAATACAGCTGATATAGAACCTCCCAATCAATCTAAGAGAAGACTCCTAAAGGGCCAGTAAAAAGACTTGTCCCACCCCAGAATGTTTAATGACAGTTTGGGGGTGGAAAGCAAGCTTCTACACCCTTAAAACTGAGTTTTCTGTCCCCATTGTTTTCTTTCCCCTTTCTCAGAGGGCCCACTCCGTTTGGCAATGCTTTTCTCCCCTTTCTCTAAATAAAACTATTGGGAAGAAGTTATTTTCAGCATTTAACTTCCAAAATTGACATGGGACCAGATGGACATGGAGGATGAGGAGATTGCTGACTGTATGGAACCACAAAAGGGCATGGAATTCCTTTTAGCAGCAGAGGCTTTTAGGACTAAACTGAGAGATCTCTCAGAATATCCCTCTTGCTATCTTACCTGGGACCACCTGCAGCAATGGCCTGACATTTGAAGTTTAAAAGCATTCCCTTCTTATTATAGCTCTTCCTCAGGCTAAAGGAAAGGTATAAATTTGGGAATTTCACAGCAATCAGGGCAGCCTTCCCAGCCCAGGAGCATACCTCCTGCTTTTTCTTTCTTTCTCCTCCATTTTCTCTAATAAATTTCTAATACTCAAGAATGTTATCTTAAGCCATTCACCTCCAGACCCCAAAGTCCCCACATCAAAACCTCTTTTGTTTCACCTCTGTGCTTTAACTTTACTTCCTTTTACATGTTATCTAGGCCCTGCTCTGGAAATTTTTTTTTCCAGAGACACAACTCCCATGACAACTGAGGAAAGAGGTACATACACATGTGTACCTTCTATATCATCTTCACTTACAGTAGGCTTTATCTATCTTTTCTTCTGACATTTGCTGCCTGTGCTCTGAGGCAAATTATCTCCCTCAGAGACACAAGCATCCATGCCTGAGACAACTGAAGCACATGGTATCATTTTTTCTATGGTTAGAAGGTGTTTCAAATTTATTTACTGTAACAAGTCAGTAAATAAATAAATCTCACTTACTTACTACTTGGAATTTTGGAGAAAATTTATATTCCTATTTCTTCACACCATGTGGGAAAATTTAGTGTTGTGTTTTGATGAGGGATAGGAGAGAGAGGACTGGCTGGAAAATCTGGAATGCTTCCCTAGCAACCTGAACTGGAGACACACCACCTAGTTAGCCACTACCTTTGAACTTGGACTCTCCTAAGAGCTAGGACCCCTGGGAGGCCCCTTCTGAGATAGGAAACAAGAAAAAAAAATGAAAAATCAAAAGTCATCGCATTCCAGCCAAGCATGAAAAAGATGGAGCTTTTTGTGGCCAGAGACTAGATGCTGCTCAATCCTAAATCCTCTGTACTCTCCTAACATTCCAGCACATCTGGATAAGACTCTCAACTTCTTAGCCCTAAAATCAACAAGCTCACCAGGTAGTCTAGTCAAGTATTCACCCCATCCCTCCACACTCCCTAACACTCCAACCCCTGGACTCCCTACCACTAAATCTACAGCTCAGCCATATGGCCTTATTGGAATTCCATCTCTAGCCCCCTACCGTGCTAACCAGAGACTGTCCCCCTAAAAGTCTCTCACAGTTTCCCTCAAATTGCTCTTTTCTATCTCTTCTCAAAAAGGATATTTTCTGGCCTGCACATGGGACAATAAAATCTCACTTAGAGCTCAGGGCTCCCTTGTCTCTGCCTCTTATTGCTGAACCAGCTTACACCTTCCCCCCATATGTAAGAGACTCCATTTTAACAACCCCCTCTCTTGCTCCTGCAATCCCAAGTTTCATGCATCACTTCTGTTTAGTTGTTTTCTAATAAACTTACCACATGGTGTTGGTACAAGGCATTTCCATTCAAATTATTTCTAAGACAAATTGCACTCATCAGTGTCAGGTACTCATATCATGTTTTTCTTTAAATTTTAGATCCCTCTTCCTTTTAAAGCAATATTACACAATGTTCTCAATGTTTAGAGGACTTGGTTTTAAACATTTTTCCACAAAATCCAATCTGCAATATTGCACTATAATAAATTACATATGAAAGGAGGTGCTATAAAAATAGTTGAACTTTTATTTATTAGTGATGCTTTAATTGGATTTTCTCTATCTTCTACTTCAAAATCATTTAATCTTATGGCCAATGCATTGTTTTTTTATCCTCTTGTGGATAAATACAATATTAACATCCTTCTGATGAGAGATAGGAGAGAAGGAACCCTTAAAAACCGGCTGGCAAACCCTAGGACCCCTCCCTAGCAACCTGTCTAGAGACACACACCCTAGTAACTCCTGTCAGAAATTTCCAGGCAACTCTCATGAAAACTCCAACTCTCACAAGAGCTGCAGCCCTTAGGTAGGCCCAAAGAGGCTGTCCTACTCCCATCCCCAGTATATAAGAGACTCCATTTTAACAGCTCTCTCTATCTTTCTCCTGTGACAGACAAGCTTCATGCATCATTTCTGTTTAGTTGTTTTGCAATACACTTCCCATATAGTATTGAGGCAATGCCTCTTTCCCTGAATTCTTTTCAGGATGAATTCTGTACTCATTGGTGCCAGACCCTGCATCACTTCCCCCTGTGGGGGTTGAAGGAAAACGTTTCCCTATTTCTGTGAGGTTCTTCACAAACTGGGCAAATTAACTAATTAATATTAAGCATGATTAGTAACAGAAAATCCCAGATTTAATAATAACATACATATGGAAAATTTGTACAGCAGTAATTCTGAGGTTGCTGGTATAAGAAACATTAATAAGTGGTCCATTTTCGGGATAGAATGCCTGGTCTTGAATGAAAAAGTACTGCTAGCTAAATTTGCATAACTGCTTAGTGATGTGGCAACTGCAAAGTTTAGGCACCTGGAAACAGAATACAGAGATGGGGTCCACTAACAAATAATGAGGGTAGGGACCCCCTAGGCAAAATTAGGAAATAGAAAAAAGGAAGTACACAGAGCCTGTGTATGTGCCAGAAAGCAGGTAGCCTAGGGGAGCTTCCCACCAAAGAAAAACAAAAGGAAGTGGAATTGACCGAAGCCCACATGCAGACCTGACCAATCCAAAAGGTATGCATTTCAAACTAGCCCAACCAGAAGGAAAGTTACCTTAAAAGGAATTATTAAATCTTAGGTGATGTCTGGAAAGATTGTACACCCCATAGTACTCAGTCAAGTGAGGAACCAGAGGGACTGCACTTTAGAGAATAAAATGCTCATTGTAACCACTTTAGGTGTACCTGCCTACCGAACACCCAATCTTGCAAGACTGACATTAAAGCCTTACTCTTGCTGCACTTCACATTTCCAAGTCCATTCTTTGCATTTGGACTGGTGAGCTCGTTTCTCACACTGGGACAGACAACTTATATCTTGAGCTGAGGCATGGAGATCTTGGGAGAAAGAAGGGGGTCTCCATGTGGTAAGGAACAATCATCCTTACTATTACTCTAAAAGTGTAACTACCCTTTCTACATTCTTCTGGAGAATAGGAACAAAAGAAAATTTCTTGATTAGGAGGGCAGAGGCCAGGAGAGTGGTAGATGGCTTCTTTGATTAACAGAAGACTAAAGGTTTAGAATAGAAATTTCTCCTTTCCTCCGGGGCTGTCCTCCACTATCCTTTGCTCTTCATGTCTGAGTGGAGTATGTACAGCAGAACAATTCTGAAAAAACTTGGAGTGTTCTGTTTTAGACCCCTCTAAGTTTTTAAGAATTATTTTTGAATAGGAAAACTACCAAATAAAAATATGTAAGGACCAATTACGTTTTAAACAAGTGTCATCAAATCTTTTATTATTGCTTACATTTGAATAAATTATAGCATTTGTCAATAATAAACAAAGAAATGGGTTTTTACTTGTACTGCAAATCATTTTTCATCACTACCAAGATATGTCTCTATACTAAATACCTGGATAAAGTACTGTAATAATTTTTAATTGGGATTTCATATTTTTTCCAAAAAGTTTGAGAGAGAAGCAAATTGAGAAAAACAAAGTTTTGGTTTGGCAGTCCTTACTATATGTATATTCTTCTTCAGAGGAAATATTGCATTGCTAAAATGCATTTCTAGCTACAAGTGGAAAGGATGATAAGTAAAATCAGAATACAAATTCAGTTAAATAGCATCTGAATATAATTTTCATCATGGGTGGCCTAGGGGTTGGGGGGTAGGTGTTTGGAGTAGAGCTACGCAAAATGATTTCTAATTGGCAAACATTTTCCTGGGGGACAGGAAAGGATCTGGAGATAAATTCTACAGATATGAATGTTTGCCATGTGTTTACTTTTACTTTTGGATGTCATTCTTATAACACAACTGTGTCTTATTCCCTTCCTCTGAGGGGACGGAGCACTCACCTGATTTAATTCCTCCCACAGGCAGCTCCCCATTGTCCAATGCCTGCTTCTTCTCAGCACATTCCCTAGGCTGCACTTTAGCTCAGGCATACCTTCTCTTGGGGCAGAAAAACAGCCCTTGCTAAAGAGGTCACACAGCCATTATACTGAACTTTAGGGTGGAGGAGTACTTGGGGAGAGAAAGGCAATGTCTGCAGGAAGACTCTTCCACATTCAGGACCTGGACTTCTTCCTGGTGATCAGAAGCATTGGCACTAAATTCCTCAACCGGCTCTTAGTGGAGGCTAACCCCAGGGTTGGTTGGAGCTGAGGCTGGGGCAGGGACAGAGGCCTAGGATTGGGAGTCTGGGCACTGGGAGAAGGAAGGCCCTGCACATACAATCCATAATGCCCTAGGAAAGTTTTGGGTCAAGGGGCACTGCCTTTCTCCACCTGTCCTCAGTCTGATGCTGACTGAGGATTACCTCCTCAATTGTCTCACCCATCTGGTTCAAAGTACCATTCCCCGACTCTTTTCTTCCCTTTCTTTATCACTTTGAGCTGGACCCAAAGAAAATTATACTTTCCACACCAAAAGTTCTTAGAAAGTGCCATGAAAACTCCTCTCTCATCTCCATGGAAACAGCAGCTGCAAATGTAACTTTCCCTACTCTCTGAAGTATTAAATGATGTACCTGGCAGATACAGGTACTCTCCAGAAAATGTACAGATACTGCTTTAGGTCACATGGCCTCACCACACTCACTTGCATACCAGCGAGGCAAGTGAATGCAGAGAAATTTTATTGAAAAGGAATACAGACTCCCAGCACAGGGAGGGTTGCCACTGAAGCTCTGACATCTAGGGCTTTTATAAACTTTCTTAAAGCCTGTATACATCAGTGATTGGTGTTGTGGACCCAGTATGCTAATGAGGCATTTAGAAGTCAGGTCTTGGTCCTTTCTTATGCTAATTAGGAATTCTCAAACTGCACTTCTGATTGGCTAACCTATAGTCTGATTTCAGGTTGGGCAATTCTGTCCTTTGTTCCTGCAACTCTCCATTCCCCTGCCTCCCAGCCCACCCAATTTCCTTTTTCCTCAAGTGTTTTTTTTCTGCAAGGACTTTGTCTGCCTGGTGATCAAGCTGTTGTTTTCTTGTCCTCTACACATTTTTTCCTATCTGGGCCCCTGCCCTAACTACTTATTGTTCTTCTAATTTCCTCTCAGTAAATGACTAAAGGATGAATTTTGGGGAGGGATAATACAGTCTAAGAGCATTACCTTGTCATGTTACAACCAAGGCCACAGCAGGACTAAAAGAAAGATAGACTGAAGCAGCACACAAGCAGCGTTTATAGGGGAGGTTCACGGGTCTCAAGATGGAGGCCAGTGAAGTCGCTCCAGGAGGAAGGGGCACATTTTTAAAGGGTCAGGAGGGGAGGAGACAAGCAACGGTTCCTTGTCTTGTGGTAGCAAAATTTCCTTGTAAAAATGATTCCTTGTCTTGTAGTAAGTCTTCCCTTTTGGGGTCTCAAGCTTCCCTAGTGACCTGAGCTGACCTTACATCCCAACCTCTTGGTCTATGGGAGCGGGGATGTTGTGGATCGTCTTAGATGGCATAGTGGGTGGAGTGGGTCATCAGAGACCAAGAGGCTAGGGTAAGAGCTTGGCCTCAGGAATTTTGGTTTGGGGTGAAGGAGCATCTGGTTGAATGATGTTCGGGTCATTTCTTAGACGTGGGTCTGTATAAAGCAAAGAAAGCAGGGAGCTGGGAGAAAAAATAAGATGATTAAGACTAAATGGCTGGCTAAGGGTAATACACAGGTGGCGAGAGGTGATTGTCATATATGGAATACATTTCACAGGAGTGCCATGGGCAGTCTTTATATTTTTTATATTGGGGATTCTTGTGGTAATCCTGGGTATGTTCACATAGGAAACAAAGGATAGTTTGGTAGTAGAGGGAGAGTGATGTGAGTTGTAAGGGGATGCCTATTGTTCGACACCCTTCAAGGGAGCATTTGGCTTTACTGGCCAGATGTGGATTGGTTGCTCCTTTATATACCTGAAATTATCAGATATGGGCAGGATTATTAAGAGATAGAGGTGGGGAGGGGAGGAGTAGAGGGAGAAATGGAGGGAGAATTTTTTGAGATGCAGAGTTTAGTAGGACCGAGAAGATGGCAGGTATACTCATCCTGATTAGGAACTCGTTTGATGCGTGATAGGTGGTGCCATGAGGGATCTCCAAGGAGTTTGACTGCAGTAGGAGTAATGAGAATGACTGTGCATGGACCCGTCCACCGAGGCTAGAGAGGCTTGGGGTGTAGGGTTTTTAAAAACACTGTATCTCCCAGGGAGGGGGTTTCAATGGCATCCAGGAGGGCTGTCTCAGGTCGTGGCAGGTATAGGTCAGCATGTTCTCGAAGGAGTTGTCTGAGGAGAGAGAGATAGGGAAGGTAATCAGCTAGTGGGGGGCTTGAGACAGGAAGGTTTTTTTTTTTATAATGAAGGGTCTTCCATACATAAGTTCGAAGGGGCTTATGAAAAGAGGAGCTCGTGGGCTGGCCTGGATGCATGTGAGTGCTAGGGGAAGAACGTTGATCCAGGACTGGTGAAGTTCTAGAGTGAGTTTGGAAAGGTGGTCTCTTTCAGTGTTTCCGTTGGCACGTTTTACCTTACCAGAGGATTAGGGTCGGTATGGTGTGTGTAGGCGCCAAGAGATGCCTAGGGCGGAGGAGACATGCTGAACAATTTTGGAGATGAAGGCCGGCCTGTTATCAGACTGGAGGGAGTTGGGGAGTCCGAAGCGTGGGATTATGTGATGTAAGAGGGCTTCTGTGACCGTTGAGGCCGTTTCCTTTGAGTCCAGGAAGTCCTCTATCCAACCAGTCGGTATTTACTAGGGTTAAGAGATATTTCATCTTTTTGTGGGACGGCATGTGTGTAAAGTCAATTTGCCAGTCTTGGCCAGGTAGGTGTCCATGGAGCTGGTGGAAGGCAAAAGAGGGAGGAGGTCTGATGCCTCCCTGAGGGGAAACTTTAGAATAGATATGGCATTGAGCACAGATAGAGGAGATGGAGGCTGAAAGGGTGGGGGAGTGAAAAAGTGGTTTTAAGAAGTGTAGAAGAGCTTTTGCTCCAATGTGGAGACTGTTGTGAACCTGTTGTGTGAGGAAAGAGGTTTGTTGAGCAGGGAGGGCAAGTTTGTTGTTAATCATCATCCATCCGTGGGCTGTCTGAAAGCCTCCTTGGGAGAGCAGGGAGGCCTATTCCTCAGGGGAGTACTGAGGAGAAAAGGAGGGGGTAGATAAAAAGAGAAGAGGCACTGGCGAGGGGCCTTCACAGGAGGTAAGGGCGCAGGCAGTGGCATCTGCCTTTTTGTTGCCGCTTGTGACTTCAGAGGAGTTGGATTAATGTCCTTTGCAATGGATGACAGTGACCTTAGTAGGGAGTTGAAGAGCTTTGAATAGGCGAAAGATGAGTTTAGCATTAATGATAGGGGACCCTTTGGTGGTGAGGAAGCCGTGCTCTTTCCAGATGACGGCGTGACTGTGGGTAATGTGAAAGGCATAGAGTCAGTATAGGTATTAGCTGTATGGTCTTTGCTTAGGTGTAGAGCTCTGGTGAGGGCGGTAAGTTCTGCCTTTTGGGAGGAGGTGCCTTCGGGTAGGCAGCCGGACTCAATAACCTCAGTCAGTGTGACAATGGTGTAGAAAGCTCTACAGTGTCCATGTGAGTCAAGGCAAGAGCTACCACCAACGAAGAATGTGAGGTCAGCCTCAGCCAGTGGGGTAGCTGATAGGCCAGGACAAGGGGTCTGGAAATGTTCTATTAAGTCTAAGCAAGAGTGCATAGAGGGCAAGGTATTAGGCAGCGGTAGGAGGGTGGCTGGGTTGAGAGAGGGTGACTGAGAAAGGGTAATGAGTGGGTTTTCTAGTAAGAGCATATGGAATTCTTGAAGTCGGGAGGGGGTGAGAATGCTAAGAGACTGGTGGGATAGGAGGTTTTGGAGGCGGTGGGAGGAGACCTGTATGGGTTGGTCAAGGGTGAGCTTGAGGGATTCCTTGGTTAGGATTGTGGCAGCGGCTAGAGCTTGGAGGCATGGTTGCCAATCCCAAATGGTGGGATCCATTTGCTTAGACTGGTAAGCTACTCTCCGAAGTCGGGGCCTGACTGGCTGTACTAGAACCCCAAGAACAACTCCCTGTCGTTCATAAGTAAAGAGCTGGAAGGGCAGATGGGGTTTGGGAAGGGCTAGTGCTGAAGCTTGTAGCAGAGAGCCTTTTAGAAGGAGGAAGGCTTTACGAAATTCTGCGGGGAATTGGAGGGGTCCTGTCAGCATGTTTTTTGCTGCTGAATAGAGAGGTTTGGTGAGCAGAGCAAAGTTGGGGACCCAGTGTCAGAAGAAGCCTGCTAGCCCTAAGAAGGACAGGATTTGATCCGTGGAGACAGGTGGCTGGAGGTCGTGAATGGCTTGTTGCTGATCTAGAGTAAGATGTTTGGAGGTTGCGGTAAGCTGGAGTCCTGAGTAGATAACTTCAGGTTGGGAGAGTTGTGCCTTAGTGCGGGAGACTTGGTAACCCTTTGTGGAGAGGAAGTTAAGGAGAGAGGGGGTGTGTGACTGTGACAGCTCTCAAGTAGGACTGCAGAGGAGGTCGTCTACATATTGTAGAAGGGTACTGGGTTTTAGGTCACAGGTGGTCAGGTCCTTTGTGAGAGCCTGACCAAATAGGTGGGAGCTACCTCTGAATCCTTGGGGCAGAACTGTCCAGGTCAGCTGTTTAGAGAGTTGAGTGTTCAGGGTCTTCTCATATAAAAGTGAATAGGAAGCAGCATTGGGGATCGAGGGAAATGGTGAAGAATGGATCTTGAGGTCTAAGACTAAAAAATGTGTGGTGAAGGGGGAATGCGGGGTAAAAGAGTGTAGGGATTAGGAACTACTGGATGTATGGGGATAACAGCCTCGTTGATGAGACGGAGGTCTTGAATGACATAGTAGGTGCCATTAGATTTTGTGACATGGAGGATAAGGGTGTTATAAGGCGTGTTAGTAAGGATAAGGAGACCTTGGGCTAGGAGTCGGAGCATGATAAGCTTAAGACCTTTCCGATGTGAGGCAGAGATTGGAAATGGAGGGTGAGAAGGGAACGAGGAAGGGTCTTTTAGTTGAATAAGGACAGGGGTATGGTGGGAAGCGACGGTGGGAGTGGACGTGTCCCAGATGGAGGGTGGACTAGATCAGGAGGCAAGGAAGGTTCGGGTGTTGTAGAGTCAGATAGAGGAATTAAGGGTAGGAGGAAGGTGGTAAGGGCCGTGAGAGGGTGGTGCCGAGTTTGGACAATAGATCTCACCCTAAGAGGGGAGTAGGGCAGGTAACTAAGGAGTGAAATACGGGCTTTTGGTCAGTAAGGCAGTGTATAGGGCCCATCATTTTAGGTTGAGTGTGTTGTCTATCAACGCCCATGACCAAGACCTGAGAAGGGAAGGTTTGTCCTGGAAAGGAGAGTAGGACTGAGAAGGTAGCCCCCATGTCGACCAGAAAGGAGGTGGACTTACCTGCTACCTTGAGAGTTGCCCTAGGCTCCTCGAAGGTGATGGGGGTCGATGTAGCCGGGCCTCTTCAGTCTTCTTCAGCCACCAAACCCAGTACTGTTGGAGGCAAGTTAGCTGGGCTAGGAAGGACTGTTTCTCTGCATTGAGACACCAAGGGATAATCGCTTTTCCAGTGCCTGGGGATCCCACAGAGTGGGCAAGGTCTGCGAGGGACTAGTAGGTTGGTACAGTGTTTAGACTAGTGGCCTTTCTGACCACATTCGAAGCATGGTCCAGGTGGCAGGTGGTTGGATCCGTGCCCATATCTGGTGGACCGTATGTGGGGGAGCAGGGTTTGCTGGTGTCAAGGCAGCAATAATAGAGGAACTAATGGCTTGAGCCTGGAGTTCTGCTTTCTGGCGATTACGGGCTACTCACTAGGCCCTGTCCTAATCCTCCTGATTATTAAAAAATTTAAAGGCCAAATTTAAAGGTCTCGGATGGGGGTTTGAGGACCATCTTGCGCCTTTTTAAATTTTTTATGGATGTCAGGGGAGGATTGGGAAATAAAGTGAGTGGCGAGAACAGCGGCACTGCCGGGAGAGTCTGGGTCTAGTCGGGTGAAGCGTTGGAGAGCTTCAGTGAGGAGGCTAAGGAATGTGGTGGGGTTTTCATTAGGTAATCGGGTAATTTCTCTAAGTTTGTCAAAGTTGATAGCTTTGTGTCTGGCGGCCCGGAGACCAGCTAGGATACAGACAACAAATCGGTCTCGGTGAGCCCTACCCCTTTGGCTGGCTTCAGTGTCAGTTTGGTAGCCCCAGTAAAGGGCTTCTAGAGGGACGGCTATGGCCCCTGGTGGCATGGTCTGGTCAGTAAGGTGAACCTTATCTGCATAGTCTTGGGCTACCCTGAAAATACGGTCACGTTCATCTGGGGTAAAGGTAGAAGAGAGAATGACATAGACATCATGCCAGGTGAGGTCATAAGCTTGGGTAAGGTATTGGAATTCTTTTGTGTAGCAAGTTGGGTCATTGGAGAAGGAACCTAGATGCTTTTCAGTCAAAGAGAAGGGGACATGAGCATGAACAACCCCTCCGGCCCCACCTTGTGGAGAGGACAAAGAAAAGAAGGGTTTTTTGATCAAGTGTGATGACTGGGGTGGGGGAGAGGAGGACTGCAGAAGCAAAGGATGCCAACGGCTGAGTGGGGTCAGGAGTGGGTGGCTGGTCAGGTTGGGAAGGGTCTTCCAGGTAAGTAGGGGGAGCCGACAGAGGGTGGGAGAGTGAGTCAGGAGGGTCTGAGAAAGCAAAGGGAGAGTCACCTATGGGACTTTTGTCTTCCGTTGCCTTATTGTCTGATGTTGGAGTGTCCCAGGCTAAAAGAACTTGAAAGGTGTGACAGGTTTTAAGGAGAAAGGGATGGGAGTGCAAGCAAATGAAGGCTTGAACATATGGGACTTCCTCCCACCTGCCGGTCAGTGACAGAAGTTGTTTAAGTCGATGAGGATGCCAAAGTCAAAAGTGCCATTTTCAGGCCAATTAGAGCCATTATCCAACTGATATTGGGGCCACGCCGTATGACAATACAAAATGAGGTATTCCACCTTGATGTAAGACTGCAGCCCAAGGGAGGCTCTGGAGTCCAGCAAACAGCCCAGAGGGGTGGACTGGTCTATCTTAGAATTTTGAGAACCCATGTCGGTTTAACCGGTGTGACTCAGACAGGAGGCACAGGCGGGGATACAGCATCCTGTAATCTGGAGCTTGGTCTTACAGGAGACAGATTATCCCCAGCGGGAGTGGTCGTCACCAGATCTGATGGGGGACAGTCAGGACAGGGGGCATGGCTGTCGTGGGCCCCCGACAAGCTGGTCAGGATAGGAAGTCACACAGGGATAGCCGAAAATGGACTGTGAGGCCAAATCAGGACAGGACAGAACAGGACTGAGGCATTAATGGCAAAGACTGACTTACCTCAGAGAATAGAAGGGCGTACCTGGCAAACTGGTGGGGGTCCCAGAGTGGAAGGTAGAGACCTCGGAGTAAGAGGGTAGAGAGGGGGGCCCAACCGTACAGGCTGGACACAAACCCCTCTCCCGGGGTTTGGCACCAAGATGTCAGGTTACAACCAAGGCCACAGCGGGACTGAAAGAAAAGACAGACTGAAGCAGCACACAAGCAGCGTTTATAGGGGAGGTTCATGGGTCTCAAGATGGAGGCCAGTGAAGTCGTGCCCTCTGGGAAGAAGGGGCATATTTTTAAAGGGTCAGGAGGGGAGAAGACAAGCAATGGTTCCTTGTCTTGTGGTAGCAACGGTTCCTTGTAGTAACAGTCCCTTGTTTTGTGGTAACAACGGTTCCTTGTCTTGTGGTAAGTCTTCCCTTTTGGGGTCTCAAGCTTCCCTAGTGACCTGAGCCAAACTTACATACCTAACCTTAACAGTCAAGATTATAGATGTATTTGAACATTTTTCATTTTTTAGCACTGCTTATATGTTAAAAGTTACTTTCTCCTTGTTATCTCCAGAAATAGGATGGACACCCAGCCATGCACACAACAAAGTTCTCAGGCTATATCAGTCTCCCCACACAATGTTACATACCTATCTGTCTCCTCCATGATTTGGGGATAGCATAGCTTAAAATCTATAGGGCAGTATGCAAGCTTTTGAGCAGAGTATTAATAACTGGCAAACCTGAGGCTTCTAAGAGCAAAGACTCCAAAGAGCAAGGGCTTCACCTTAGCAACTTGGGTCCTGGACACACCCATGAAAGGAGAAGCCCCCATCCCTCAAATATATGCAAGAATCTATTTTTTACCTATGAGTGTGGTAGACACACAAGTTCATTCTCTTAATGTAAGTTTCCTGTCCTGCAGGCATCTTAAACTCACTATTACTGCTTTTAATAACTTGCTATGTGATCCTGACCAAACGGTCCTCTATGTGAATTCTGACAGACCCAATGTTTCATTGGTGTGTCTCAGCTCACCCTCACTTGCACCACTCCAACCAGTCCCCCAAAACCTCATAACTTTCTCAGTCCATGTAACTTAGCCATTTCTTTTAGTTCTCATAACACAAGGAAGGGTATTTTATCTCTTTCTTCATTGCAGAATGCTTCTGAAAAGCATTCTGATCCTTGCCTGGACTATCTTTGGGCTTACTATGATCTAGAGTTACCATATACAGTGAAACTTTTTCTGTAAAACTGGTAAGGGATAGGATAAAAGAGACCCTTAAAAACACACAAAAAATTAACTGGTAAGCCCCCTCCCTAGAAACCTGTGTGTAGATGACACCGAGATTATAGCTTAATGTTCAGGGTGTGTCTTGTGGCATTTGAAGAATGAATTCACAGACCAGAGGCAAGCAAAAGGGGAGGAAAATTTATTGGAGAAAGTACAGACTCCCCACAGAGGGAGGGGGCCCAAGGGAGGCTTGCTGCTATGGCTCAGGTGTCTAGGGCTTTTATCTTCTACAGATTTTACGTGGACTTCAGATTGAAGCAATTAGAAGCCTAGTATGTTAATGAAGCATTCTGGAGTCCCATTTGTCCCTTATTATTCTAAAACTAAATTTAGGATTGGCTGTTTTTACTCAGCAAGGCAACTACTCCCTTTGTCCTTGTCTCAGGGTCTTTATGTCTAGGAGGTGGGCCCACTTCAGTAACAGGCAGGCCTCAGACTTTGTCAGATAGGCACTCCCTCATTCTATGCCCCTTACCCTAACTGCCTAAGGTCCCCCTCTACTCTTCTCAGTCTCTCCTCTGACTAGGAAACCCCAACTGCTTTTGGGAAAATGGGTGATGACTATTCTGTTTACATCCAGCTGAAAAGGGGGCAGAGTTAGGTGACAGCAGTCAGGGGTTTATCAGAGGCAGATGGTCTTAAGGGACGTGGTAGATGGAAGGGTCCATGCAGGGTTCCATGTTCAGAACCATTTGGAGTTTGATTGCTTCTATTCCTAGAGGAGACAGAAACAAGGAGATTAATAATACAGCGTCTAAAAAGCAGGGTCATTAACAAAATAAGGAAGGGAAATAGTCATACAGTTATCAAGGGCAGGTAGTTTTTAATGGAATTCCAAATTTGCTGGCCATCTGGACCACAAATTGTGAAATCATGCAGCTACTTGGCTTTGTCAAACAAGACCTGAACATCCTCCTCCACCTGGCTAGTGACATTAATATAGGTGCAGCAAGTTTTATTAATAACCACATCTCCCTGTTAAGCCAGCAGATAATCAAGGGCAAGTCTATTGTCCATTGCCACTTGGGCTACGTTGGCCAAGGAGACTTCTAAATTTTTGAGGGCTCACCCCGTCCAGAAGGAAATATCTGCAATTTCCTAGGAGATTTTTTTTAAGTGGCCTCATGATATGCTAATCCCACACAGGGCACGAGTACACTGACTGCCTAAGACACCTGCCAAAAGGAGGCCCAGTGCTCTTTTACATCATTAGACTGGAAAAGTGGTGTTGATCTTAGCAAAGCCTTTGTAGAATATAAGGTCTGCAGAGAACAGGAGGACCAAAGTACATTGACCATTATTCCAAACATTGTCAATTCACTGGAAGGCATGTACTCAAGACTTCAGCTGTGCATAAGAGGAAAGATACAATCCACAAAGCCAGAGGTAAGGAGATGGAGTGCATACATGATATGGCAAGGAAGAGTTCAGGAGGTCTATCACTGCTTGCCATGGAGTGGAGTTGCAGCAGACGGACAAAAAGGCATTTTGTTATAATGGGAAGCTAAGTCCAGGAGTATTTTTGGCAGCTAAACTTGGTAAGCTAAACTTGGAGCCTTGAAATGTGGGAAAGCCCTTCCACATGGTGGAGCAATTATTTCTTAAATCTATCTTACTGCTTAAGGGACAAAGGTATTTATCATTTGGAGTGCAGTTGGACTTATGTGCCCAAAAGATCAGAGATATATTTAACCTGACAGTATCATAACTGGTACCATTGTGATAATAGTGTGTGTTATTAAAACATTTTGTGTCACATCCTGTGTAATTACAGAAGACCTTTATGATAGTTTAATTATAAGATTTAAATTCCAAGGACATTAGGGTGAAGCAGTTAGTTAAGATTTTGCTAACCAAAGGGGACATAACCCCGGGTCTCAGAGAACCAGTGGGGTTAATCCAGTTCAGTTGCTGGGGTTTCCAGTTGACACTGGAGGCCAAAACATTTGCTAGAAATGCATATAGGCCCACCCTTGAGTATGCTGTGTTGGTATGGCAAATCCAACAGTCAGTAAGATATTCCACAGTGGCAATTGCCTGGGATAAGGCAACAATTTTATTATTTCTCCATTCCCCCACAAGAGATAGGCAAGAATGAATGGCAACAGGAGGAATAGAAGGCTACCCCACATGGGGTAAGAGCTAATGAAAAGGAGTAGGGTAATGATACAACAGTAAGTATAGTGAAGCCTAGTCATTGAAGGGGACCTCACTCTAGGTGTGAAACTGCATACAGACCCACTCTGAGGATCACAGTAAGAGAGACCAGAATGAGGGCAAACAGAAATTTAATTCTTATCTGATACATGGGAGTCCTTTGCTTCTGTCCTTTTGAACAGAAGTTTGAGGCCCTCCAAAGGCTTGCAGGAGTAGGAGGACTAGGAAATTGGTTCTTAGTGTCTCTGGTTTCTGCAGGTTCCTCAGGTTCTTATGGAGTATTATTCTCATCTGTTATCCAGAGCTTCACTTGAGTTGGGTGTATCCACGAGTTGATTCCATTCACCTTTATAGCAGTAGGGGTGGATAGAATAATAATAATGTCCTCCCACTGAGGGCCTAAAATTGTGAACAGTGAGGGCAGGGCCTTTACCAGAACAACATCCCCTGGGGTTATAGAAACTGGCTGTGAGTCCCAAGGACAGGCCTCAAGAGTTGCTGTAAAGTCTGCTGAAATTTGGCAAGAACTGTAATGTCTCTAATCTGGACTTCCAGTTCTCTGTCTAATAGGACATCATAATTAAGGAGGCATGACTATAAAGTATTTCATAGGGACTTAGTCCTAGATTTTGAGGAGTGTTTCCAGTGCTCAACAAGGCTACAGGAAGGTCAATGGATTATTTCAGATACTAATGTCTTAATGACTTCTTGGGCCTTTTCAGTTCTCCAAGTAAAGGCTTCTACCCAATTGGTGAAAGTATCTACCCATACTAGGATGTATTGGTGGCCTCATGCCTTTGGAATTTAGGTGAAATCTATTTGCCAGTCTTCTCCATGGTATTGGCCTCCTCCAGTATAAAGTAATCCTCCAATATAAAGGGTTGTTTCTCTGGCAAATGACACAAGATCTGACTACTTGCTGTACTGTTTTAAAGAGACCTTTTCCGGTAAAAAGCTGATGGACTTAGTGAAAAGTTTTCTCTCTCCCAAGGTGGAAGTTCTGATATAAGGTTTGAATAATCTTCCTTTGATCTGCCTTGGGTAGTATAACTTTATCTTCCTCAGTAGATACCCATCCTGAGGGGAGGAAGGTATATCCCTTGACTTGAGCCCATTTACTTTCCTCCTGAGTGTAACAGAGTTTGAATTTTGGAGGAGGCTCCCAAATTAATGGGCCTTCAACCAATGCCACAGATATCTTGACAGCTGCCTTAGCTGCCTGATCTGCCAACCTGTTTCCCTCAGATATCTCATCTGTTCCCTTTTGATGTTCTCTACAACGTATAACAGCAACCTCTGATGGTAGAGTGATAAAAGCTGAATGATGTCCTTATTATATTTACTAGGCGACCCATCGGTCATTGACAGGTTGCAGCAAGTTCATCCTTACCCAGATAGCAGTCAGAACATCTCAGTAAAAATGACCTCCACCCACCTGATAAGAAAAACAGGATGAACCAAGATAAACTTGCAACATGATGAAATGCAGCTGCACCAGGTGTACAGATAAGCCAAGGATGACAATGGTCACCTTAGAAACAACCAACATCAATCAGCTACAAGGCCAATCTGACTCATCCGGTCAAAGACCGACACCCCAATCTAATGACCCTCTTCCCATATTTTGGTTTTTGCACTTAAAAACTCTGCTCCTAGAGCAGCCAAACTGAGTCAGCCTTTTTTAGCTGGCTCCATTCCCACTTTCTCTCTCTCTGCTCTGCACTATTAATTCCCCTGCTTTTTCACTCACTGCATCTTGGTCTCCTGGTCTCTTGAACAACTCTGAAATCACGGTCATGAGATAATGTCTCTCTTTTCAGATGACTGCATGGGCACACAAAACCAGATATGCATATTTAGAGTCTGTATAGATGTTATTCCTCTACACTTGGCTTAATTCAAGTGTACAAGTTAAGGTCATTAATTCAACTAACTGAATGCTAGTTCCTGGAGGCTGCTTTCAAGAGTATCAAATAAAGAGACAACAGAGTATCCAACCTTTGTTTTTCTACCCTCTACATAAGAGCTCTCATCCATAAAGAGAATTAGGTCAGTGTTTTCAAGAGGGGTCTTTTAGGTCTTCCCTCACAGCATAAGTTTGTAAGGTAACTTGTTCACAGTAATGAACTACCTTATTGCCTTCCTCAGGAAGAAAGGTGGCTGGTTTGAGGTTTGGGCAGGTATTGATTTATATAGTTGGCCCCTCTGAGACGACAACTTGATAATTGAGAAGATGACTGTCAGAAAGCCATAAAACCCCCTAAAGAGTCCAGGAGGGAGGTTTCATCATGAGGGGAAAAGATAGTCAATTCTTGTCCTAGGGTTAATTTGGTGGCTTCAGGAATTAATGGGACCATGGCTGCCATTGCCCTTAAGCAAGCAGGCCATCCTTTGGCAACAATATCTAGTTCTTTGCTTAGGTACTCCACTGGTTTTTGTGCTGGCCCTCTTGGTTGTGTTAACAATCACAGAACCATTCCCTTCCTTACAGTAATTTATACATGAAATTTCTGTCTGGTGGGCAAACCTAAAGCAGAAGCCTGTAAAAGGGCCACCTTAAGTTGTTTAAAGGTTTGTTCAGCTCCTAGGGAGTCATTCTACTGTGGTGAAGCCCTCTTTTTGAGCATATTTAATCAATTGGTATAGAGGTTTTGCTATCTTACCAGGCCTGGAATCCACAGTCGGCAAAACCTGGTGATGCCTAAAAATCCTCTTAATTGTTTAAGTTTTCAGGGGAAGGGGAAGGAGGAGATAGGCTCAATTCTTTCCACTCCTAAGGCTCTGGTTCCTTCACTTAGTTTCAAACTCAGGTAAGTTACAGAGGGCTGGCAGACCTGGGCCTCCTCTCTCCATCAGGAAATTTAACAGAGCCACTGTTCCCTCCTGTGAAACTACCTTGGTTGGAGCACAGACCAGAACATCATGAACTTATTGGACAATAGTAACCACAGGGTGGCTACACTGGTTGAGATCTCTAACTAATGCCTATATGAACAGGTGAGGGCTATCTCTAAAGCCTTGAGGCAGGACTGTCCAGGTGAGCTGGGAAGCAGAGTAATTGGGGTCCTCAAAAATAAAGAGAAATTGGGAGTCAGGGTGAAGGGGAATACAAAAGAAAGCATCTTTAAGGTCTAAAATGGTGAACCATTTTAGTGCCTTCAGGGATTTGGGACAGGAGGATGTAAGGGTTAGGGACCACAGGGTGTAAAGGAACAACAGTCCCATTAGCAAGCCGCAAATCTTGGACCAATCTCCATTCCCCATTAGGCTTCTGAACCCCCAGAATAGGAGTATTGCAGGGACTGTTACATAATATCAACAGCCCTTCAGATTTTAAATTATCTGTGATGGACTTTACTCCTCTGGCCTTGGGCCTCAAGGGGTGCTGCCTTTGGTGGGGATAAAAAGCAGAGTCTTTGAGGTATACCTGAGCAGTTATTACCCTTCCTATTTTTCCTTGTTTGGCCCAAACTTCTGGGTTGATGTCAGTTTCCACCAAGAGTAGACAAAAAAATTGTTTTGGGGCATTTTGGACAATAGCCTTGGATTGGGCCAAGATAGCCCATTCCAGAAGGGGGACTGGACTTTATGGCATAATCATGAAGGCATGGGAGAAGCACACATCACCCCAACAGCACCCCAAATGGTTTTGAAAAATACCTAGTTATTAGCTTTCCAGACACACCTCTAATGATTATTACCTCTGAGGATGACTGGCAAAAATTAGAGAGGACAGAGTAAATAGTTTCTGTGCCAAGGAGGAAAATAATTTATTTTCCTTTGAAAATTAAGGTAACCCGGGGCTCCTGGATGGAGATGGAGTCTCCTAGTTGGAGCCAGGTAGGAAGGCCCCAGGACTGGTCAATCCTGTTGAACCATCTGTCTTGCCAGCCCTGATGAGAGGGGTTTAAAGGGTAGGGGGCACAGAATGAGTGTGTACATGACAAAGTCTGAGGCCTGCCTGCTACTAAAGTAGGCCCATCTCCTAGAGATAAAGACAAGGACAAAAGGAGTATTTGCCCCACTAAGCAGAAATAGTCAATCCGAAGTGCAGTTCCAGAATACCTTATTAGCATAGGAAGGGACCAATGGGACTCCTAACTGGTTCATTAACATACTATACTTCTGACTATTCCAATCCCAAGCCCACACAAAACATAAAAAGAAGATAAAAACCCCTAGACTCCATGAGCCACAGCAGCAATCTTCCCTTAGGAACCCTCCCCATGTGGGGTGTCTGTATTTTCTCCAGTAAACTTTCCTACACTGTTGCTTGCCTCTTTGATCTACAAGTTCATTCTTCCAATGCCATGAGATATGACCCTGGGCACCAAGCTACCATCTCGGTATCACTTACCCCTGGGACCTGTGTGGGTTTTAGATTGGAGCAATCCCAAAGCAAGCATATTAAAGATTCATTCAAGAGTCCCATTGATCCCTTCCTATGCTAACAAGGTATTCTGGAACTGCATTTCTGATTGACTTTTTACCCAGCTGAGCCACTCGTCTCTTTGTCCTTGTCTTTATTTCTATGAGGTGGGCTTACTTTAGTAACAGACAGGCCTCAGACTGTCATGTACACATTTCCTCATTCCGTGGCCCCCCTACCCTAACTGCTAATTCTCACAGAGACACATCCCCTAGTTACTCCCACCTTTGAACTCCAACCGTTATGAGAACTTCAGGTAACCTTATTAGTTCTCTCAATTCTCATGAGAACTGCACCCCTTGGGCAGGCTCAAAGGAGAGGTCTTTTCTCCCTAGTATAAAACTCAAATGCTCATTAACTGTTGAATAGGTAAATACAATGTGGTATACTATAAGTATTCAGCCACAGAAAATAATAAAGCTTTGATACATGCCACAATATTGATGAACCTTAAAACATGTTATCAGTGAGTGTTCTTTCCCCTGTAACCTCTGAGCTGCATGAATCATTTCTGTTTAGCTGTTTTGCAATAAACCTTCCATGTGATGTTGGGACAAGTTGTCTCTCCTTGAATTATTTTCAGAATGAACTCCAATATATCAACGCCAAACACTAGCAACAAAACTTCAAGTCTTCCCTAACTTTTTCAGTTCACCCAAGTAACATTTTATATATAGAAAGTATTTATTCTGCCATCAGATAATAAATTTCATATTGTTGCATCTTTCAAATAAAATTAAGGTTAGTTATAAATGCAACAATAGAGTCCCAAAATACATGAAGCAACCGATATCCCACCTCCAGGATTAAAGTAAGAAGGTAGTCCTTTATGGGACTCAATACTACCCACTAGCGCCACCTTGTGGGTATAGGTGGAAATGCAGCCTGATTGCCAAACTTGGCAAGCATAAGGTGATCACACCTAGACAAATGCCATTACTGCAGGGAAACTGAACCCTCAGAAATATAAACAGAATGCCAAAGACAAGGAGAATTTATGCAAAATGATGGATACAATCAAAAACTCAAGGGAAATTTTGAATACAGCAGCATATGCAAATTATCTGAAGATGAATTTAGGGAACAGTGATTAACACACTCCTGGGAATCCAGAAAACAGTAGAGGAAGTAAAAGAGAAGAAGTAAAAGGAAGCAAAGAGAAGAAATGAAACAAGACCTTAAAGGTAAGGGATACGATAGCTGAATTAAAGAACTCAATAGAGGGACTCAACAATAGGATGGATAAAGTTTCCAATAAATCAGCAATATGGAAGATAGGACAGAGGAACTCAGTCAAGCAAACCAGCGAAGAGATGAAAAAGTGCAAAGAAACAAAGACAACATTTGAGAACTTTGGGAAAGCAGCAAAATGAACAACATTCATATTATAGTTGTCCCAGAAGATGAGAAAGAGGATAATAAACCATATTTGAAGAAACAATAGATGAGAACTTCCCCAATATGAAGAATGAAGCAAGCCTCCAGACCCAGGAAGCTCAAAAAGTTCCTAACAAAAGAATTCTAAAAAGAAATACACCTAGATGCATCATCATCAAAATGTCAAAATACAAGATAAAGAATCTTAAAAGCAGTCAAAGAATAAAAGTGTCACAGATAGAGGAGTGCCCATAAGATTGTCAGCAGATTTCTCAAATGAAGCTATAGGAGAGAAGGGCCTGATGAAATATTCAAAGTGCTAAAAGAGAAGGATTTTCAACCTAGGATACTATCCAGCAAGATTATCATTCAGAACTGAAAGAATGATAAAAAGCTTTTCTGACAAGCAAAGGTTAAAAGAATTCATAACCACAAAACCAACTTTGCAAAAGATATTAAAGGATGCTCTATAAAGTGTAAAGAAACCACACATAAAGACAATAAGACAGTAAATATAAAAAGTGGGAAGAGAAGAGAATGAAAATGTCGATAGAATGAGTGGAAGACTAATATTCTTTCAGATAAAATTAGGAAGTAAACATAGAACTGTGAATGCTAACTCCAGGGTAACCTCAAAATACATTCCCAGGGAAAAAGCGAAGAAGACAACAAAGGGTGAAATCAATCATAACATAACTGCACCCATCTGACCTAAGAAGAAAAAGAGAACAAAGTCATTATCTGGAGTAACATACAAAAGACAAATTGTAAAATGACACTATATAACAGTAATTACCCTAAATGTTAATGGACTGAACTCACCAGTCAGATGACCAGAGTGGTTGAATGGATTAAAAAGCACAACCCAATCATCTGCTGCAATCAGGAAACCCAACTTCTTCCAAAAGATAAACAAAGCCTCAAAGTCAATGGTTGGAAGACAATCCCACAGTTGAATGGCAACCACAAAAGAATAGGAAAAGCTGTACTTGTATCAGATAAAACAGACTTCCATCTAAAAAGCACAACAAAAGACAGATTGATACTATATAATGATTAAAGGGTCAAACCAAAAGGAATACATAATGCTTATTAACATATGCACCAAATGAAGAAGCATCAAAATATATGAAGCAAGTATTATTAGACCTGATGAGAGACATTGATGGCAACAGAATAATACTTACAACACTGGACAGATCAACTAGGCAGAAAACTAACAGGGAAACAGCCACTTTAAATGACCATATGGAACAGATAAGTCTAATAGACATATACCAAATACTTCACCCAACAACTGAGATTTCACTTTCTTCTCAAGCATGCATGGAATATTCTCAAGGATAGATAATATGCTGAAACAAAAAATATCTCTCAAGAATTTAAAAAAGATGGAAATCGGGCATCTTCTCTGACCACAATGGCTTAAAACTGGAAATCAACCACAAAAAGAAAGCTGGAATACCCCAAACTTATTGGAAACTAAACAATATGCTCCTGAGTGATTGTTGGGCAAAAAAAGGAAAAGAGGAACTCAAAAATACTTAGAGACAAATGGCAATAAAGACACGAGCTACCAGAATCTACTGGATGTAGCAAAAGCAGTACTAACAGGAAAGTACATAGTCATCCAGGTCCACCTCAAGAAACAAGAAAAATCACAAATTAAATAACTCTACATTTAAAATAACTAAAGAAGAATAATTAAAACCAAAAATCAGCAGAAGAAAGGAAATAATTAAAATTTGAGCAGAAATAAATGAAATAGAAAGCAAAAAGACAATACAGATGTTCAATGAAGCCAATCTGGAAGGATTACTCTTCCAGATATTGAACTGTATTACAAAGCAATAGTGATCAAAATGGTATGGTACTGGAATAATAACAGAGGCACAGATAAGTGGAATAGAACTGAATCATCAGAAAGTGACCCATGCACATACAGTCAATTAATCTATGACAAAGGAGTCAAATCATACAATGGAGAAATGAAAGTGTCTCCACTAAGTGGTGTTGGGAAAACAGGACAGCCACATGCAAAAGAAGTTAGACCACTATCTAGTATCATTCACAAAAGTTAATTTACTATGGACTAGTGACTTGGACATAAGACCAGAAACCATAAAGTTCTTAGAAGACAACACAGGAAAGATTTTCCATGATATCAGTCATAGAGAGATCTTTGGAACTGCAACTATACCATAAAGAGAAACTAAAACAGAAATAAACAACTGGGACTACATCAAACTAAAGAGTTTCTTTACAACAAAAGAAAACATAACCAAAACCAAAAGGAAATCTACTAACTGGGAGAAGATATTTGCATTTCAGATTTCAGACGAAGGCTTAATATCTAAAATATACAAAGAACTCACAATTGTCAATAACAGAAAAACAGGCAAGCAAATCAAAAATAGGAGGAATTGGAGAAACTTCTCTGAAGCAGATATACAGATGGCCAACAAGGACACGAAACTATGTTCCTACTCGCTGGTTATCAGGGAGTTGCAAATCAAAACAATAATACACCTTACACCTGAGAGACTGGCTATTATCCAAAAGTCTGGAAATAACACATGTTGGCATGGGTATGGAGAAAAGGGAACAGTTTTATACTGTTGGTGGAAGTACAAACTGGTGCAACTCCTATGGGACACGTTTTGGAGATTCCTCAAAATCTGAAGATGGAAATCCCATATGACCCCACAATTCCAGTTCTGGGTATTTACCCTAAAGATACAAAAACACTTAGCCACAGAGGTTTATGCACCCCCATGTTTTACTGTAGCCCTATTCACTACAGCTAAAAACTGGAAATCACTTAAGTGCCCAATATCAGATGAATGGATAAAGATGTGGTACATATCTTTATCCATCATACATAATGGAATACTACACAGTCCTCAGAAGATATGAAATCCTGTCATTCGAATCAACACTGATGAATCTATAAGGGATTCTACCAAGTGAAATAAGTCAAAAGAAGAAAGTTAGATACCAGATGATCTCACTCATAGGTGGAATGTAAATAGACAAAACAAATAGGTAAAACAAAAACAAAACCAACTCTTGGACACTTATAGTAGAACTGGGATGGGGAAGGAGGTGGCAGAGCAAATTGGACAATGGTGAACAATACTTGGTGATTTGGTGGAGGGCAGGGAGTGTTGACATGTATCTGAGGAATGGGGAAACTGCACATTTGGGGAACCTAAACATATGAGTTTAATCTGTAAAACAAAATTACTACAATAAAATATTTTTAAAGATTAAAAAGAGAAAAAAGGTATCTATCACTAGCACCAATCCTATCCCTAATCCATACCATAAAGCTCAAATTAATCATAATTTTAACTCTTACCCTAACCATAAACGTAAACCATAACCTTAAGACTAACCTTATCCTTATACCTACCCATAGACTTAGTTCTAGTTCTAGCCATAACACTAACCCTAAACCTAGGATATCCCTTACCCTAATCCTAACCCTAACACTCTTACCCTTGCACTCATGCTAGACCTGGCCCTAACTCATGTTCTAATCCTAACCATATGGCTATTACTAACCATTGATCTTTCATCTGAATCCAAATGTGAAATTTAAAATTAATCATAAACTTAACCCTAATTCTAAACTTATAAAAACCTTAACACTAAAACTAACCCAACTTTAATTCTAAGTCCCAGCCAACCTAACCCTAACTTAATCCTAACAATAATTCCAACCACAACTCCAACTCCTCCAGAAATCTCACTTCACTGCCAAAACTAAACCCTAAACTATAACCATGACCATAAGCTTAAACCATAACCCAAATCCAAATGCCTACCCTAATCAATATCTAAACCTTGACCCTGACCCTAACCAGACCCTGTCCTGACCTTTGCCATTTTCCTAAACCTCTCCTTAACTTGAACCCTAACTAACCTGAACTCTAACCCCAACCCTAACAATAGTAAATCTAACCCTAATTCTAACCTTAGCCCTAAACCTAAACCTGAATTCTCAACCTAACACATTGTAACTTAACCCTAACCCTAATTTCAACCATGCCCTTGCTCTGGAATCTGACTCTAACCCAAATTCTAGACTTAACCATTACCATACCAAATTTATAATAACATTGACCTTAAATTCTAACCACAATAGAAATCCAAAGCCAACTCTAAACCCAGACCCTGACCTGGATATTGTCCTACCCAGGACCCTAGTCCCTGATCTTCTACTTGACCCTAATATTAACCCTAACTTTAATTCTAACCTTAAGTTCTGACACTGACTCAGACCCTGATTCTGACCCTCACCCCAATTCTGAACTAACCCTAATCCTAACCCTAACTATAACCTTAATGTTAACCCTGACACTAACCCCTAACCCTTAACTTTGCCCTAAAACCCTGTTTCCCTCACCTTAGCCCTAGCCCTAACAAACTGAATATAACCCTAAATGTACCCCACCTCTAACCTTAAACCTAATCCTAACCCTAACTCTAACCCCAACTCAACCACAATCCTCAACCTAAGCCCTAAATCTTACCCTAACACTAACCTTATTATTTATCTTAAGCCTACCTTAACTCTTTAACTGTAAATCTAAACTCTGATCCTTACCATGACCCTGACCCTGACTCTTACCCTGATTCTGATCCTGACCCTGTCTGTTTCTCTGACCTAACCCTAACCTCTAACCTTAGGCCCTGACCCAGATCTTGACCTTATCCCTTTCCCTCACCCTCTCCTTAACCTTTACTCTAACCCTAACCCTAAACCTGGCCCCAGTCCTTACTCTGATTTTGATCCTGAAGCTGTCCTTGACCCTGACTCTATGCCTAACCCTGGTCTTAACCCTAAACCCTAATCCCTGACCCTGACTATAACATTGACCCCAATCCCATCCCTGACTGTAACCTAACCCTTACGCCCACTAAACACTATTCTAATCTTACAATTCTAACCTTTGTTATTTATTCCTGTATTTCTCCAACTGACGTTCCACATAAGTGGTCACACCTAAACCCTTCTTTTCTTTCTGCCATATTACTCATCTGGATCCACTAATTGGGTCAATCATATTATCCTTCATCTATTTATTCCTGTGCCCTATTTACACATAAAAGGTTCCACAGACATGGGTCACACCTAGTACCACTCATCTGTTTACACCTGTGTGCCATATTTATTCAATTTATGTTTCACTGTGCTGGGTCATTCCCAGTAACCTTGTCTTTTTTACTCATATGTGCCCTACTAGCTCATCTTAGTATCCAACGAGTTTGATCACACCTAGGACCCTCTTCTATTTATTCCTATGCCCTATTGACTCATGTTATGTACCATAGCTGGATCAAACCTATTAACCCTTGTTTATTTAATCCTGTATCATATTTACTCACCTCAGAATCTACAGAGCTGAGTCACAAGTAGTATTCTTCATCTATTAATTCCCATGTGCCAGCTTTACTCTTCTAAGGTTCTACTCAGCTGGGTCATACCTAGCCTCTTCTGTTTACTCCTGTGCAATATTTAGTTATCCTAGTTTGCATAGAACTGGGTCAGAATTTATTTAGCTGTTCACCTTGGTTGTTTGTTCCCAGCCCCGGGTCTTGAACCCAGATCCTCTGGATGCATGTGGACTGCATCATGCGGACTTACCCATTAAACCATCAGGGTACACCTCCTCTGTTTACTCTTGTGTGATATGCTTTCTCCATCCTAGGTTCACAAAAATGATGTCATATCAGGTACCCTCATCTATTTACTCTTCCAGCACCTTTACTCAATCTCAGGTACCACAGAGCTGGGTCATATTACTAACTAAACTATCTACTCCTGTATGCCATGTTTGCCTCAATTCTGGTTCCACAGAACATGGTCACACCTAGTTCCCTGGTCTATTTACTCTTGTGTGTCATATTTACTTTATCTCAGGATTCATGAAGCTGGGTCACATCTAGCACCTTTTATCTATTTACTCCTATGAGATATTTACTCATCACAGGCTCCATAGAACTGAGTCAAACCTTGTACCCATGTTCATTTACACCTGCCACATATATTTATCTGAGAATTCACAGAGCTGGGTCACATAGCATCCCATGTCTGTTAACTCCTATGTGCCATATTTAGTCATAGCATGTTCCACTGAGCTGGATCACACCTAGTTCACCTTGCTATTTAGTCCTTAGGCATATTTACTCATCTCAGGTTCTACAAAGTTTGGTTACACCGGTATCCTTATCTATTCGCTCTTGTGCTTATTTCCTCATTTCAGGTGCCAAACTGCTGAGTCACACCTAGTACCTTAATCTTTTACTCACTATGTATCACTTGATTTGAGACCTCACGATGACTAGCCACATCTGAAGAAGTATGTCCCACTCCTTTCTCTTTAATCCCTTGCCCCTTTAGTTCTTATGTGCCACACTTAACACGATCTGACTTGGCATCTCCATAATTGTCACTTATTTCCCCTAAGCAGAATGTTAGCCCCTGGGAAGTTTCTAGCCCTTCTGCCTGTCCTGTCTCTCTAGCAACCTCCTTTCCTTCCTACAACAGAAGCTTGGAGTCCAGGGTTGAGTCTTGATTCTCTGAATTAAGGAGATTCACCAGGGAACCATGATCTGTATACAGGCTGAGATCTATGATATGCAGGACCCATTGAAAAATGAAAATACAGAGTCCCTTGACCAATAATTACTGAACAGTAGAACATGAATCCAAGCCTAGGACCTAAAAGCAGCTGCGATGGGCATATGTCCATTAATCTGCCCTGTTGCCAACTGAGTCTAACAAGAAAGGTTTGGGCTCTAGAAGCCTCTTTCCTGCTCTGTAAAATCTTGGTCAGTATAGGTATTACTTTAAGACAAATATTAAGTGTTACTCTTTGCAAAAAAGAAAGCCCGTGCAGAGCTGGGAAAGTTCAAACTGTCAAGAGGCCCTGAAGAAGGCACTGTACTCACATTAGCATGTTGGAGTACCCACACAATTCCATGCCTCTCTGAATGCCACATTTCATATACTTAGCATCCTTCTATAGATAGCCAAGGGATCCTGCTCCCTCAGGTCCTACCAATCTCCTCCTGCCTTTCTAAGGGTAGGATTGTTCCCTAAACTCCCTCCAAGCTCACTCCTACTTCAGGGCCTTTTCCATGTGAATACACTGGCTTCTGTAGATAGAAAACTCCACTTAGTAAATAAAAATCACATTTGGAGGTAAAATACAGTCAACACATAACCCACAATGATAAAACCAGACACCTCTCCATGCTGGAGGAAAATCAGTATTAAACATAAAGCCAGGCAAGTGTAACTACGTACCCTTCCATTGAATGTTGGGCTTGTTACTATTGGTGTGCGTGCATTCATTGCTTAGCAAACTAGAAGCCAAATCTTCCAAATAAGCCATTATTTAAACCAAATTAGCAAATGCTGAGGTACCCATGTCTTTTATTTAGACAAGTCCATGACCAGAGATTCTGCAGACATGCCTATCGCCATTCAAGGTAACAACTGAGGCAAAGAACCCCATTAGTTGGCCAAATTTGAGGGCTTCCTATAGTCTAATATTGGTACTCAACAGTCAGCCACAGATATTTTAATTGACCAACAACATGACAACTTATTAACAACATACTCCCAAATTAGGAGACATGATTTAAACCATTTGCAACAGGCCTCACATCACTGATCTAGGAAAAACCTTGGAGAACTGGAAACTCAGATTTGGCTACCCACAACTGAGTCTTTTAACTGTACCACTTGTGTTATGACACTTTGGTCCATTATGAAAGTATCACAGATACTAGTATCACCTTTGCTAGCTATGTGCCCATATAATCCCTCGACTTAAAATATATTTGAAAACCAATCACTCAGGTCCAATATTGCCTTTACATTGCCCAGTCTCAAAATAATATCATAGAGCCAAACACGGGACTCATGGCAACTCACTGGTATTTGTTTGTAAAGGACAATCTTGTCTCATCATAAACGATATTACCCAGCCAGAGAACTCAACATTTGAAATGACATCATCCCTTGTACTGGAAACAACTTTGTCCTGGGCACTGAAACTTTCACTGCAAGAATGTCCATGAATTTCCTAACCTAAGATGGACATGGGACAATGCTTTTCTTCCTTTAGTCTTAGTGATCTTATTGTGATTCCTGTGTTCATTGTCTGCTTAGCAGCCCATGATCCTACTATACAACTTGCTCTCTCCAAAAGCACATACCCCTATACTCTTATCTAATAAGTATTATAGCTGTGCTTTTCTAAAAATTATCTGAGATTATAGCTTTCCTAGGATTCACCTGCATCATTTCAGTCAATTGCTCAACCCCTCTGGGGTGAAGTCAATAAATTCTTCATCTACTTCTCTACTCCCCGTCCAGATTTTTCACCATGAACTCTCACCTAGAGACTCCCATCATGACCACCACAACCATCAGTTTCCATTAGTTACAAATAAATACCATGAATCTTTACATTGACTTTATTAAAAGATAAGTACAAATTCACCATAAACATAACTGTGAGATTTACCACCTTGACCAAGAAATACACCAAGATAGTATTGTCAACATATCTACCATACTATTAACATACTTTGCAACCCCACCAAGGTATTGTTAGAAACCTTGGAAATTTCAGATGTTTTCTTGCCATATGCCATAGAAAGTGATATATACTTGCTAGTCTATAAGGAAAATGTATACTTCTCTGTATGTTCCTCCTTTTATCTCTCAAATAAAATATTTTCCATGCTATACAGGGAAACTTGTGCCCTACTCTAAAAACCTCTTCTGTTATTCAGGCCAGAAATACCCCAAATATTTGAGCTGAGTTGATTCAATTTTTGGTCTTGGTTAAAACAATTAACCTTCTTGATCAGCCAATTAATTTTATAATCCCAAGCACCTCTTTGAGTCTTGATCCCATACACCACACTGTTGTGTACCCACACTAATTATCCTAGGGCTATGTACCTGAATGACGAGGGATTGTCTCTTTGTCACCAAAATCCACCAAAAATTTCCAAATTAGCCAATCCAAAGCCTACTAGTTTCATCACACCCTTTTACTTCTAAATCCACAGCATATACACTTGCCTTATTCCCTCTCATTTGTCTACCCTGAGTGATCCTGCATACATTCAGTTTCTCCCCAGAGTACTGTTACTTTAACACTCTCGTACCTTTCTCTGTCTCATCTTCACTCCCTCCTCTCTCTCTCTCTCTCTCTCTCTCTCCCCCCCATCCTCTCTCTTTTATTGAAGTAACATTGGCTTACAACATTAAGTTTTAGGAGTGCAGAATCACTCTTCTGAAATGCATACCACTGGATGGCTACCAACAAAACAATAATAATTCTCCAACATTTTCTACTTTTTGACACCCACCCACATTCCCTCCCCCTCTGGAAATAGCTCTGTTGTCAGAGTCCAAGGGTTTGCTTTGTTTTGTCTGTATGTTTGTTTCATTTCTTAATATTTAACATCTGCTACATGTTTTTCATTTTCCAACTTACTTCATTTAGTTAATGCCCTATAGTTCCATCCATGTTGTTACAAATGTCTAAATTTCATATATTTTTATAGCTGAGTAGTAGTCCATTGTGTTTACCATCAATGTATACCACATCATCTATATACAAACATCTAGTGATGGCACACTTAGGTTGTTCCCATATTTGGGCTATTGTAAATAGTACCACAACTAACATAGGGTACATGTTCTCATCTTCAGGTAGACACCTAGAAATGAAAATAGTGGATCATACAGTAATACTGTCTTTAACTTTTTGAGGAAATTCCATACTGTTTTCTAAAGTGGTTACACCATTTTATAATGTCAATAGCTTATAAAGGTACCTCTCTTCTCTACACACTAATATTTATTGTTTCTAAGTAAAGGTATAGCTTATTCTCATGATTACGAGGTAAAATCTAATTGTGGTTTTGATTTGCATTTACTTAAGTGATAATGTCCATACATACATATATGCATTCATAGTACATACATATATGTATACATATATATAAATGTATATACACATATTCTTGGCTCTCAATATTATTCCATTGATCTGTGTATCTGTTTTTGTTCCTATAACTTACTGTTTTTATTATAATTGCTTTGTATTAAAGTTTGAGATACAGAAGTTTGATACTTGCAATTTTTTCTTGCTTCGTGACTTTGGTTATTCAAAGTGTTTTAATGTTTCATACAAATTTTACAATGTTTTGTTCCATTTTCTTGAAAAATGCCAGTGGAATTTTGATAAGTATTGTTTTGAATCTGTATTTTGCTTTAGTAAGATAAGCATTTAATAATGTTAACTCTTGTCATCCATGAACACAGACAATTTTCCATATCTTTGTACCTCCTATTTGTTTTTAACAATGTCCTATATGTTTCATCATAGAGGTCATTCATCTCTTTGGTTAATTTTATTCCTAGGCATTAAATTTTCTGATGAAACTGTAAATGGGATGATTTCTTAATTTCTTTTTCTTCTAGCACTTTGTATATAGAAACACAATAGATTTTTGTATATTAACTTTATAGCCTGACATTTTATTATACTCATTTATTAATTATAGTAAATTTTGGTGGTCTTTAGGGTTTTCATGTATAATTTCTTGTCATTTTCAAATAGTGCCAGTTTTTTCTCATTCGGATTTCTTTTTTAATGGCAGTATTTACTATTTATTTTGCTCACAATGCTATATTTATTTTAGGATACTGAAATTGCATCTCAGTCTATATTTCACATCACAGACAACTCATTTCACTACCCCTGTCATCACAATCCTGTGTCCCATTTTTGTTGGGATTTGTATGTTCATGTTTCATTTCACTATATTGACAGGGTGAGTGACAGGTCTTATGCAAACATATTATTTTCCTAACAATAAGATCTGCTAAATATAATAAAGTATAGAATAAGTCAATAACTTGACAGAAAAATGAGCTATGGATGAAGTTCCTCCTTACACTTCAAAAATAAAAGTCTTCAAAAATATAAAGTTACTCAAGACTATAAATTAAAATTAAGCTTCAGTTCATATTTTCACCAAGTATATTTTTAAAGACTAAGATTTACAAGACCTCTTTTTGTGAGGCAATGGAGAAATACTATCATTCTACTGGTTCTAATTTTAAAATACATTCCAAATTATGCTATTTCTTGTTATTATCACTGTTACTACACATGCAAGTCATCATAAACTTTCATCATATTACTGTAATACCTTCCTAGGTGGAGTCCCTGACTCTTAACTTTTCCTGGAAAAACAGACAAAATAGAAGAAACTTTTGCAGTTAGATGAAGAAGGAATAACAAAATCAGAACCTGAGGGTTCTCAATAGATGGCCACTTTTCACTTCAGACATTTGATAAATTCTCAAGTTAAACCCAAATTCAAAAAACTCTGATGAAAGAGTGGAATTTATTTCACTATCATTATGCTGAGGAGTCAAAGATCCTCCAGTTGAAGGGGCGCCATGAATATCAGATCTGAAGTGAAAGTCTGGGAGAATTATTAGTGTGTGGAACAGTACTGGGTGATACACTTAAAATTGGATTCTTCAGCTAGGTGTGAAAAAATGAAAGCCAACTATTATACTGTGTCAAGCAATAAAGATCAATATTGCACACAAAAGGATTCCCTTTTGTCTTGGTTCTTGGAGGATGATTTGTAAGCCTTTGAAATCTCCTGCCTGATACGAATATTTGTCTACCTGGTAAACAAACTTTGAATCACATAGATGCTAATAATGTGATTTACAGTAGCAGGCCTTGCTTTCAGCAAAGATTACCACCTGAGGGCCTGAAGACTACAGTCAGTGACATGGTTGGACAACCATGCCTATCTGATAGGGCCCCAATTAAACTTAGATATCCAGGCTCAAATTAGTTTCTCTGATTGTATGATGACTCCTGGAACCTACCCAATATGCCTCTTCTTTACCTTATCTTAATCTTATCCTTGCACACTACTAAACCATAATAATGAGTATAATGGCCTTTATAAATTCTGTAAATAATGCTTATAAATTTTTGAACCAGAAGACGATCATGGGAATATCCTAACCTGCAACTGGTAGTAGAAGTGGAACACTTTTGGAACCCCAAACTGTATAAACAAAAAAGATCATAAAGATTAAGAAAATGATATGAAAAACCATAATTAAATAACCTAAAATCAGAATAAAAATGTTACCTGATAGAAGTGTGGGTATATATAAAGAAATAAAAAGCACTGGGAATAAAAAAAAACATGAATAAATATAAAATAAATATTAGCTTATTTTCAGTATCTTTAAAACATAACTGAATACTTGAAGCAATATACTAAGTATAGCTTGTGAGGTTTTTAACCCATAGGAATAAGAAGCATGCCAAGAGTAGCACAAAAGCTATGTGAGGAAAAACTGAAGATGCTATTATAAGGTTTTTACATAAGAAGTGATATATTATTTCAAGAAGACTCTCAAAAATTAATGATAAAACCCACAAATTATACAGTAACCAATGAAATAATGTTACAGATAATAAGCAAAAATGAGTTCATATGTCATACACAAATAGAGCCATAATTTATCAAGCCTTACTTGGATAAATTATTCCCATAGAAGACCTGAGATAGTAAAAGAAAATATGGAGACCTAAAGCTACAAAGTGGTCCAGTAAAAAGGAAATTACCCTTTGATAATAAACACAGGTAAGATAAACTAGAGAATACAGATTTTTTAACATAAACATCCTTAAAGTGGCATGGCATATGTGGCAATGGCAAAGGAGTTTCAACAGATAATAATCTGCAGAAAACAATTGCAATATTTGGAAAAAAAATTATAGAACAACCATATAAAGTCACTGAAAAAACAAAAGTAGGCAGACACTAGATGAAAAGAATCCATAAAGGACAACGTGCTTCATAAGTTTATAGAATTCACCATGGGGCAATTTTTTCAATCTGCAAACAAATGAAGAAACTGACAGTTGAAGCTTTTTTGTATTAGAAGTCACAAAGTATCATTCATGGTTGCTAATAAAACTAGAAAATTGCAGTTTAGTACCAGAAGCAAAAGAATGCAGTCCTCCAAATTTCTACACAAGACCTATACTACGCCTATCTGGAAGACCTCAAAAGCCCAGCAAAAAAAGGTACACTTGAAGGTGAAAGTGAAATAGGGAATTGGAAAAACTTTTTATGTACTGGGTTATTCTTAGTTCACAGGCCAGTCTTGAGGCTCCAAATAGGAAAGTTCAGAACAATGTGCTATGGCCGCAAAACACCTCACTGGTCACAGACCCCTTTAGGCTATCAATCTTAAGGTAACTGCACGGTCCAGTTTGGGCACATATCCCAACACACCCAGAGGCTCTAGGAGAATTGCAGACTATACCTAGTGCCTGGCTAGTTAAATTTGACCGAAACTTTAGATAATGGAGGAATGTTACAAATGTAACTCTATAGAAGCCATGATTGTGCCTGTCAAAAATTATTAACTACCTTTGTTCTCTGCACCTTTCTGTATGTATATAAACCCTGAGCCATGCACACAGAGTACCGTGGGATTTGGGTTTTCTTATTACCCACCGCAGTCACTGGCAATAAATCTCCTCCCAAATTAATAACTTCTAGCATGTGTCTTTGATCTCGTTGGTTACTTTGTAACAAAAGAAATGAATAGAATCAATTACTGATCACTGCAAAAAATAAAGGTTTGAATATGAATTAAGCCAAGCTAACTGTCTTGTGAACAAAATCACTGTTCAGAGGAAAATAACAATATCTTTGGACCTCTGAAACATAAGATTTACAATATCCTGGATATAATTCACATTCATTATCCTTTTAAAGAAACAGAAAAATGTAACATATACACAAAAAGAAAACTGCAACTGTCATTAGAAATGAATCCAAATGTACCCTGACTGCTGCAGACAGAAGACAAGATTATTAATCTATCCATAAATAAGTTCATTTACCTAAAGGAAAACATATAGTATTACAGGCAGGAAATACTGCCAAGAAAAACAAAATCATAAAAACAACAAAATGGTACTGGAGCACTGTAAATTACAATAAAAATGTTTTAAATTATTATTTTTATTATCAATCAATCAAATCTGAAATAACGAAAGAAAGTCTTGAACTTGAAGACCGATTGATGTTTTCTGATCTTTATGCAAGAAAATATATCAAATAGAAAAAATTTACAAAATAAATTTAGCATAAATGTAATTGTTGCTTTTCAAAAAAAAAGAAAATAACAGATATGTATTTTTAGAAACGATGGCTAAAACCTTCCCAACTTTTATAGAAGATAAATTTACAGATTTAAGGATTTCAATGACCCATAATCAGGTTACATTCCAAGAAAATTACTCTAAGGGCACCCCTGAAGCTCAGGCAGCTAAGGTGCAGGCCATGAAAGTCCATGGACAAAAGCTGCGGATAAAAAACACTCTAAATGTATCATAAACTGCCGGCATCCAAAGACAAAAAGATCTTGACAGCAGCCAGAGAAAAGACAGTACATATGAATATTGCTTTATATGAATGATGATTTCTCGTAAGAAACAACGGTAATGTTGCAAAGAAGCCAATGAGATCAGAGAGATGTTAAGGAGAATTAGGAGTTTATTAGCCTGCCACCCCACAGAGTAAAACACTCAAATCATGCGTCCCCGAACCCAAATAATGCAGGGTATTTATAAAAACCAGGACATGAATAAGCCTTGAAGAGTCGGTTTGTACAATGCAAGGGGAACAAACAGCCTGCATATGACTTAGATTTTTTTTTTCTTTCTCTGGGTGTCCCGGGGTATGTGCATAAGTGGTTTACAAAAGCAGAGATCACATTCTAAAGTAGGGGTCGGTTTGCGTAAGTAAAGGTCACACCCTAAACGTCTCAAGCTATTCTGTTAGAAATTTAACTTCTTCCTAGATCTCAGCAGACTCACAGAAACCCCTCCAGCCAAGGTCCCACAGGGTGGGTCCAAGGTTTCTGTTTCACTGCCAGAGGATTATCTAAAAAGTGAGGATCCCAGGGCTCTGTGGTCTTTAGAGTAACCCAGCAAAAATGAGGTTTCTCTAGTTCCTTGTTTCCGTAACCAATCCTTGGACATTGGCAATAGAACTGAGGTTGCCAATAGGGAATGGGATTGGTGGGAGGGGTGGGTGGAGCCTAATGGACAATGGTGAAAAACTCTGTAATTTGATGGAGAGCAGGATGTGTTGACATATATTTGAGGAATTTAAAACTTGCACATATGGGAAACTTATACATATGCGTTTATACTAATTGTAAACCAAAGTTACCCCAATAAAATACTAATAAAAAATAAATATGAAACCATGGAAAAACTTTTTTAAACACTGATAGGACAAAGGTCCCCCCAAAGAAGGAATGGGTGATACCATTTTGTGTTAGGAGCTCTGTTGTGTGTGGCATTTGGGTGGGAATCTCTATTGTTCTTTCTCTCTGTTTCCTAGTGGCTGCCAGAGGCAAACCATAGGCACTTTTCTCAGTCTATTCTGATAATGATCTTCATTGCTTTGATTAACATCTGTATCAACATCTTAGGAATTTCTAAACAGACTCGTTGCCTCCAGACTCTCAGGGGTGCCATCCTGTGAATCCTGCCCACTTTGAAGTTCCAAAATAAAGTCTTTGGATATTCGAAGCATTTCTCTGGGTCACTCCTTCCTTCCATACATCTGAACCAAACACCAAAATCCCCCACATCTTTGGGGGAGTCTAACAAATGCTAAAAGGAAATATCCTTCAACCATGATTCTATATCCATTTTAAATTAAAAACTTTTATTGTCTAATTGAGTAGTTGCACTTCTGGCATTTACTCAAAGCATTGAAAACATATGTATTCATGAAAACTAGCACTTAGATATTTATAGTTGCTGTATTCATAACTATCAAAACTTAAAAGCAATCAAGAAGTTCTACAGTATATGAATAAATGGATAACCTGTTGTCCATGCAGATAACACAATGTCATTCAATGCTAAAAGAACTAACCCATCAAACCATAAAAAGACAGAGAAGAAATCTAAATGCCTGTCAAAGAGTAAAAGATTGAAAGGGCTACATAATAATGTATGTTTTCATTGTATTGTGTAAAATACGATCTGACATTTTGTAAAAGGATAAACTAAGGAAAGATTAAAAATACCAGTGATTTCCAGAGGCTCTGGTAGAGAAGGATGAATAGAAGGGGCACAGCATTTTTAGGGCAGTGAAACTACTCTGCAAGACAAAATGGTGGATATACACCATTTTAAATATATTTGTCTAACCCCATAAAAAGTACAATACTGAGAATGAATCATAGTCGCATGCCTCTGTAATGGTTCCAGTAACTTGCTTCCCTGTATTCATTTCCTTCTGACCCATCTGACAGTGACCTGAGCACTGCCATTTGACCAGCTTTAGTAGAAGAGAAATAAGTGTACAGGAGACATAGGATAAAAAGTGCTTTTTCATTGGAGTTTCCTTCTTGGAACACATCATCTTGTAAAGAACATGGGGCTGACCTGCTAAGGGCATGTGGCTTAGCCCAACAGTCAGCAGTTAGGTCAATTGCCTCGAAAGGAGCACAGTTCACACACCCCTGGGCTCAAGTTCCAGGTCTGTGGAGAAACAACCAGTATGAACAACTAAATAAAAATAAAAATAAAATGTATTTTCCTCCTCTCTTCCTGTCTGCCTTCCTATTCACCTTCATTGCTGCCTGTACTTTTCCTTAAAAAAAAAAAGAAAAGAATATAAATGAAGAAATGAAGTCACTTAAACCACCCAAATCCAATCAAGGCACCAGATGACAATTTCGTGTCATCCGGGCAGCAGGAATATTGGAACTGACAAAGGAAACCAGCCCAAAATGCCAAACCAGACACTTCAAGCTAATAGAAATGTTCAGTTTTGGTTTTGTTTTTGTTTTTTTGGAAATCCAGGAAATCTTTTTTGTTTGATTAAGTAATATCCCAAAACTCAATTTCCTTTTAATTAAATTATTGGGGGTGGGTGCAGAAGAAGTCTTCAATTACATGTCAAATTCAGTCAATAGAATTCAATACCCCTTGAAGAACTTTTCAACGTACGATAAATGTCATCTGGATGGACATCAGTGAGGTTGCTGGAACTGGGAGAGACCATGCTAAACATGTAAAGGAACTGTCTGTAGGTCAGAATGTAGGAGCCGGATCACCGCCATGACAGGCTCCGGACAGAAATAGCTATAGGCCTGAGTTACGCTTCCTGAAATAAGAACCCCGTTTCTTTCTGGCCCTGAAACTAGATATTCCTTAGAGAAGACATACCCGAAACCTGGGGCCAAAAGATACTAAATATGTGAATGCTTCAAGGTCTGAAATTGTAACTAATCCCTTGCTCTGTAACCTTGGTTATAAAAACCCTGCTGAAACAAAGCCTGGGGTCTTGGTCTGACTCCACTGTGCTGGAGGAGGCTCAGACCCCAGCTAGCTGGAAATAAAGTTTCCTTTTGCTTTTGCATTGTTGACTGAAGTGTGTGTGCGTTTTCTTGGGAGGACGAACACTGACCCTAACAAGAAGTCTAGCATATATGGATTTTATATCACGAAGTAGTTTTGTACCTTTGCAAATTTTGTATTGTTTTTTTCTCCATTTTGAGAAAACAATTAGGAACAGCCCTGTGGTACTGTCTAATTTTCTAATTTAAATGTAGAATAGGCTAAATACATTATTCAAAAAATTGCCACATTAGCACACCTTGCTAGTTTAGTGGTTTAGTCTGCCACCTCTGGTCAGCACAAGCCACATACATCCCAAGGATCTGGGTTCACATGGTTGGATGGGGAAGGGGGCTGGAGGACAACAAAGATGAAGAACTAAATAAAGTGCTTCTTCCTCCTCTCTCTTCTGCCTCCCTTTCTGCCTACTTGCCGTCATTCCTGTCTGACCCTTTCCTTTAAAAATAAATAAATAAAAAATAAAAGACTGCCACAGTTAAGTAGAAACATTTGTATTATTAGCCCCTGGAGCTCACATAATCACAGAAAGCAGTGGGAAACAGGAAAGGCATGGACTTCTCAAAAATGTTTGTTCTCAGTTGGCTGCACTTCTCAAAAATTTGTCAATAATAACGTATGTTTTAGACTAATTGTGGGAAAGTGGGTATTACTAGCTCAAAGTCAGTATGATGGATGTATACAAATCATGTGATCATGTGACTTAAATCACTTAAATCCTCGAATCAAATTATTTTTCTCTTTTTTTGCTTTTTCTTTTATTTTCTTTTTTAAAGAAAAAGTGCAGGCAGGAATGAAGGTGAGTAGGCAGAAAGGCAGGAAGAGAAGAGAAAGAAACATCCTTGTTTTCCTTTTATTTATTGTTCATACTGGTTGATTCCCCTGGACCTGGGACTCAAACCCAGGGGTATGCGGCTTGCTCCTTCAGATGTGATTGACTTAACTACTGCTCCACCAGAATTCACCTTTCTTCTGTTTTTTAAAGGTAGAAATTACCCTGCCAAAACCTCCTGAACTACAGGAAGACATTCAAGGCAAAGAGTCATCATTATCAACCAAATATGGTAGCCTTCCCCAGACCTGCCTGTGGACCCCAATACTCAAATCTCTTTCAGGACCTCTGGAGATCCTTTTCTCTCACTTGCATTCACTCCACCACAAAAAGGCCTTTCCATTCCTCCCTGTGTCCGGAAGGCCTGATTACTCCTTCATCCTCACACCTATACTCACTCCATCGTCACAGGATTTTCCACTCCTCTCATGTCCTGAGTGGCTGCACCTCCTTCATCCTCACACCTGCACTCACTCCATCAGCATTCACTCCATCAGCACTAATTCCAGACTTTTTCACTCCTATGCTCTGTGGGTCTGCTCTTGATACCCCTCACACTGACCTCAGAAACACTTCCATATGAACACAAAGTGCAGCACCTTGGTCTCCCGGAGAGAGCATTTGGAGTGGGTGGAGCTGTAAATGTACCAAAGATGCTGCAAGATTCTCTCCAGATACCACAGGAAGCACCATTCCAAGGAGACTACATTTCCCACAACCCTCTGCAGTGGTCATGCAAGACCTGGAGAAATGTTTGTTTCTGAGTTTCAGTCTAGCTGCTCTGACACTAAATGTGGAGGTGAGATTATTGCTACCACGTGATAAGTTCAGATTTAGTGTTTCTTCTTCCTCTCCCTTTCTGCCTGAAAAAGAAATTTTCTGCACATGGTAACCAAGGAGAGCAGGGGTGGCTCTACTAATTTCAGAAAAAATAGACTTTAAGTCAGAAAAGTTTACAAGAGATAAATTAGAACATCACATAGTAGTAAAAAGTTCAATACAGAAAGAAAAGGTGGCAAATATAAATAACTAATAATAGATTATCAAACTATATGAAGCAAACAGAATAGAAGGAAGAAATAGAAAGTTCTACAATAATAGCTGTTAACTTCAATACCCCAACCTCAATAATGAGTAGAACAACCAGATAGAAGAAGAGTAAGGAAACAGACACCTTAAACACCACAATAAACCAATTAGGTCTAACAGACATATAAAAAACACTCTACCAAAGAGCATATATATTTTTCTGAAGTACACATGAGATTTTTTTCAGGATCAACCATATGTTATACCACAAATTAATTAAAGTATCTTCTTAGATTGTAATGGGATGAAGTTAGAAATGAACAAAAGAAGTAAAACTGGAAAATTCACAAATTTGTGGAAAGAACACAATCTTAAACAATCTATAACAAAAGAGAAATCTTAAGAGAAATTGTTAAATACTTAGAGACAAAAAAATGCAAAGCACAACATACCAAAACTAATTGGCTGTAGGAAAAGCATTGCTAAGGTGGAGATTTATGCTTTTATTAAATACTTTCATCAAATGCTTTTATTAAATCTCAAGATCTTGAATCAACAACCTAAGTTTACAATTTAAGAAACTAAATGAGCAACTACAAACCAAACTCAAAGGTAGTAGAAAAGAAAAGAAAGCTTGGTGGAGAGATAAATGAAATAAAGAATAAAAATAGAGAAAGTCAATAAAACCAAAAATAGATTATTTGGAAAAATCAACAAAAATGACAATTTCTTGGACTACAATAAAAAGAGGGAACACACTAATACTAAAATCAGAAATGAAAGTGTGAACATTACTATCATTTCTACAGAAATGAAAAGGATTATAGAATGAATTATAGAATAGAAAAGAATTATACAATGAATGACTAAATGACAACAAATTGGATAACAGTGAAATGAACAAATTCCTAGAAACACAAAACTTAGACAATGAAATAAAAAATTTGAATAGCTATAACTAGTAAGACAATTGAATCAATAATTTAAAATCTCCTGACAAAGAAAACAAATCGATCTGATGGCTTCATTGGTGAATTTTATCAAAAATTAATGGACTAATACCAATCCTTCTCAGACTTTTTCCAGAAACATTGAAGAGGAAAGAACACTTCCTAACTCATTCTGTGGAGTCAGAATTACTGTGATACGAAAGTCAGACAAAAGATGCCACAAGAAAAGAAGCCTACCCAACCTACCCACATATCAAGATATTTTATGATTATTTTTTAAGGAATGGTGCAGGTAGGAATGAAGGTGAGTAGGAAGGTAGGCAAGCATTTTATTTATTTTTTTATTTAGTTGTTCCCCCCTAACTCCCCAACTGAATGCAAACATGAGTCCTCAGGATATACGGGAAATAGGTGCCTAAGCACAACTCTACCAGGATGGAACACGTTTATGACTCTTGATGTGCAAAAATCCTCCAGAAAACTTTAGCAAACCTAATTCATCAGCATATTTTAAGAATATTTAAAGAATCATGGCCAAGTGGGACTTTTTCATGGAATTCAAATAGTTTAACATAAAAAAATAAAATCAACAGATGTAGTATACAACATTTAGGAAAAAAAACATATTATCATCTCAACTGATACAGGGGGGAAAATCATTTAACTAAATTCAAGAACCTTTGATATAAAAAACACTCAACAATTAAGAATAGAAGGAAAATCCACTTCACAGTAAAATCTGTGCATGAAAGTTATGTATCAAAAATCATATTCAATGGGGAAAAACTAAAAACATTTTGTCTAAGATAAGGACACGGCAAGAATACTTTCATCACTCCTCAACACAGTAGTGGAAGTTCTAACCAGAGATATGCTTACTAAAAGAAATAAAAGGTGTACCCTGGTGGCCTTATGGTTTAAACCAGGAACAGTCCACATATATCCCAAGGACCTTGGTTCAAGACCCAGGACCAAGGAAACAACAAATGATAAACAACTGAATAAAAAAATAAATAAAGTGCTTCTTTCTCCTCTATCCCCCTACCTGCCAGCTTGCCTAATCACCTTCATTCCTGCCTGCACCTTTTCTGTTAAAAAAAAGAAAAAAAAGACATCATGATGGGAAAGGAAGAATTAACTCTGTTCACAGATGATATGACTTTTATGTACAAAATCCTAACTAGTCTGTTCTCCTTCAGTCTAGGAAGGCGTTGGTGTTGGGAACACCATGGCTTGAGTGCTTTGTGAAAGCCTCAGATGCATGGCCTTCTTGCCAAATGCCTGAGATTTCATATTATTGGAGTACTCATTACATCCCTGGCAGCTGTCAATTTCTGTAAGTTTGCTATAGCTGAACTAAGAAAGAAGGCCCATGCACATTTCATGAAAGATATTGAGAAGAGGAAGGCTGGCATCTTTAAGAGTGCATAGTGATTTGGGAATTTAAAGAATGATTCTGTTGAACTCCATGGAAGTTTGCTACTGATCTGTGTTCCTGAACTATGAAACATGAATATTTGGGCTAAGAAATTGTTTCTATTGATAAAATAATAAGTTCAAAAGAGAAAATACTACATATTCCACTAAGAGCTGTTAGAACTAATGAAGTATTTCAATATGGTAACAGAATAGGCTAATTAAATTTCCTTGAGACAAAAACAGGACATAGCCTTCAAACAAGGGCTCTAAAACTTCCATGTTACAGCTATGAAAAAAGTCTGGGAGAGGACTCAGTTCTAACTTGGCCTTTATGACTAGTCGTGTAGACACAAGAGCCCCCAGGAGAGGTTTGCAAGCTTGGGGAATACAGCAAGCACAACAGGCTCTTGAATGAGATTTTGTTTGTTTTTGAAGTAAAGGTGCAAGCAGGAATGAAGCAAGTAGTAAGAGACAACGGGAAGAAGCATCATACTTTATTTTTATTTAGTTGTTCCCACTGGTTGACCCCGCCTCTCCCATCCGGGACTCAAACCCAGGGGCATGCGTCCTGCGCTCCTTCGGAAGCGACTGGCCTTTTATTTACTTATTTTTTCCTTTTTAAAGAGGGAGAGAGGGAGGAGGGAAGGAAAAAGAAAGTGCTGTCTTATTATTTTGAAACAAAATGGGTTTTCCGCCCCGCAATCAGTTCCGCGTCATAATCCGGGTCTTTGGGTATGGACATGGTCCACACTCCAGTCGTCTCAGCCCCTGAGCCACAAGGACGGTTTAAATAAGATTTTAAAGCACCAGCTATCACACCTGGTGTAACTACAGACTATCAACCCACTCAGGACACGACGCGCTCACAGGAATGTACAGCGAAGGGGCCGTGACGTCGCAAACCCCGGACTCCTCGGGCAACGTTCGCCTCAAAGGAAAGCCAGCTCCTTCCAGGGGTCAGACAGCACAGAAAATTTCCCTGGGGCAGTTACGACATCCTCCTCGTGTGAGGAGGGCGAAGTGAGACTACAGACAGGAACTAAATAAAAGAAAGAAATCCGCACTTATAACAACCCCTACAGGACATATTTTGCCCTGCAGAAACGGACTACTGTCACAGTCTTAGTGGATCCAGCAGTTCCCAGGCGCTCAGTTACCCAGACTTCTCTCTATAGTTCCGGCAGAGGCGCGTAAGAGTCAGGTGACCTTAGGCTCCTCCCACTCCACCTTTTCTCGTGGCCTACGTCATGCATGCGCTAGTGGTGGCGTAACTGTGCGCCAAGCTAACTACGGAGGAATGGGGCTGACCCGGGTGCTGGCTGTCTTCTTTGATTTGGACAACACGCTCATCGACACGGCCGGGGCAAGTAGAAAAGGCATGTTGGAGGTAATGTCCTGGCTCCTGCATCCTACCCCCGTCCCTGGCCGTCCCACCCCGGTCTACATTTACGCCGTGACAGTCACGAGAAGGCCGGAAGGGGCTAAGGTCGGAGTCTTTACCCCTTGTCATCAGAGCCCCGGAAAGGGGCTGCCTTCTTGCCCTGAGCCCCGCGTACCGGGAGCGGGGAGGTCAGAGCTCGCTGCTTTCCTCTGCCCTGCTCTGGGAATCTGGTCTCCTACAGTTCGTGCCAGCGCTGCGGAACTCGGAAGGGTGTATAAGTCCGCCACAATGGCTGTTGCCCTCCGACACAGAAAGACTTGCACGGTGTCGGGAGACTCCTGGCTTTTTGCAGGAGAGCAACCTGCGAAGGTTTGGAACTCCGGGTTCGGAACAACTAGGACCACTCCACGATCGACCTGGGGTGGATCGTCTTCCCGCTGTTGCTCTAAACCGGGTTTGGGGGGAGATCTAAAAAGCTCCGAAAGTTTCCATGGCGAGCCTGGACCCGATCCTCTCCAGAGAATTTTCTCCGCAGAAACCATTCGCGCCTTCCTGCCGCGGGTGTGATTCTCAGCATTTTTCTGGGATCACTTAAAGCAAAAGTCCGACTGCACAGGGCATTCCTTTCTTGAGGTTCAACAGCAGCCTCTGCCCCTAACTAGCCCACAGATGCTGTTCCATACCTTTCCCATGATTTCAGAATTGATACACTCCTGCTTTCTTTCCTCTGCCTTTTGCTTCAAGGAGAAAACTAAGAATTTTTAGATGTGGAAAACCCACTTTCAAAATCTAATCTATCGAACACTGAGTGTCTGATGTTTTTCATACTTATTAGTTAGGTTTTGTCTCCTTGGGTCTTCAACCTCTCCATCCTCTTTCTTGGTGTGTTCCACTACTGGTGCTGCATATTCAAGTCTGTTTCATTCTTTCAAACACCAAAAGAATGCACTATTGGCCCTCCTTCCTCCATTAGATATTACCTTCTCTTGACAATCATGTTTTTCAAGAGAAATCTTACCCCAGTCTCCTCGTCTCTATCCCTAAATTCATTCCAGTTTTTCTGCCTTTGCTTCTAGAATGAAATAAATACACACCTAAGTAGGTCATTGGGGACTCTCCCAAATTGCCAGGATCAATGGCCATTTCAAGTCTGGATTGATGTTGCTGAGTTATTTTACACTGTTGACTGTTCCTTCCATCTCCATGATTACCAGGGCACCACCCTGTATTTCATTGCCTCCAATATCTCTAGCTGCCAACAGTACATATTTACCTGTGTGGTTTTGGCAGGCCAGTCCCAGTGTGTTATAATTAAATTTCTGTCTTAGGCCAGTTCTTACTGTAGGCCAAGTTCAGGCTTTAAATTTAGACATTTAAGTTTAATTAAAGTTTCTCTGAACACCTAGTTGAAAACACCTGAATGGGTTACTTAATCTTAAATCTCAAGTCCTCATAAAATTTAATAGTATTAGGCCTCATAACCCTATCAAGTATGTTTAAAGGATAGAAGTCTGCCACATCCAGTGTGCACCATTCACCCTGTCACTCAGTCCCTCCCCTCCTGCACACCCCACTACTCTTGTCTTAGTCAAAGCTGCACTCATCTCTCATCTGTTGCTGTGCTGTCTCCAGGCTTACTAAATGCAATTCATACCCCACATTCCTACTACAGTTTTCTAAAACAAATCAGAGTACATTTCTCCCTGGTCTTTATAGCCTCCCTTTACCTGTGTACTATTTTGTTCAGATACGTCTTAATGCACTTATCAAAAGATCTTAGAATTAATTTTTGCAACTCCTATGCCCACAACTAAATAGCTTCTTAGCTTCCTGAGCCACAGGGATGTGCCACCTAAATAGTGAGCTTTTAAAAGAGTATACTGCCTTACTCATCTTTGACACATAGTAAATGTTGAATTAATACAGGTCTCCAGACTTGATTCAGAATTTAACTGTGTGCTTATGACTGTTCAAGGAACACTTTATCACATAAGAATATAAACGTTGGCCTATTGTAAAGTAACATGCCAACTTTCATAAATCACTGAGGTTTTTTTTTAAGGGAAGGAGGTCAGGCAGGCAGCAGGGAGGAAGACAGGGACCTTCAATCATAGCTCAAGATCAATTCAGTGGTCATTATTAGAAAAGATGGTGACATAAACATGAAGTTGGAAAAGCTTAATCTGTTTATTGAAATTTTGTTTTATAAGGCAAAAAACTTTAGTGTTTTGCCTTCACCTAACAATCTTAGGGCTAGTATATTTTTCTCCAACTAATGAGACCTAACGATTACATTTTCTGATAAGCACAGATAGCCTGAAAAATATTTCCTTCACCTTTACTTTGACTCTTATATTCTAAAGGAAGACTATCTTTTCATGTCTTTGCCCTTTTAAGAAGGTGAATTAAGTGTCTGGTGAGTGGCTTACCATTTATTCCTTTTACAGTCTAGGGAAACACATTTTAGGTTGTTGACTTGCTTTGCTTCAAGAGCAGACAAGTTTTAGTCCCAGCTATGTGCATTACATTCATCCTCAAACATCCAAAATTGCCTTATCATAGTTGACTTTTCCAGATGTCCCTAAGACTTCAAGGGCAGGTAGTTCATTTGGGATGTCATCCCAGGATGCACTCTAGTAGACTGTGGATGCAAAACTGAGAGGAAAGAATCTAATATCTTTTGCTCTAAATGATATTGCTGCTTTGAACAATCAGGAAATTCTAGGGGACAGTATGTAGAATGTGTTTCACTTGTCCCTCCTCAGGAGCAAGAGAGCTATGATATTTATCCACCAATTTCTGCCCCTCATTGGTCAAAGTGGTTTCCCTCACAGAACCTGGGTGTATGAGGACCCTTGTGATCAATAAACCCCACATACTTGCTGTCTGAGACCACTGCCATGTATGAGAATAATGTACACTAAGGGGACTTCGGTAGCATCTGCTATAGCCTAGAGTTCAAGACTTTTTACAGACTGGTTCCAAACAGATTCTTCAGTCTCATTCTTTGTATCTTCTCAAGTGCCTTCCATTTTAGCTGGTCTCATCTTCAGGTTCACAAAATTTGAAACTTATTTCTTGATAACTTGTTTAAGTGTTACTTTCTCTTACCCATCTATTCTGTGGAATAATTGCTCCTTCCATTTTATTTCCACAGTGCCCACACAGCCGTCATGACATTCAACCCAGCATTTATGGTGGTTGCATGCCTGCATGTCTTCCTCATCATGTAATATCCTAAGGACTAAATATAAGCACAAGTTTTATTTTCATATCCTTATGACCAGAATGTCAGGTGGTAGTTTTAAATTGCCAAGCGAAGGATTATTATTAGCTCCATGTGAACAATCTTCTCAGAATAGAAATTAATAAGAAAAGATATGAATGAGTTGTCTGTAGCGATTGTGAGATCTTCACTATCTGATGTTCTTTTACAATCTCACTGGAAGCATGCCCTGGTGGAGCAGTGGTTAGGTCAGTCACCTACAAAGGAGCCAGCCACATGCCCTGAGTTTGAGTCCAGGGACCAGGGGGAAGCAACCAGTGTGAAAAACTAAATAAAAATAAAATAAAGGTGCTTCTTCCTCCTCTCTCTTCCTGCCTACCTACTCACTCACCTTCATTCCTGCCTGTACCTTTCCTTAAAAAACAACAACAACAACAACAAAAAACACTGGAAATGAACTGGAGTAGGGTTGAAATCTGGATTTGTAGATAGGACATCCCTATTAAAAACATGCTTGTGTTAATGGCATGATTTTCCTTTATTAGGTGATAAAGCTCTTGCAATCAAAATACCATTCCAAAGAAGAGGCTGAAATCATCTGTGACAAAGTTCAAGTTAAACTCAGTCAAGAATGTTTTCATCCTTCCAGTACATGTATTACTGATGTCAGGACTTCACATTGGGAAGAAGCAATCCAGGAAACAAAGGGTGGCCCAGCCAATAGGAAATTGGCTGAAGAATGTTATTTCCTATGGAAATCTACACGTTTGCAGCATATGACTCTAGAAGAAGATGTCAAAGCCATGCTCACAGAACTTCGAAAGGAAGTTCGCCTACTTTTATTAACAAATGGAGACAGACAGACCCAGAGGGAGAAGATTGAGGCTTGTGCCTGTCAGTCCTACTTTGATGCCATAGTTGTAGGCGGAGAGCAGAAAGAGGAAAAACCGGCACCTTGCATATTTTATTACTGCTGTGATCTCCTCGGAGTACAACCTAGAGACTGTGTGATGGTTGGTGACACACTAGAAACTGATATACAAGGAGGCCTCAATGCAGGACTGAGAGCAACAGTCTGGATAAATAAAAATGGAATAGTGCCCTTGGAGTCATCTCCCATGCCACATTATATCATCTCTTCTGTGCTGGAGTTACCTGCTCTATTACAAAGAATAGACTGCAAAGTCAGTGTATTGACTTAAAGCACAAAAAAGGTCATGATTGCAAATTTTAGGATCAAGTTACATGGCTTGAACCAACCAAAGTTAAGGCATTCCATACATTATAATCTACTTCTAAGAATAATTTTAATCAGTGACTTGAGTTGTTTTTTTAATCTTTTAGTCTCTTGGATCCAATGAAGATATCAAGTAGGAGAGCTTACACATGTATGTACAAATACAGTTTTTATGATCTGACTTAGATGTTTCTTAAATAGATATTCTAAAATAAAATTAATTAAATTAGATTTATTAGAGCAATTGCATTTGTTCGATGTAAGTATTAGGTCACATGCAAATCAAGGCTTTTCATAGTTAAGTTTCATAGTTAAGTTATTTTGTGTGTTTTTTTCAAAAGGTGGACAGGAATGAAGATGAGTAGGCAGGCAGGCAGGAAGAGGAAGAAACATTTATTTATTTAGTTGTTCATCTTTGTTTTTCCCCCAACCCCAAGTCTTGAATCTGGGTTCTTGGGATATACATGTAGATTGCATGTCCACTAGGCCACCAGGATGTACCTATTCTCTCTTTTTTAAAAGAAAAAAATGTATACATTATTTTTGTCTCTTTGAATGTATACTTTCTCACAAATCTAATTTTTCTGCCTGGCATTTTAAAGAATTCCATACTTTTGTATTTGTTCATGTGTGTCCATGACAAATAGATTCCTCTGCTGAGAAAGTTGTTGCAATCTGCATGTGATGTTCCTTTTCTGTGACATTTTCACATCTGTCCAGAGTTTGCTTATAGATATTGATTAGTCTTTACCTCTCGTGGAAGTACTTTTCTGTTATTTCCCCAGGTACACAGCAAGGTTGAAGAGACTTTGATATGTCATGCTGGGGGGTAGGTATAAGCCATGTGCCACCACAGTAGTTTTCCAAGTATATGAGGGAAGTTACCTGGTGCAATCAAACCATGCAGCCCTCCACCTGTTTTCTCATGATGGGATTAGTTCCACTGTGATACAAACTAGTAGAAAATTAGGTTTTGCTATATGCCATTTCCAGAGTGCCATTTTAATCCTGTGGGTCTTGGTGTTAACGTCTGCTAAGAAAAAATACTTCCTTTCTACTTATGATGTCCATTGTTTCACAGATATCTGTCTCTAATTCAGAGTTCACTTTGAACTTACCAATTGTATATCAAGATACTTTGCAACTAGAAAATTTTCTGTAGACCCTTAGGCCAGCTAAACTGTAGTAAAATGGTTAATTACATGAACTCTGGTGGTAGTTGTGGTGTGAAATATAGGCTGAGATGCATTTTCAATATCCTAAAATGAATATAGCATTGTGAACAAAGGAAATAATAAATATGACTACTAAAAATGGTTACTGAAGGAAAAAAGAAATTATTTGGGTTGTTAACATTTATATGAGAAACTACTAAAGTAAAATATTTGGCTGTTAGCATGTAATTCTAGCTCCATTGATTGTGATACTTAGAATCAGATTCTAAATCATGCCTATCTGTAAGCTTATTCCTTTAGTTGGCATTTTTTGTCTACCAAGAGCAGGATTCTCTACCATTGTGCAAATGCCCTGTTATGCTTTATGTCTCTTGATTTTTTTTTTTTTTTTTTCTTTTCCCTGTCCTGGGTCTCAAACCTGGCTTTGGCCTGCACCTCAGCCACTGTGCCACCAGAGTGCATCTATGTCTCTTAAATTTTGAAAATATAATTTTACCTTGACTATCCCAAGGTGCTGTTACTATGAATCTGAACACTTGTGAACAAGGTGTATTTGTGTGTAGTTCTAGGTGTGGTGCCCATGTATCATATTTTAGCTATTTAAAATGTATATTAGGCACGTCTTGTAGAGTTGTGGTTGGGCACAGCCCACATATATACCAGGGACTCAGATTTGTATCCCAACCTGCGGGTGGTTAGTGGTGGGCTGGGGGCAACAAAAATGGACAACTAAAATAAATATATTTTAGCTCTTTAAAAATTGTTAAACTGGAGTATTGTGACAGAAAAACTAATTATGTGCATGATTTGATTTCTGTGGATCGATAGTGAGGCTGAGTGTTTGTTCTTTTACAGTCCCAAAGAACAATGTACATAATACTTTATGTAACACTGCATTATCATGTTAGTCGAGAGGTTGCCTCACTCCCTAATTAGAGTTGCAGATCAAGCTAGCTCTTGGGATTGATGAGCAGCGCCTCAGCAAAAGTGATGGGGGAGGGGAACCAAAGAATTGAATTTTGTATTTACAGTTTATGTTCCATCAGTATGATCATGAAATGTGACATTCCACTTGTACCCTCTATAGGGAAGAAGTTTTGGTTTTCTGCCTTCTAAGTGGACTGTTAAAGAAAATATTAATTAATCTTGGACCTGATGTTTTTACATCAGAACGTTACTCCTTAAAATTAAGAAATGCTCTCAGAACACTACTTTGCTGTCTTTATTTTTCTCAAATTTCCCCCAAAGTGGTGTGCTCTTCAGAGCTATAAACTCATTTGTCCAGAGGTTCTCCCAAATGCTTTAGTTAACAGAGGAAGGCATAGAGCAGACACAAGCAGATTTTGCATCAGACAGATGTCTTCTGTTTCCATATGCACATCCATCCAGTGGTGCCCCAACATCTCAGATAGGGCAGTGCCAGAATCCCTGGTTGCTAAAGAAGTATTGTAGGAAAAACAGTTTTCTAGGTACAGATGTACTTGGTTCAATACTTCTCTGCCACTCACAATACGAAACGTTTCCACCACAGTTTATAAAACACATTTATACTGAACGTATTAATGTCTATGAATATGTGTGTATTAAATACAATTACATGTTTAGCTGAAGCAATTTTCACAAAATTAGATCTTACTATACATGATACTCAGATTTTTTTCACTCCATTCTTTTAAATTAGGGAATATATTCAGTTTTGAACAAGAACTATGTGATATATAAATCAAAGCATAAAGAGGTTAAATGGTGAAAAGTCAGTTTCCTTATCTCCCCGTGACCCACCTCCCCTGAAGTGCACTGCTCATAACAGGTCTTGTGTGTCTGCATAGATATGAACAGACTTCCTGTAATAATAAGATTTTTATGTATGCCTTTCAATTTCCAGAAACTGCTTCTACTGAGATACTAAAAAAAAAGGCCATGAAGCTTCTGTTTGAATCATTTGTGTTAACATACATCTTTACAGTCTGAGTCATCCATTGTCATTTTTGTTGATCTTGATATAGGTAATGGTTCATTGAATTCAACTATGCCTGTCAGTTCACTTTGAGGGAAGGGGAAGCCATGTACATTGGAACCCATGCTATACTTGTTGAGGTCCTATTAGAAATGTGTGTTTAATGTTTTGTACATCTCCCAAACTTGAAATCTTGGCTTAAAAACTTAATACTTTGAAAACCAGTACATACAGTGTTTCACTGAATGTCCAACAGATGTCAGTAAAATACAGCACATCTCTGAAAATAGCTTAGTTTTATGTTTAACTCCCTGGTACAAGCAATTTGTATGGAAATCAGTGGGTTGACACCTCAAACTAACAATGATAAACAACATGGAACCAAATCGAGGAGAGTGGGTGCACTCGGTGCATACTGAGGATGTGCAAAGCTTGGACTTTCTGGATCTACCAACCCTGGGGTGGCCCAGTATACATTAACTTCCAAATGAGAAGTCAGAGACTGGCAGGTCAAAGAAGGTGCTAAGGTACCTTCTAACACCAGGTGGACACATTTAAAGGGTCTGGCCCAACTGTTTACTCTACATTCTGGTCAAGAGTAAGATTGCACCCTGCCTGTCCTCCACAAATCCTATGCTTATTGTAATCTGCTTGTGGGGATGAAGTATTGACTGGCTTCTCTTTTAAAATCATCTCCCCCTTACAAGCTGGGAGCGATGTGAGAGGGAAGAGGTTGAACAGAGAGGTTCTCACTTGGCCAGAAATGTCACCATCATGAAATGACTTAACAGCCTGACAGTTTTCAGACCTGGCTACCTTGTGGACGCTTCCAGGGCCTCTTTGGAGGCTGACTCCTCCAGCAGTTTCTTCCAACCCTCGTCTTCACTGGGCTGCCCCTCCACTGCTGACTCTCAGCAGGAGAACCCTGTTTTCTCCCAAACAGTCCTTCTATAAAGGATTCTAAATGGCTCCAGATCAGACTGTCCTGTGACCTCACCCCACCATCAATGAGAAGCAAACTATACCCATCCACAGCGCCCCTGCCATAGGCCTGTTGATCTTACATGCTTTCTGCAGGAAATGCAAGTCAACCTCCCTGAGCTCTAACATTGGATTCCACTCTAGATCTGAGGTCCAGAGGATAGTTTCTCTGTCACTCCCAAGGGGGTGGGACTCAGGCTACAGTCACTCCAAAAATACCCTATACCTAAAGTACCCTATAAATTTCTTCAGCTATGACATGCCGTTGTAGCTCAGGCAACTGAGACACTGGTGTATGAGACATGTATAGCCCAAGGATCTGGGTTCTAGACCTGAACCCAGGGTGGAAACTCAAAATTGACAATTAATAAAAGGCATTTCTTCCTCTTTTTTCTGCGCTTCCTCCTCTTACTTGCTCTCTAATTTTTTTTTTTCCTTCTATCTCCAACCTTTTGCTCAATGTTTATGAGATGGGTGAGAGTGAGAATGACTCAGGAAACTTTCACTTTGGAATCTTCTGACTTAGACCACAGTTTCAACTTTGACATCTTGGTACATAGCAAGGAGCATGGTACAATATAGGTGAGCACTTCCTAAAAGAAAGTCAAATAAGGGAGCTACTGTGTAGTAACTTCATTGAGGATGTAAATATTAAGTTGAATATTGAAGGAAGTGAATTATTTGGGGCAAAGAACATTTGTAGAGAGATTTCAATTCAACCCAAATTTATTGACATCGACTGAGTGACAAACATTAGGTGCTAAGTAATCAGAAGGAGTTCACAGTCTCGAAAGAAGAAAGTGATCATCTGAGTTGAAGAGAAATATCTGAGTGGGGGATGGTGAGAATGAAATTTGAATTCTTAGGATGGACAAAGGCAAGCTGTGAGTATGGGGCTCCAAGTATGGAGAAATTTGCCCTCAATGTTTTAGGAAAAGAGGGATAAAAGCTGTTTGTGGGTTCATGGGTTTGTATGTATGTGTATAATGGTCTGCATGAGTATATGTAGATGTGCATAGTGGAGCAAAATTATATATGTGTGTGAGTGAAATAGGTTGTATAAGTATAGCATGTACATATGTATAGAAAGGGGGTGTGTGACTGGCGGGGAACAAATGTGGAGTGTTGTGTCAGTGCATATGCATGGATGTGTGCTCATATATATCTGAATAGTGGGGTATGTTTTTGTGTAGGAGGGATTGTGTATAAGTAATGGGAGTTGTTATAAGGGTGTGTATTTAAATATGAGTGCTGAGCACGGAGGTATATGAGTGTGAAGTTGTGTAATGGGTGCTTATTGGTGTGTATGCATGTGCGAAAGAGAGGGATTGAGTGTGAAGTAAGGTATATATTTATTGAGAGGTGTTTAGTGGAATTATATGAGTGGTATTATGTGAGTGGTGGGTGTGTGTGGGGGGGTGGAAATTGCATATATACGTTCGTCCTGGTAGAATACTGATTGAGCACAGTCCTCATATACCCCAAGGTCCCAGGTTCATGTCCCACGGCTGACAGGAACAACCAAGATACAACTAAATAAAATAAGTAAATAAAATGCATTTTCCTCCTCTCCCTTCCTTACAGCCTGCTTGCCTCTGCTCACCTTCATTCCTGCCTACAACTTTCCTTTAAAAAAGTTACATATTTAGGTGTGAGTAGTGAATATGTTATGCACTTAGTAGAGTATCTGTACAGTGGGATTATGTGTAGGTAGAATAGGGTGTGCCTAGTAGGGTGTGCATGTGTGCTTAGTGTGTGTGTGAGTGGTTCAGTGTCAGTGTGTGTCATGCTATTATGTAAACAGACTGTGTGTAGTGGTAGTCAAGTAAGAACAGTATCAAAACTGTTCATTTATTAGGTTAAAACATGCCTGGTAAGAGAAGTAGAAACAGACCAGAACTCTCCCTTGAGGAATGCCAGTTGTCTGTCTGCCAGTCATTTCCTCTGAATCCTTCAATCTTCTCTTACAGAAACATCTATCCTGACCTGTTGTCTGGACATTTCTGTCTAGTAGGATCACAGACACCAAGTGATCCTAGCTTGCAGGTCATAGTCTTCCCACTTGTGAAAAGATAAACTGAGATGTATTAAAATTTTTGAGTTTATCTGAGAATATACCAATTCAAATTGGGCAATGCCAAACCATAAGTAACTAGGAGCACTCCATTAATAGGAGCGATAACGACTTTTAAAGAGAAGACTCAGAAGTAGAGAAAATGATTTCATTGCTATCATTTAAGTTGTTATATGGGAAAGTCTGGTTGACTATTTGTGATTTGTTGTCCTTAAGCTTCAATTTCCTTAACTTGGCACATTTATAGACCTTGGTATTGGTTTACTTAGTAGGCTGCTAAGACATTAGAACCTCCTCAGTCAGTGGACCCCCGCATTTAATTAATTGAATATGGTAAAAACAGTTCTCTCTCTTCTACTAGTTTACTGAATGTTAATAACACCTACTGTTGCTACCAAAACAAGATTGCCCTTAAAAAGAAAATAGACCTATTGCTAGAATGGCCAAAACAGATTGACACTGCTACAAGGAGGCAAAGGAACAAAGACACATTCATTGCTGATGAGGAATACAAAATGGTACAGCAGTATCAAATATAGTTCAACAGAGACAACCCAGTAACCCCACTTATATGTATTTATCAAAGTGAACAGAGAACTTAGGTTCATAAAAAATAAATAAATAAATAAAACATCTGTATGGAAATGTTTATAATAGCTCTGTTCATAATTACCAAATATAATCAAGGTATTCTTTAACAGGTGAATGAATAAATAAGCTGAACACACAATGGAATACTATGTATTAATAAAAAGCAAGGATGAGAGGGAGGACCAACAAGTAGAGAAAGGGTTATCCCCCAACATGGAAATTACGGGGATCTTCTTGCAGCCTGTAGGACAAAAGAAACATTAGCAATTCAAGTACGGTTTTTGGTAGCAATTAGTGTGCAAGTTCCTCCTTGATTGGTAACAACTTTGTCTCATTCTACTAGACAACCTCAAAAATATGATAATGAAGATCCTTGCAGTTTGTTTTGATCAGCCATCCTTCCCTTCTGGAGGTGTTACATAAGGATGTTGGGGGATGCATGCTTCTAAATCTGTAAGTGTATCAGAGGTTAACACATCATCTATAAAACAAAACACTAAATCTGTAATTAGATTTTTCATTTATAATTTGTTTGTCTTTTGCATCAACAATAGGCACAGACTTTTGAAGTAATCAAGGATGTACTTACAACCTAATCAACAATTTAACATGGAACCTTGCTTAATATTGTGACATATAACGTTTTAGAATAATAACCAGAATAACTATTACACCAGAACAAAATTCTAGGAGTTATACAAAACTTTAGAACATACACATTATTACATTTTCATAAAACATGCTGAAAAGGCTAAATATTAACCTACATTTTGACAATGTTTCCCATTAGTTTATTGCAACAGGTACAATTAGTTTAATATTTTTCCTTTCATAGAGAGAGAGAGTATCTTTATCATCAGAGATACCTTAGGCGCTCTCTAAGATTTCCCATATTTTCCTTTAAAATAAAAGCTCCTATTTAGAATTTGATTTTAGGAAGCCTTGTGAATACATTAGAGAGGATTTTAATTCCTTTTATACACATATATACAGCATAATATTTGAACAGTTTACCACATGTAAAACAAAGCAAAATAAAGTAAACATGTATTTCATTCTTGGTGTTACCACACCAAAATTTCTTTCAAAATACCTCTTCCACAGATATTTTTCACTTGTACAAACCTACCTACTGTGTGCCAAAATTCATTTAAATTTTGCCTTTCATTCATTCTTGAACAGTCATTTCACTCAAAGACAAAATTACTTCCTTTAATACTTTCCTACTAAAAAAAAAAACCCATGTCCTTTATTGTCCTTCTTATTTAGAAAAACATCCATCCTTCTGCTCTTCTCTTCTTGCCTATTTACTAAGCACATTTTTCCTGTTATCCTTTAGTGTATTAGATTCTTAAAAGAAACGAAAGCACAAGACAAATACCTTCTGAGAGTACTCATAAGAAATATATGTTTTTTTTATAGTATAACATCTTCAGGTGGCATAAGACTTATCTATGGAGGTGAGACCTCCATAAAAACCTAGTTTTTAATTAGTTAATTACTATATTTTGATTTCAGTTGATGTAGTTAATTTCTGTATTTGATAATTTATGAAACTGCCTTCCATGAATCAGTTAGATACAAATTAAATTCAGCAATGCCATTTGGTTAATGAAACACAGACAAACAGACATACGCATAAGCATAGAGATCTCTTAGTTTTGCTCCTCAAATTGAGGTAGGAGTCTTGGAGTCTTATTTATTTTTTGTGTTAGTCTTGTATATTATTTTATTTCCTGTCGTCCTGCTTAAAGTAAAACCAAGAGTTAAAGCAGCAGTTTGCAATTTAGAAAGTGTTCCTTTAGTTCCCTTTTTTATCTGTAAACTCAATGGTTACATTTCAAAAGCACTTGTAAAGAAAGTTGCAAGTTTCTTTCTAGGGACATTGGACTCAGACCAGTTTGTACTACTGCTATCTTGGTGAAAACACATTGAGGCCATTTTCCCTTTCCTTTTGAATTCACATGTTGAAATTGTATCTCAGTTCTTGTTTTGTCCAAACTGTAGAGTTAATGATATTTTTTAGGAACACTGTTGATGCCAAAAATTGAAGGCCAGGCTTCAAATAATACCACAGTCAGTGATTTTAACCCATTGACTGCATGCTGTGCCCAGATTCTCTTCAGTGTGGCACATACATATCTGTGTTCTGGAGTTAAGATGACTCCCAGGTATTCTATCTGCTATTTAAGTACCCAAACCTTCCTCCTAGAAAATTTGTAGTCTCTTTCAGCCATTAAAGTAAGAACTTGTGTCAGATGTTGTTGTCTCTGTGTGTTAGTAGGGAAAAGATTGACAGGTCATTTAGGTCTAATTTTTAATGTAAAAAATTATTTTTGCAGCAACTTTGATTTTATGCATTAAAATAAACTCATGTAGTTTCCCCATATGTGCAGTATCCCCATTCCTCAGATACATGTCAAAACATCCTGCGCTTCACCAAATCACCTCACCAAGTGTCCTTCACCATTGTAGGTCTATTTTAAATGGTGTTCCATCACTCACGGTTCTATTTGTTCATAGCTACTCAGACACGCACAGTGAGGAACAGCCCACAGAAGCTATTGTCTGCCTACTCATTTTAATGTTCTTCTTATGTATGTTCTAAGTGCTTTTCCAGGATTTTTCTGTGGTCAGCCTGACTGGGACACATGTTTTGTTCCAGTCCAGTTTGTGGACCCAAGTTTTCTCCACTGAGAGGATCCCAGTGGCCTCCCTAGCTGCCTGCAGCAAGGGCCAAACCACAGGGAAAACAGCTACTGTGGTGTCCTTTTTTCCTTCACATACTCTTCCTACATTGCAAGTAGACTCTGTATCATGAAGGGGTTATGCTCCCAATCACACAATGGTCCCTAGGTGTTCACAAGTATAGTCATGTAGAACCACATATCTCCATTGTATTCCTCCTGGAATTCCTGCTAACATGCCCCCCAAATCACGTCCACTTCACCCTATCTGTTGGAAGTCCCTAGACTCCTTCTGATTACACCAATTGATATGCAGGTGTTCAAGTTCTGGCAGAATAATGCTCTGCCTACTAGATATTCCGAGGAAATCATGAGAAGACACAGGTGGTAAGGACAAGACCTTTATTTTACTCACAAAGAGGGTCCTGATGTCGACAGGTTGGGGTGTCTCTGCCTCCCCATACTGTCCAGACATGTTTTCATCTCCCGATGGTGGTGAGTCAGGTAAATGACTGGAAAGTAGCTGCACCAGCACGGAAAGGGGCTATTTTAAAGGGGGTAACAGCACAGCAGAGGGAGGGTAGTGAGCAGACAATAGTCAAGGGGGCAAGAACAAAGAATAGCTGAGTAGATAAGGAAAGCAAAATTCCAGAGCAGGACAATTTGGGTACAATCAATGTGAGTGGAGACAGTTATCATCTTGTTACATTCAGGTTTGTACTCAACATTGGGCAGCCACCAAGCTCACCTTTAAAAGTGGGGCATGGGTCATGTCCTCACACTATTCCACAGTCTCCACATGGCAATGAGTACACAATTACTGATTTCTAAATAGTATTCTCAAATACAATGAATTGGGGGACCCCAATACATGGTTGACACTAGGATTGGGGTAGAGAAAATGTAAGATGTGGGAACACCCTGTGGCTCAACAGCTAAGGTACAGGCCATGTTAAACCCAATGACTTGGGTTCAAGATGTAGGGCTAGAGAAGGAAAAAAAGAATGTAAAAAAAGAAAAAAAGTATATATAAGTGCCTGTAACATTTTATGATACCAGAAGCAGAGGTTGTGTGCCAAAGCAAAAGAGTAGGGGCATCAGAGCAAGCAAAATGACAAAGAAACCAGTTTGAAAGAGCACCCAGAGGCCAAAACTGGAAGAAAAAAAATTTGAGCAATGAGAAAAATAGCATAGCTTTGGATTATACCTGAGAATATAAAATAAATATATATAAGTTCATAGTTATATAAATGTATTATTTAACCAATAACTGAAAAAGAGACCATTATCTTATAAATAATTCTAAATAATTAGATAGATAGATGGATAGACAGATAGATAGACAAACCCCCCTCCAGTAGGAGGGATTTAATCCTTCCCTTCTTGAGTGTAGGCTGGACTTAATAACTTGCTTTCAAAGAATAGTATACAGAAAGGGAAAACTATAACTCTGCTATGGAGAGATCTGCCAGACACAAACTGGAAAAATAATCAAAACTGACATTGTTAGGTAGGTTAGCTGGGAACAGAAGGAAAAGCTGGAACAGGATAGGTGCCTCAACAAACAAGGCCCTAAGAATGTCAGATAACGCACTGATCCAAATGGATCAGGAAAGGTGTCTTAACAAACAAGTCCCTAAAAGAATATCAGCTAAGGCACTGACATGAGCCAGGCACAAAGGGCCCAGGAAATGATAAATTTCTAACACAAAGCCTCAAAATAACTAGATAAGGTCATACATCTCTGCAGATGCCTTCATCACCCAGACTGGCTGGTGACACAAATGCAGTAATTCACAGTCACTTGCAGCTGACCTCTACCTTGACATAAGATTGAATATGGTCTTATTCATTAGGCTCTTTATAATACACTAGATTATAGGTAGTGAGCATGTGTACTTAAGGAAACACTTGTTCTTGGAAAAGACAGCCTGTCTCCTGGAAATCCCCACCCAGAAATGTCCCTAGTGTGTGTTTGGGGGTTGGAGGAGGCAGGGAAAAGTCCCCTCATAAATAGGTGCACCCTTAGTAGATTGTGTGTGGGTTTTCACTTGAGCCCCACTGGCTTCTCCTGTCTTGAGAAATGTACTTTCTTTCGCCCCGCCTATTTTCTCTTTGTTACAAATAAAACTTTCATCAGATACCCACTGACACGATATGATGGGAAAGGCATTTTGCCTCTACATGTTCTTCTCCAAAGTCCATGTGAGAAAACATCAGATAATCCTAAATTCCACGAAATGCCTGACCAGTACTCCTCATAAATATCAGGTTAACAAGGAAATTCTGAGAAACTGTAGACCAAATGCCATGTGGGAGTCTAGATGGGATCTGGGTAGAGAAAAAAAAAACAACATCATGGAAATTCAAATGAAGCCTGGAGTTTAGTTAACAGCTGTGCCTTTGAGAGGTATAAAAGAACCATCTGTACTATAAATTCTTTATCTTTAAGGAAAGGTACAGGCAACAATGAAGGCAAATAGGCAAGCGGGCAGGAAGAAAGAGGAGGAAGAAGTATCTTATTTTATTTTTATCTAGTTTTCATTTGCTCATTACCCCTGGCCCTGAGATGTGAACCTGTGTCCTTGGGATATATGTGGATTGTGCCCAACTACTATGCCACAAGGGCACACCTATACTATAAATTCTTGTTAAAAGAAAAAGAAAGCAGAATCTACTGAGTCAAATATATTCGTATTGAGTTAAACTGGGAATATGTGTGTTATCAAGGTTCATCACAGGGCAACAAAGTAATAACAATGACAAATGTCTTTTCCAAATGTATTGAGATTAGGGATTAGCCATGACTTCCAGGAAACATTCTAAGAACCTGAGTATAGACAATCTTCTGTTTAAAGAATAAAGTTTTCTGTGAAGACAATTGATTATTGTAATTTTTAACCGAACTGACCATAGAAAATGAATGTGAATTAACACTATGAAATAAATGCCTTATCTTTTGGGCATTTGCCAAACCACAGTCATCTAAGGGTTTACTGGCATTTCATAGTTGGTTATTTGAGAAAAAACAGGACATTTACATCAGAAATAAAGACTATGCTTTTCCAGTTTGTGTTAACTGAAACCATTACCAGGAACATAAAACTGATACTCAGCTGTGCAGTTATTTAGTCCAAGACAGCAGTAGACAAGAGAGGGAGAAGACATGCTTAGCACCCTAGTTTAAACACAAGAGAAAGATGTCTAATGGTTGTGAGGCTTAAAACGAAATAAAATAAAATACCTAAATATTTTATACAAGTATATTTAAGACTTCTAGTTCACCCAGTTATTTATTTTCTTTCCTCTCAGGATTATAGAATGTTACCTGAGCACTTGGTCACTCTGAATAGTCTTTATTGCTCTATAATACATGAGATTCATGATTCCACCTCTACATATTAGCAAATATACTGGAGTGTTTACTAATATATTTCAAAAAAAAACAGAATCAACCATGTGACTGTCTTTATCTTTTCCCTTTACTTTTTTGATTTCCAATCTGGAAATTGGAAATGGCTGCTAATGAGAGAAGTATGAAATGTGAAAGGTGAAACATGCTTAATTGGATATCTTTGAAGCCTGCATGTATCCTCCATGGGGATGAAACCATAGTCTCCAGGTTAAGGGAAACAGTACAGAGAAACAATATAATACTCAAAACTTCTAAGTGAAAAGGGAGTCTAGGTATTCTAACAAGACTGTACCTGCCTCAGTTGACTTCTCTGCCCAATTTCCATGCAACCATGCCCTTTAGATTACCTCTGCCCACAAAAAAGAGAGCAAGATCACAAAATACCCAGGCTTCAACCCTCAAACTGCTTCTTAAGGAAATCCAACTGATATCAGTACAGTGGCGTACTTGTACAGTGACTGATAGAAGATAACAGTCATACCATGTCCAGGCAAAAGCAATTTTGAAGGGTGCTCTTTGTGCAAGAATACAATGTGACTCATGCAAACATGCCACAGTATCTCTCCCCCTGGTTCCCAAAGGAGAAAGGAAACAATGCAAAAACAAAGAACCAAGTCAGAAGAATGTATAATCAAAGGAACAAAAAGAAAGTCCCCTTAAGAGCTTCATAATCTACAATATTTTAAGCACATTTTAGTTCCTAATCAAGAGTTCAAAACAGCCATGTGAGATGATAGGAAAATTACAGACCTAAGGAAACAAACTGAAAATAAGAGACACAACATTGCTAAACAAATCATTAATTAAGAAACAACAAAACTTAAATAGAATATGGAGGGACAAAAGTAGAAGAGAAGAGAATGGCTAGAAGATACTACAGAGGCTAGAGCTGATAATAGTTTGGGGTAGAATGGCAATGGTAGAATTCTGATAGGGTCTCAGAACCGAAGTCAAAACCAAAACCAAAAGGACATTATAGAAAAACTGGTTAATTTTGAAAATTAATTTAATATTTATGTTGAGGTAATTTTACTTTACAAAATAATGTAAACACATATGCCCATATTCCTCAGATACATAACAACATACACTGCCCACCACCAAATTACCAAAAGTTCTTCACAACTTCCATTGAATCCACCACCACTTGCACCTACCCCACACACCATTCCCTGCTGGTAACCTCAATTCTGTTGCTAGTGTCCAAGGGTTGTTTTTTATTTAGTCTTTCAATTTGCTTTGTCTCTTTATATTCCACATATGAGTGAGATCATCTGGTATTTGTCTTTCTTCTTTCGACTTATTTCACTTAGCATAATCCCCTTTAGTTTGATCCATGTTGTCTCAAATGATAGAATTTCATCCTTTCTAAGGGCTGTGTAGTATTCCCTTGTATCTATCTATCTATATATATATTAATCTTCTCAAACCATTCATATGATAATGGGAAAATGCATATAGGTAATTTACAATTCTTGGCTCTTATAAATAATGTAATAAACATGGGATCATCTATCTCCGAAAAATAGTGGTTTTGTGCCTTTTTGGTAAATATCAAGAAGTGGGATGACAGGTTCATATGGGATTCACATTTTCAATTTTATGAGGAATATTAACACTGCTTTCCATTGGGTTGCACAAATTTACATGCTGACCAACAACGTAAAAGTATTCTCTTTTCTCTGTATCCTCACCAACTTTTGCTGTTTTCAGACTTGAATAATAGTCAGTCTTACAGGTGTAAGGTGATATTTCCTTGTTGTCTTTTTGTGCATTTCCCTAATAACAAGTGAGGAATAACATTTTTTTCATGTCTGTTGGCTCTCTGTATATCTTTGGAGAAATATCTATCTAGTTCTTTGTCCACTTTTTGATTGTATTGCTTGTTTTTCTGTTGTTGAATTTTATGAGTTCTTGTATATTTTGGATATTAAATCCTTACATATATAAAATGCAAATTATCTTCTCACAGTCAGTGTGTTGTCTTTTTGTTTCAGTGATTGATGGTTTCTTTCACCATACAGAACCTTTTTAGTTTGAGGTAGTCCCATTCACTTGTTTGTTTCCCTTGCCACTGGAGTTGAGTACCCCTAGATCTCTCTAAGACTGATGTCATGGAATGTCTTTCCTATGTTATCTTACAGTTCTTTTATTTTTTCTGGTTTTAGATCCAAGTCTCTAATTCATTTTGCATTAATTTTTGTGTATTGTGTTAGAGAGTGGTCTAGCTTCATTCTTAAGCATGTATCTGTCCAGTTTTCCCAGCACCATTTATTGAAAAGACTTTCCATTCTTGATCATATGATCTTGGCTCCTTTTTTTGTAAATTAATTGATCATATATGATTGAGCTTATTTCTGTTGATTCAGTTCTATTCCACTGGTCTGTCTGTTATTATTCCAGTACTGTAGAATTTTAATAACTATTTCTTTTTAGTATAGCTCAATATCTGGGAGTGTGATATCTCCAGTTTCTTTTTTCCTTTTTCCTAATGATTACTTTGGCTATTCAAGGACTTTTATTATTAAATTAAAATTTTGGTTCTATTTCCTTGAAAAATACCTGTGGGATTTTTATGGAAATTGCATTGAATCTGTATATTGCTTTAGATAAGATAATCATTATAACAATGTTAATTAATTAAACAATGTTAATTCTTCCCAGTCATGAACAAGGGATATCTTTCCTGATCTTTGTATCTTCCTATAATTCTTTTAAGAAAGTCTTATAGCTTTCATTGTATAGGTCTTTTACTTCCTTTGTTAAATATATTTAACAAGATATTTGATTATTTTTCCTTCTATATTTTCTATACTTATATCCTGGTTTTACTTGAAAGTAAATCTTGAGCTCATTCTAACCATCCACAATTTTACTCTCCTCTTTATATTTTGATGTCTTGTTGATTTTAAGTGAGATTTCTTTACATTTTATAGGATTTTATTCAGTAATTTTTAAAGCTGGTTTCATGATGATGAAGTCCTTTACATTTTGCTTATCTGAAAAGCTTTTTAATCATTCCTTCAATTTGAAGTGATAATGTAGCAGGACAAACTAGTTTTGGTTGGAAATTCTTTTCTTTTGCCACTTGGAATATATCATGCCATTCCCTCTGGCCTGTAAAGTTTCAGCTGAGAAATCCACTGACAGTCTTATGGGGGCTCTTTTGTATGTAACTTATTTTTCTTTAGCTGTTTTTAAGATTCTCTTTTCATCTTGTAATTATGACATTTTAATAACAATGTGTCTTAATGTAGGACTGTTGGGTTTCTTTTGTTTAGAACTCTTTGAGCTTCCAGGTTCTGGAGGTCTGTTTCTTCCTCAGGTTACGGAAATTCTCGGCTATTATTTATTCATATATAGTTTCCCCCTAATTTTCTCTCTCTTCTCTGGCTGCTGTTGAGCCCCTCTCTTGTGTTCTTTAATTCAGCTATTGTGTTCTTTAGCTCCATGAATTCTGTTTTGAGCTCCTCATATTTTCTCTCTCTTTTTGTTCCTCCATTCCTTTCCTGATTTCAAGAGTATGATTTTCACTGTTGTTTTATGTCTTCATCAGGTAGTTTGCTTAAGTCCGCTGCATTCAGATTTCCCCCTGGGATTTTCTTTTAGGTTCATCATTTCACATAAATTACTCTTTCTTTTCTATCTGTTTGGCATTTTGTGTTTATTTCAATGGGTTTGATTTTCCTGATGTAATGATCTTGTGTTAAGGTGTTGAGTTGCATGGACTAGAGTTTCAACAAAGCTGACCAGTGTTGTGTGATCTCAACACTGGTCAGCTTTGTTGAAACTCTAAAGTAAGCAAGCCCTTTGTTGAGGCCTGACAATCTAGCCTACAAGGTTGAACTTGGTTTAGGGAATGCAGAGGTTCCCCCAGAGCCACAGGTATGAATAAAGTCCATGGAGAGAGACCCAACACAGTTCACAGAGCAGAGATAACTGGAAAACTTGTTAGTAGAGTACCCTTCCTTCTGAATGTCCCTCAGTCCTCTGCATTCCCAGCAAGGGACTGTAACCACACCCTTAGGTTTGGGATAAAATATTAGGAGGTACCTTACAGATAGGAAGGTATTTTGTTATAGCCAGATACTGGCAGGAGCTGCTATTTTTGATGGAACCTTTTCTATTGTTTTCCCCATGAGAGGGAAAGGAATGATCCTTGCCAGGAAACATCCTACTAGTCACTTGGGTACTACTTGGCTTGGCTTTCTGTTGCTGGCTACTTGCTATGGCCATGCACCAGGTAACACAGGGGCAAAAGCCGACAGTGCTGCATCAGAGCACTAATTGAAGAGATGGTTGATGCTTCCCCCAAGGGCCTTTTCCTGATGATGACCTCCCTTGCTAACTCCTTTGGAAGTTGTATCTCCATTTGCTGGAGCACTAGTCCTTGACTGCAAGCCTGCTCACTGCTGGAGAAAGTCCTTTACTCTGGAGGGGAGGGTCTGTTGATTTTACCTGACTCTCCTTGTGACCTGGAGTTTTGGTTCAGAGTGATATGTTGCTATCCTACCTTGTATGGAGGTGTATATCTGTGGAGATATTAGGTAGTTAGTTAGACATGTGCAGTGGGTGAGGGACACTAATGGACAAAAGGTATCTTATTAAAGAACACCTCTAGCTATGAGTGCCAGGTGGGAATCCCTAACAAACTGAGACTGTTCTATTAAGAAAGACCAGGGATTCTACAAAGAAAAGTATCAGCCTTCTCAGAGAGATTCTCTCAAGGTCAGAGACATCTTTAAGCTCTGGGACTTTTATAACACTTGAGCATGTGAAGACTTGCAGTAATATAACCCAAAGTGACCTATGAAGGTAATGTGCATAAAACAGTATTGTGGATTTTGTCCCCATGCTCCATGGGTTTCATTTTAGGTGGTCATGGGAAAAAACATGTGTAGTAAAAAGTTTGGTTATATAACTACCTGTCAATCAGCATGAAGGACAGAAGCAGAATCCACCAAGGAAAGGTTGAATGGAGGACAAGAAGGGAATATAAATCCCGGAGGGAATACATGTGCTGCTGAACCCACTTGGGGCAACCCATTCTACTCTCAGAGGATGTACTATATCTTTGAATAAAACTGCACTGCTTTTTCTTGCATCTTCTTTTGCTTCACTTGAATTCTTTCCTACAGAGACACAGGATTAGAGGTCTGGAAATCTAAGGTAGAGTACCAAAAAGTTGGGAGAACAAAACAAAACACAGCAAACCCAATAACAAAGGTGCTGGTCCTGTTTCTTTCCAGAATGTGGTAGCCAAATAGATGTTTTCTTAGTTATGTAGCACAGACCTCATATAATTTTTGTTTGTTCTTGAAGCTTCTCTCTCTCTTTTACTCCCCAAATCCTGCCAAGCATAGGTCCAACAGAACACAAGCCAGAGAGAAACTTAATCACTGATATCTCTGCCTGAGGAATTGTCAAAACTTGTGAAATTTGCTAAAGGTCTTTATATAATTGTAGTGAACTAATGTTAAATTCCTGGTTCTGGCATGCCCTGGTGGCTTAGGTGCTAAACTGGGGCTGGGGCATAGACCAAATAAAGCCCAAGGACTCAGGTTCTTTGCTCAGGGTCAAGGGGAACAACAACAACAACAAAATGAACAAACAAACAAAAAGCAACAACAAATGAATACATTTTCTCCCTTCTTTCCTTCCTTTTTCTGGAAAATTCCTCATTCTGATAACTATGCCATGGTTATATAGGATGTTATTGAGGAACCTGGGGGAGAAGTATATGGAAACTATGCTACTTTTTCAAGTTTTCCATAAGTATAATATTCATTCAAAAAACAAACTTTTCAAAAATTAAGTCCTCTGGATGTGATTATGTATTAAATGTAAGATCATTTCAAGTTAACTCAGTGGTTCCTCAGCAAATGGAATTTAAATTTCTGGGTAGGACACAGGCACAGGCATTTTGGTTTATAAACAGCCAAGGTGGAGAACTCCTTGTCTCCCTGCTCCCTTCAGATGAGAATCACTCCATTAACTCATTTTAACTTGGTAGCACATATTTTATAATTTCCATTTTATAGATGAAGAAGCTGAGGGTCCCGGAGGTTATACAACTGGGTGACCCACAAATTGCCAGTAACTGGCACTTTGGCACCAGATTCATTCGCCAACTGGTAAGTAAAAATCTGGGTAGAAAGTAAGGAGTGTTAGAGAAAAGACATTCTTCATGTTGGCGGCATGCTTCCCTGAGAACCTGGCATCAAAAACTGGGGTTAGTCAGGGTGTTGACTCCCTGTCCAGTAACCAGACTACCTCTGCTGGTGCGGCCCCTCAGTAGTCCCACAGAAGGACTCTGACCTCCCTCAAAGCTGGTCATGAGAGTCTCACAGCCTCAAGCAGGGCGAAGGCATGCTTTAGAGCCCCGTCTTCCTTTTGTGTGGAGTTTGCCACTTGGAAGGTACTTTAAATTTAATTTGCCCTTGTTTCACATCCCCTTCCTTTTCCCATCCTTCACTTTTTCATGTCTGCTCCACCCACCTTATGTCATTTTGTCCCAGAGCCCTCCTCTAAAGTAGAATCACTACAAAATTATGTACACCTTCCTCATGCTAGATCATCTCCAGATCATTTCATCATTTTTATGAGTTGCTAGTAAGATATCCCTTCCACATAAGGGATGAAAGAAGGTACAGAGGGATGGAGGAGCACCATTAATGAGCTCCCAGGGGAAGAATAAGTCAGTAGGGTCCACATGTTGTATTATAGGCACCACGAACAAAGAGAAAAGAGCCCTTGCTTACAAGAAGTTCAAACACTTGTAGATGATCAAAAACAGTGTTGATAGACAAGAACATGGGAGCCCTGAGAGGATAGGAAAGGAAAACACACAGAATTTTTCATGTCTTTATCTAAGTGATGAAAGCTGTATGAGAAGTAAACAGAGGGATAGCAAAGCCCTGGAGAAAAGAACCCATCGTTGGGCCCACTTTCAAGAAGTCTGGCAACCCTGCTGGCCTGAATGCTAAGAAGAAAAGATCAGTTGATAGGAAGTTAGGTTGGGAGGGGAGAAGAGTCAGATCTGGAAGGAAGGACCTGCTGGACATTTTAGCAAGAGACCTTGAAGGACTTTTTGCAGAAGAGGAATGACACTGGTATGTTTCAGAAAGTGATCACTACAAGGAGATGGCAGGATCAAAGGAATGAGGACAGTGCTCTTGTGGTCTTCCTGTAGTAGCCTCAGAAGGAATCTGAGGGTTGAGACAGCGGGATGGGGTGACTGATTGGAGAAGGAGAGAGAACATAGAAATCTATAGAACTTAGGGCTGAGAACTTCACATTTTAAGATTGAGATTCTACCAGGAAAAGAATTATGTTTTAGGAGAAAGATAAAATATTTCTTCTTGACTCTTGTTGAGTTTGAACTGTTTATGGGACATGGAAGTAGAATATTCAGTTGGCAGTTGGATATCTGGGACTTTACGAAAGAATGAGAGTAAGAACCAGAGTGAGAGCAGAACTAGAAATATTGAGGACAGTGCAATTAGGAGAGATTGGTGACTTCAGACAGAGGACAAGGTGGAATCTCCCAAAGACTAGGCAGAGAGAGCTGAGGGCTGAGTCTAGGACCCGAGTAAATTCCAATGCTAGTGAAGAGGCAAAGAGGGCCACAAGGAAGAGACAGAGTAGCCAGAGGACAGCCAGGAGGCCTTGTCTGGGAAACCAGAGTGAGTTTAGGAAGACAAGGAATGAAGATAAATCTCTTGATGTGATAACTGGCAGGTCAGTGGGGTCACTGGTGACATAGGTTCCTTTGCAGCATGGGAAGGTAGTGGTGGAGGAAGTGAACTTAGGTGGGGAGTGAAGGTGTAAATTTTTTTTGGAGACTAAGGAACAGCCTGTAATGACTCAGGTAACCAGCAGTGTCAAGAGTGTGGCACAATGGTGATGTGTGGGAGGGAGGCAGGGTTTGAAAGAGAGCTGCATATGGCTCTGAGGAATTCAGTGAGTGAATATGGAGGCAGCAAGAAGGATGCAGCCTGGGTAGGTTTAACTCTGCCAGCTGGGAGTGCTTAGTTCTGTGGTCAGATCCTGGCCATACCAACACCCTATGTCAGGCCTCCCAGATTCCTCCTGAGACTCCTACAGGAGGGCCTCAACAACATTTAAGACCACCATTCCTTGTTTCTTCAGTCTTGCCATCTCCATAGAGTGACTGGGTGCACTTTCTGTGTCATTCCTCTTCTGCAAAAACCACTTAAAATTCACCTGAAACTATTCAGCCATCCTTCCAGACATGCCTCTGCCCTCTTCCCAGCATCAGCTGAGAGACATATGGATTCCATATGACATGTAAGCTGCATTTTCCTTCTCTGTAAATGATTGTGTAACTATGAATTGGGATTTCTGTGAGGCTTAAAATTAGGTCATACATAGAAGTAACCCAGCACAAAATTAACAACTAGTTGCTTAGGATAAAACCTTGGAGTCACCCTTGACTTTCTCTCTCCCACAGTACATCTTCAATCTGGAGGCACATTCTGTTTGCTGGAAGCCCTGATTCACATCCTGAATCTGACCATATCTCATCAATCCACCTGGAACCAAGCCATCCTACTTCTCATCCTAGTTATTGCCATTACTTCTTAATGGTCTTCTTACTTCTGCCTTTGCCCTCTCTCCCCAATTCACTCTCACCCAGAGACTAGAGGGATTTTTAAGTCAGGCCATCAGTTCCCTTACTAGGCACTCTCAGAGTAGAAGCCACGCTCTTACAAGGGCAACCACCTATCACTTTTCCCTATCCTCACACACTACTGCTGCACTCTCTGATATTGCCTGTCTCCTTTCTTAGTTCTTTCTGAACTTTTCTTAAAATGCTACTTTTGGGGAGTAAGAAGGGTGAGCAAATACTGGTGAAGAATAAATTGGACCATTGGTTCTGAACTTAATGTAGTATATACAGATGTTGATTTATGATGATACACACCTGAAGTCTCTATGTTATGATGTAATGTTTCGTCAATAAAATTAAAAAAAAACCAAACAATAAAATGCCACCTTCTCACTTATCCTCCTGGGCCAATCCCCTGCACTTCTTACCTTTTTCTCCTACATTTCTTCTCCTTAGTATTTACAAGTATCCAACATTTTTGTATCTTTCATAAAAGTTTTAAAATTGTTTTCCAGGGTGTAAACCCCACCAGGAACAGGGAATATTTGCCCTCCTCTCTCTTCTTGTCACTGCTGTATTTTCAGACCCTAGGATAATGCCTGGACTAATAAATGCCAGTAGCTACTTACAGAGGAATATAGCATGGAAAGGCAGTAAGTTTTATGTCTCCTGGTTTCTTCAAATGCGAATTTGGGGTATTACTATTGTCGGGCACGCCTCCTCAGATTGTTTCCAAAACACAATATTTTCACTAGCTGTGAACAGCCAAAACCCAAGGAAGACGGGGAGTTCTGCTCTAAACTTTTCCATAAATGCACCAGAGCCTGCGCAGGAGCCCTCGCCCCACCCTCCTGGTCACGCCCACCCACCACCAGACTCGCCCCTTTGGGTCCACCCCTAGGAGTCTGCCGGGCCTGTCTCAGTCCCAGGTTGGGAACCGTCCACACTAAGGACCCGCCCGCCTCGTCCGGGCCCGCCCTTTGGGCCCCGCCCCTCCGCGTCCGCTAGTCTTCCAGCCGAGGAGGCCGCGGGGGCGGTGCCAGGCGTTGGGTGTGCTTGGCTCCTGCGCCTCGCGACACAAAGAGCAACCCACAGAGCACAGAGTTTACCCGGAGCCGGCTTCAGCCGAGCTTCCTTAGCCAGTGTCCCTGGCATTGCAGCGGGCTGAGGCCGAGACACTCAACGCCCAGGTGAGCTGGACCTCGCGGGGCTGCGGGGATGCAGCTCCTGGTCTGTGCCCGGTGAAGACGTGTGTCTGGGCCTGACGATTCTGCTTCGAGAGGAATCCTGCGGTGAGAACTGCGTGACTGCCTCCTCGCTTTACGCCTGCGTGGGGCTCGCGTTCTCCTTAATCCGGGGGTCGGGGCCACTGTTCGTGAGTCTGACACTACCAGCTGAGGGCCGGGAGAGTAAGGACCCCACCCGAGCGCAGCTGCCGACTCTTGCGGTGGAGCTTCTGCTCCTGGCCGGTGCCGGGTCTTACGCAAATCCGAGGCCCATTCGGAGCGGACGGATGTTCTGTAGGACGAGCTCCTGCAAGGAGGGGTGATCCTATATAAAGAAACCCATAAGAGCGGCCCTCTTGTTCTAATTGTCTCGTGTTGTTCTAATACCACTTTACGCTGGGAAACTTTATATGAACTAAGGATGCCACTCTCCGGGGTGCAAAAAAGCCTTTAGAGTTTTATTCGTGTACTAGTTGTGTAGAATCAGTGTGCCCGGTCACAAACCCAACTATGGGTCTCCTCAGTCACTTTGCGTTTTCACACTCACTAATGTGGGCGCTGCAGTATTAACAATGCATAGAGATTTGAAAAGAGTCGTTGGTTTCTTTGTGCTTTAGGAAACTGAGACCAAATTATGGAACAGAACTATGAATTCAACTACAGGACTTGAAGAACTGAATTCACCTGCAGGTCATGGGATTCCAAGTTCCCACCAACACGGTCAATAGGACCCAAGGAGTGACAGTTGAGTTTCTTTTTAGAGGCTTTTGCTGTGATTTCCACATTTTTCACATTGAATTTAGAATACTTACAATATCAGAAAATTTTGAGAAAGTTAGTCTGTTACACAGAACACTAAGTCAGCAGTCCTGCGGTTTTATGAACTGTGTACAAGATTTTGTGTATATTAAAAGAAAAATGTGAAATCAGTTAAAGAAACGGTTCACCACCCTTTTTTCCCCCACCTTTTCTGTTTAATTTATACATGATCTCTTAGTGGTTTAAACTATTACACATTGAACTGAGTATATTAGCAAATAAAAGTGAGATGTGTCTGTGATATAGTTTGGATTCAATAAAAATTAGAGGGTAAAAGTTTTTTTTTTGTTTTTTTTTAAAGAAAGGTTCAGTGAAGGTGAGTAGGCAAGCAGGCAGAGAGAGAGGGGAAGAAACAGCATTTGATTTTATTTTTATTTAGTAGTTCATCTTGGTTGTTTTTCGCAACCCTGAGAGGTAAACGCCGGTGCTTGGGGTGTATGTGAACTGCACTCTGCTGGAGACAGTGGAACAAAACACTACTCAACCAGGATGCCTGGATAATAGTTTTTGCAGAATGAGGAAGTAAGCCTTCTCCTATGAACTTAAATTTCAGAATACATTTAATACCCTCAAATTAGAAATGACACTTTTAAGAAAAACTTTAGGGTTTTAACTTTCTTTTTTAAATTGAATTTATATAAACTTTCATGGAAAACTTTCTCTAACTCGTATTTAGCTTGTATTCTGGTTTGCAGTACTGCTCAGAGGTGGGTGAACTGACTCCATCATTTATTGACAGTGTGTTGTAAATCCCTTAGTGCTAATATGTCCTTTGTTCTGCATCCTTGTGAAGAGTTGGTGGTGGAAAATAGAGTAACAGAAGAATTGCAAAGTCCTAATCATTTATATTCATAGTATTTGTATCTTTCTAGTTCTTGGTGAGTGGTTTCAGATGCTGATTATGGGTCAGTTTTTTTTTTTTAAGATGGCACTTGTGGTGTTCGAGACTTGGGACATGTAAGAGGTCACTCTGACCACATTCTTTCTACCTTAGATCTCACTGTCTTTCTGTCTTTGAATCTTACATGAACATATGACTGTTGGCTGTCTCATTTCTTCCTTGGCTCAAGAAAGAGGCAAAGCATAGACCTTGCCTCTGAACTGGAAGTCTCAGAGTTAGAATGGGGGCCTGGTGTGACTTCCCACAAAAAAGAATGTCCACCTCTGAACTCACAGCTGGTGTAGTTTATCCAGTGCCACAGTCACTTTGCTCTCCAATTCCATGGTCTTTCTGTAAAAGGTGGAGTGGTAGTGGCCATAACTGGACTTTAGATTTGGGTTTAGCTTAGTCCTTCACTTCAAGAACAAATTAGGAATTCAGGCTCAAGGCCAGAGATTTGGTTAATCACAAGGAGGAAGCAAAAACTTTGGATCAGACTCTACCAGGAGCTATTTGGAGAGTAGTGGTGGCAGAGGACTTTCCTTCCCCTGTCCTTGGGGTAACCTTGAGCCTCCCGGTTGGAATTCTTCAATGAAGGGGTCAGACTGTGTGAATCGTGGGATGGAGAAGTCTTATGACATGGTCTGTGTTTTTAACATCTATTCATGAAATTTGGAGGAGGCTTCTTGTGCTTTTGTCTCTCAACCCTGCGTTGTCCTGTCCAAGATGTCAAGGAATAATAGATTCTCAAAAACTGATACGTAGTTTCTCTTGAGTTGAAATAATTTGTTTTATTTCTCAAACCAAAGTCCTCCAGATAATTTCACTGCACTCAAGTTTGAGAAGTAAAATGGTATGTACCACTGTTTGTGTGGGAGCTATTTTGTTTTTCATGAGAGGAAACTGGCAAATCTTTTAGTGATGTTGCATATCCTTGTATAACCCACTGACCTTATTTTGCAATCTGTTTTGTTGAACAGGTTAAGATTTTGGTGTTGGAGTTGTGGTCATTTACTGTTATCTGGAGGAAATTCATTCTTCATAATCTCGAGCTTTTTAAGATAATAGTGAAGAATTTTATTTTTGCAGTACATCATTTAGGACATTTTAACTGCCAGCGATAGAAAATCCAACTCTATCTTGGCTTAAACAAATAGGGAAGGTCTGGAAGGAAAGCCTAAGGCTCAGGATGGGATGTCCCAGTGGCTGAACCAGATTTTGGAACCTGGTTGCTCTTCTGTAGAGTACCACAATGATGGTAGCAATTCTTGTCCAGAGGGACAGGCAGGATGGCTTCCTTGGCTCTGTAAGAATGAGGAATAATACATCCTGTGTCTCTGGCCATCAGAACCTGTCACCTGCCTTGATCTTCAAGTCTTTACCCATCCCTGCTGCTACTGCTTGGAGCCAGGGCGCCAGGGCATCAGGGTGTGTGGAGACTGAGAGAGCACTTTGGGTGCCTGGTGCTGGAGGGCTCATGTGTCCTTGTACGCAGGTTCTGTGTCCCTCTGTATGTTTGCACTGGCCGTGCTGCTGTGAGGATGGTATCTTTTGGTTCTTTGTCAATTTGAGTAGTTGCTGCATACCAGGCAGTGCTTTCTGTGAATTCCTGCCCATGGTGGCCATAGCAGTCTGCTATCTTATCTACAGACATGCTCAGGCTCTCTGGTGCCAAGGTGTGCCCCAGGCTCTACACAGGTTTCCACCCTTGCTTCATACTCCCAGCAACAAAATCATTTCTGGATCTTAAAAAGAAAATTTGGAGTTTTCAGTCCTGTTAAAGCTGTGGCCTACATGATCTGTGTAGCGGCAAGGCAAGGGACTCTATGGAATCAGCTTTCATTCTGTTTGTAAACAAACACGTCCTAGGCTTGGATTCACCTAGTCCTGCCAGGGAAGGCCTCCTGGGAGAGCAGCTCACACCTGTGGGCCTGGGGGATTTCTAATGGCATCAAACCATAAACACAAGAATCAGAGTCAAGTATTATAATGGAACATTCACTGATTTGCAGTTTAGTTTAAGGGCAGTGGAATTTCATAAGGTTACATATTAATTACCAGTCAACCAGGCAGTGTGCTCATTGGAGACTGATACCCTGTAGAGAGCCCATTGTATTCAGAACCCAGAAGACTTGAGGAGGAGGTGCTGGGGCTGTCTCTTCTGTGTTCATGGAAGTGAACAAAACTGGGTAGAAGTGAGTAACTTACCAGTCCCCCAGTTTGGGAAAGGTGACAGAATCTTGAACAGACTCTACCCGCGCACCACCTTCCCCCATGCACTTTCTGGACACTCAGGATGAGTGTCCCCAAGTGAACAGGGACTAAAAGTGAGAACTCATTGTCCCGGTGATAACAGGGAGTTGTCCACTGCACCAGGGAAACTGATACCATTTAGCTTCCCTGAATTCAGGGAACTATTTTTGTGGTCCAACTTCTGTGAGGTGATGGGGAGAATTTGTTGCCCACTGTGTCGAAACATGGATGTCCAATTTCTGAGCTCCACAGTTCATATTAATGGTCTGTTCTCACTGCTGGCAGCACTCAGAAAAGTGCTTCAAACAGCATGTTTGCAGGATCCTGCATAAAGCAAACATCAAATTTTCTATACCCTGTATGAAAAAAGTATGGAAAACAGTTGATAATTCAGGCTGCTGCCTAGCTTTGAAATTAAGCATTGCCTGACACATCTTAATCTTTTTTATTTTTTTTTGTACTTTTATTATTTCACTTGGTACACATAAAATTAGACTTCTTATTTGTAGCTCTTACTACTTAAAAGTCTCATTATTTGGCACACCCTGGTGCAGGAGCAGTTAGGTCCACCATCTCTAGCTAAGTGCAGTCCACATACATCACAGTGACCCATGTTTACATCCCTGGTCCCAGGGAAATGACCAAGATGAATAATTAAATAAATAAAATAAAAGGGTTTCTTCTTACTCTGTCTTCTTGCCTGTCTGCTACTCACCTTAATTCCTGCCTGTATCTTCCTTTAAAAAAAAGTCACATAATTCAGATTTTCTTAAAAGATGATGATAGCCCTGCTGTGTATACAGGTAGCAAGAACCTTGCCTGCCCCATAATAGCAGGTGTTCCCCCCATAACCTGAATCTCATTATGAGAAAACATCATACAAACTAGATTTGGGCAACATTCTACAAAAATAACTGACTTCAAAATTTTTCAGTTCAAGAAGGATAAAGGAAGATGGAGGAACTGTTCCCCAGAAAGAGACTAATAGACCTGATCATTGTACTATGGCTCTGTCCTTGAGTTTTAAGTTTAGTAAGTAAGATTGCAGTGTTTAAGGATAAGAGGGCACAAAGTTTCAAACTTAATCTGATATAGGGGAAAAGGGAGAGAGGAAGAGAAAATGATAATATGGACATGAGAAATGTAGCAAAGTTAATACAATTGGCGAAGCTAACTGGGAAAGGGTTTTGAGAATTCTTTGTACCATTCTTGTAACTTTTCTATAATTTGAAATCATCTCAGAATAAAAAGTTACAAAAACAAATGTCCACTCTGTACTCACTTTAATTTTATTTTGTCCTATCAGTAAAAAAATATGTATTCCAATTGTATTCCATCTTTTCCCCCCACCTTTTACCATCATGGCAGTCTTATCATTGTGTCAGGCTTTGACAGTGCTGTTTCTTTCTTGATCGTTTGTCTTAGAACCAGTGGCATCATATTGTTGATGAAATATAGTCTTTTCTCTGGCTCTGTTGTTTTCATCATGGCTCATGTGTTCAGCCCTTTTTGTCTGCTTACCAGGTCGTCATCTGGCCACCTTCGCTCAGCTTCACTTCCCTGCCTCATAGATATTTCAGACTCTATACTGGATTTTTCTCCTCAACCCCACCACCTCAAGTGCTCTTCCTTTGTGCTTTCTATCTCAGAGAGAAACCTGATTTTAGCAGTGATGATTCCAGAATGATCCCATGGGAGGAGTGTCGGGAATGTCCTGATGTGCATGGGGAGGAGAGATGGGTGAGGCCCTGACCAGCCAATTTGAGTGCTGCCTAGTTTTAGAGAAGTCTTTGGACTCCAGATGTCTGTGCTTCTTTTCCCCTATTTTTTAAATGAGAATAGTTTTCTTGTTAATTAAGACTAACAATTTACAAAGCAATTTATGGTTTTGTAAAACCATGAAATTCTGTGACAAAACAGGAGAGCTTGAAACTAATCTTTTATACAGAATTATTCATGTAGCTGATTCTGTCCAGTAGACAGCTTTGAGCTGTCAAGGATAGATAGGTATGTGACCATAGCTTCCAGGCTTTCCTGTCCTGGTCCCAGCTCCTGGGTGAGTCCTGGTGGGATTGAATTTTACATTGGACGCTTTGCAGGACCACCAGGGACAGACATTGTTTATAGGAGTTATTGATGCTCCCAGGAGGTGGGGCCACCATCATTGTGTGTTGGACATTTTTGCAGGGCCAGTGCTTCAGGTCTCAGATCTGAACACTGTCCCCACCCCACCCCCTCCCCTACATATCATCTGTCAGACTTGGAAATGACTCCATCCCAAGTCTTTTTATTGGTGGTGCTACTTGATTCAGGGGAAACTTTGTGTTAGTCCAGGATTTTACATTTTAGTTTATTTACTTTGGTGTTTGGCTGGACTTCAAGTACCAGCAATAGCAGAATATAGTGATTTCTATATCCAGTTGTCATGTTTCATCTACAGTTAAGATGATGGATTCTTGTCAATTCCGAATCTGCTTTTAGGGCTGTTGAACTGTTGGTGTTGACACTGATCTTCACAGTAGGCTCATTCTTTAGAAGTAGAAACCCAAAATATTCAGTCCTCTGGCTTCTGTGGACTTTCAAGTACGAGTAGAGAGCAAGAATCAAGAGAGGTTGTGTAATATGCCTTTAGGCTCATAACTGCATGGCTGTAATTTCAGATAAAAGTTGGGATAATGACAGTGCACCAGCGGTGTAAACTGGGCTCAGTCCACATTACATCTTAAGATCCCTGGTTCAAAACCCAGGGCAGGGGAGACAACCAATGATGAACAACTAAATAAAATAAAGTGCTGCTTCCTCCTCTCTCTTCCTGCCTGCCTGTCTCTGCTCACTTTCATACCTGCCTGTATCATTCCTTAAAAAAAAAAAAGCAAGTTGCAGTGAGAGGGGAGTGAATTGTTCTTATAGTTTTTAAAATAGATTTATAGATGGTGTTTTATTCTCTTACTTTCTTTATAAGAATAAGAGAACAAGAAGGGTTGAAACAATGAAGGTTATACTCTAGTTCTAAGGGAAGTGTCACTGTTTAATAATAGCTGAATAGAAATGAAATGGGTATAGAATGGTTGGTTGAAGTCGCTTTTTAATTTTGTGAATTATTCAAATTAATGTTCTTCCCTCATAACTAAGTGTGCTAATATAAAGTTCTTGCATAATATTAGTTTTCTGGTTTGGTTTGAGATAGAAGAGACATTTCCCCATTTACTGTGAATTTCAGATTCCCATACTTATTCATGGAAAAACTTTTCTAAAATATAACTACTTTTTATGTTTCCATGCAATAGTAGGCATGAGGCATGATGTAAAGGTTGGTAGTTCCAACTCTGGAGTTAGGCCTCAATATGCATTTACTTGCCAAATCTCTGACTTTAGGCAAATTACCTCTCTGTATCCTGATTACTTCCCCTTTAATACATGGACAATACTGCCTCCTTCACACAGCTGAATTCTTCAATGCCCAGTGCATGATGAATGCTCAGAAAACACTACTTTCTCATTATAAAAAGATTCTTTAACAAAAGCATTCTGTTGAGGGGTCAGAGGTTAGGGACTCTGGGGGTTGGAGAGTGGGTGAAGGCGGTGGGGGCGGGTGGGGGGGGTGCACGGGGACCTGACAGCCTCTGTAAACCCAGCACCTTCATCTCCCAGGACCATTTTAACTTTTCTTCCTCAATCTTTAAAGTCACTTGAATGAAATAAAAATAAATGTAACACTTGTCTCACAAAATAAATTTACCAGAGTGGCAAAATATGCAAACACTTCAAAAAACTATGAACCTTAGGTATCTTAAAGGAAAAGGATATATTTATACAGGACTTCGTTGTGCCCTCTAGGTACCTCCTCACTTCCTCCTGTGCTTTGTGGTGATAAAGCGTATTTATTCTAATCCTCTGTGTCATGCTAACTCCAGTTTAACTTTAATTGTGAGTTTTTCTGTGTGAATGCATTTTGCCAGCTTCTCACTTTCATGGCTGTTGAGAATATTTCCATGGGATGCTGAGGTGTACATCTTCTGTTAATGCTTTTTATTTTTCTGATCACTTAGGGACTTTTAAATAGTGTTCTATGAAGAATTTCAAACTTTTCTATTTTCTTTCTCTTTGGATGTAAAATGTCTACTCCTTCCTTCTGTCCTACAACCCTGTCACTGTTTTCCTCCTGTTGCTGTGGGATGAGTGTGCTTAGGGTGTCTGATTAGAGCCTGGACCCCATGCCAGGCAGAGGACTGCTTTTCATGGTTGTACTGCTATGAAACTTGTACTGCTATGAAACTTTCTTAAAGTGCTTTTTTTTTCTATGTGTGAATAAATAGCCATTTAAACATTTTTGTCCCTTTATTTTGGTTTACCAGAACAGATCAAAACAAGGGGAAAAAAAGTATATTAATCCCCTCTACCACATGAACCCACATCTCACTCCCTTCCCCTCTATCATAGTTCAGAAGTTTACTTTAAGCTGTTTACTTGCATTGTCTCTGTATTCCAGTTATAGGTTAAGTCACATTTGCTTTTTGATCACATTGCTATTTGATTTTCAGGTTATTGAATTTAATACCAATCTGTGCATTTCATACCATACTCATAGGCAGACCCTCTTTTCTTTGCTAACTTTGATAGACAGATCTTGTTCTCAGGAGGGTGGCATTGAGCTGCTCCATCCCTGTCCTGCTCTCAGTTTGCTACTGATGCCTGAACCAGAAACTTTCCACAGGGATTTGTACCTTTTTTTTTTTTTTTTTCCTCTTTTCAAGGAAAGGTGTAGGCAGTCATGAAGGTGAGTAGAGTCAGGCAGGCAGGAAGAGAGCAGGAAGAAGAATTTTACTTATTTTATTTAGTTGTTTATCTTGGTTATTCACCTCAGCCCTGGCCTAGGATCCTGGGTTCTTGGGATCTATGCAGTCTGTGTTCACGATTGAAAGCTGCTGACCAAACCACTACTCACTGGCATGTTCCAGGATTCATACCTTTTAAGAGAAGATGTCAGCTTTTTACAGAATGGTAATATCTACTCCCATAGGCTCTCAAACGTTTTGGAAAAGAAAAATAATGATCAAATGGGTTCTTCTCTGGAACTTCTAGCTTTCGTTAGAAACACCTGCTCCCACTTGCTCACCTATGGCACCCTGGGTGTTTCTGTTGTCCCGAGCTGTTAAGAAAGTCTCCTTTTATTTCAAAGCGAGAAATCTAGGTTACTAGTTCAGAATGCCCATTTGTCTCTCTGAAAATGTATCACTACCCACATGTTCCTGTCACCCTCCCAGGGGCTTGAGGATTGGTGGGGACTCACCCAGACCCACCTGCTTCTATGGAACGCTGTCCTTGCCTCCCAACTAGGAGCCCACGGGCTGCTGCAGGATGATGGGAGCTTCAGTTTCATCACCAGCATCCATACCTTTGATGCAACTGGAATGAGGTTGAGACACCTTGCAGTAAATTTGATATAATGATCACAGACCCTCTGAGGTAAAGTGAAATTATTTTATTTAGTAGTAAACTTAGTATAAATACCTTAGTGTTTATAAATTGGCAGTAGGTTAATTTACTGAAATTCAGTATGTGTTTTATTTAGTTTGTCCAACTAGAAGGCAGCAGGCAACCTCAGTGTTCTCTTGCCTCCAGAAGGAGGATTATGTTCCACGGCTGAAAGCAGAAGTTTGCAGAAGATGGCCTCTTCTCTTTTTAATTTTTTAAAACTTTTTTAGTATTTTATTGCAGTACCTTTGTTTTACAAAATAAAATAAGCTTATCTGTAAAGGTTCCCCATATGTACAGTTTCCCCATTCCTCTGATATGTGTAAGCACACCCTGCTCTCCATAATCAACAAATTTTCTTCATCATTGTCCAGTGGGTTCTGCCACCACTACCCCGCTGATTCCCTAATTGTAACCTCATTTCTATTGCAAGTGTCCAAAGGTTTGTTTCATCTGTTCCTTTGTTTGATCTATTAACATTCTACCTCTGAATGAAGTCATCTGATATCTTTCTTTCTTATTTTGTCTTATTTTCCCTTAGCATAATCCCCTCTAATTTCATCAATGTTTAGTCAAGTGATAGGATTTCATCTCTTCTAAGGGCTGTATAATATTCCATTGTGTATATATACCACATCATCTTTATCCATTCATCCGATGTTGGACAGTTAGGTAGTTTCCAGTTCTTAGATATTGTGAATATGACTGCAGTAAACATGGGAGTACATAAATTTCTACTTTGTGTGTTTTTATCTTTCGGGTAAACACCCAGAATTGGGATGGCGGGATCATTTGACTGTGATGTTGGCTGTGCATTATTCTATATGGCCTTTATTATGTTGCGATATGTACCTTTTACCCCTTTTACTGAAGGGGTTTTCTTTTTATCATAAATGGGTATTGGATCTTGTCAAAAGCTTTCTCTGTGTCTGTTGATATGATCATGTGATTTTTCTCCTTACTCTTGATTATGTGGCATATTACATTAATAGATTTACATATGTTTAACCATCATTGTATCCCTGGGGCAAATCCGACTTGGTTATCATGGATGATCTTTTTGATTCATTGTTGGATTCAGTTTGTTAATATTTTGTTGAGAATTTCAAGATATTCTATAATTTTCTTACTTGTTGACATCTCTATCAGCTTTTGATATCAGTGTAATGTTGGCCTCATGAAAAATATTTAGGCATGTTTCCAGTTCGACAATATTTTGGAAGAACTTGAGAAGAGTAGGTGTTAATTCTTCTCTGAAGATTTGGTAAAACTCATTAGAAATGCCATCTGATCCTGGGTTTTTATTTTTAGGGAGACTTTTGATTACCTCTTCAATTTCCTTGCTTGTGATTGTTTTGTTCAGTTTTCTGATTCTTCCAGGTTTAGTCATCATAGACTGTTTTTCTAGAAATCTGTCCATGTCCTAGAGATTGTCTACTTTGTTAGGATATTTTGTATTTCTGTTGTAATAGTCCCCTTTTATTTCTGATTCTAGTTATGAGGTTTTTCTCTGTGAGTCTAGCCAATGGTTTGTCAGCTTTGTTTATTTTCTCAAAACCAATTTTTGGTTTAGTTGATTTTCTAGATTTTCTTGTTTTCTATTTAATTTATTTCTGCTTGATTTTTATTATTTCCTTTCTTCTACTTATTTTTGCCTTTGTTATTCTTTCTCTGTTGGTTTAAATGTAGGATTAGATTGTTTATTTGTGATTTTTTGTTGTGTTTTCTTAAGGTAGGCCTGGATTGCAGTGAACTTCCATGTTAATACTCTTCTGCTGTATCCCTTAGATTCTGGTAGCTTGTATCTTCATTTTTGTTTATCTCTAAGTCTTTTTCAGGTTCTTCTTTGATATCTTCTTTTACCCAATAGTCATTCAGAAGCATATAATTTTGTCTCCAATTAATTCGGTGTTTTCTTTTTGTGGTTGAATTCTATTTTTAAGCCATCATGGTCAGAGAAGATGCTTGGTATGAATACAGTTTTTATAAATTTGTTGAGACATGTTTTGTGCCCCAACATATTGCCTACCATTGAGAATGCTCTGTGTTCTGTCTTCATTCACTGAAGTATTTAGTATATGTCTATTAGACCTATCTCTTCCAAATGGTCATTTAATGCTGCTGTTTCCCTGTTTATTAACAGCTGTCTGGTTAATCCGTCCATTGTTGTTAAGTGGGATGTTACAGTCTCATACTATAACTCTGTTTTAATATAATTTGTTATAATTACTATTTTTTATTCCTTTAAATTTTGCTTATCTCAAAAACTTTTTATCATTTTTTCAGTTCTAAATTATAATCTTGCAGGTTATTGTATCCTTGGTTGAAATCTTTTTCTTTCAGCACTTTGAATGTATCATTCCCTCTTGATCAGTAGAGTTTCAATTGAGAAATCTACTGACAAACTTATGGGAACTCCTTTGTATGTAACTTACTTTTCTCTAGCTGCTTTTAAGACTCTTTATCTTGTAGTTTTGACATTCTGATAACAATGTGTCTAGGTATAAGAATGTTGGGTTTCTTTTGTTTGGAACGCTTGAACTTCCTGGATCTGGAGGCATGCTTCATTCCTTGGGTTAGCGAATTTCTAATCTATTATTTCTTTAAATACAGTTTTTGTCCCCTTTTCTATTCTTCTCTTCTTCTTCTCTTCTCTTCTCTTCTCTTCTTCTGAGACATCTATGATGCGAATGTTTTTCTTTTTTATGTTATGTTAGGTCTCAAATGCTCTCTTCATTTTTTTTCTTCATTCTTTTCTCTTTGCTAGTTTGCTTATATGCATTCCTGTGCCCTTTCTTCTAGCTCACTGATTCTGTTGGAGGCTTCATCCATCCTTATCTTGATTGCCTCTATTGAGTTCTTAAGTTCAGCTATTGTGTTCTTCATTTCTTTGACATCTTGCTTCCTTTTTTCTGTCTCTTTTTTGTTTTTCTCATGTTCTTCCTGTATTATTTTCTTTATTTTCATGAACATGTTGCCCTGAATTCATCCTCAGGTAGTTTGCATATGTCTGTTTGGATTCAGATTTTCCTCTGGGATTTTAATTGGACTCATCATTTCTCATGTGTCTTTACTCCATTTGGAATTGTTTTTCTGTTTGTTAGGTTTCCCTGCAGTGATGGTATTGTGTCAGGTGTCGGCTTTCACAAGGTAAGCATGAATCTTGGTTTGAACACTAGAGATTCTTGCATTCAGTGGCATCACCACTGGTTGGATTTGTTGAAGTTCTTGGACCCTGTATTCATCCCTAAGAGTTCAAAGCCTATGGGATTAGAGTTTGTTTGGGGAATGCAGAGCCTTCCGCCAGTGACCCAGGCCTAAACACTAATGACCACTTCGTTGTTGGTCCACAATAAGCATTCAGACTGCAGTTCCACATCCATCCACAAGGTAGTGTTAGTGTGTATCCTTGAAGGTTCCTCCCGTCCCGGAGACTCTTTTTCCTTTATACTCGGGGCCAGGATTTCAGGTGGACAGTTCCTGTGGCTCTGGTGCAATATGGTAGGAGGTGTGGGAGTGGAATATACTCCCAGCTTCATTCATTATGGTGGTACCCTGTGTTATATCTCCTCAGGAGCTCCTGCTCAGTTCCCCCAGGGCACTTTCCTCCTTCCACCCTGTTTCAAAAGTCTCTCCCCCAGCTCCATATCCTAGTTTCACTAGGTGAGCTCCCTGCTATTGGAGTGACTCTTCAGTACAGCTGGTTCTTCCCATGACTCCACTTCCTACACTGTGGCACAAATCCTGAATCTGTGGCGTAGCTTTTAAACCTGATATTTTCACCTACCCTTGATTGCTGCTGCAATCTCTGTAGCCTCTGGACCTACTTTCCCTCAGTGTTCGTTATTTGCAAAATAGGTGAATTCTTAATTGCTCTATGGGGAGGAGCCAAGACTTGACTCCTACTAGGTCACCATCTTGACTCTTTCTCCAACCTCCTCTTTTTGAAAGAGAAATTACATACACTAAAGTTGACTTATATATCCATATATGTGTACAGTTCTGAATTTTCACACATGTAAATTTTTGCCACTGTCACTACAAGAACACAGAGCAGATCCATCACCCAAAAAACATTCTTGCTGTCCCTGTTCTCTGCCCCTGTACTTTTACTCTTCAATGATGTTATGTAATGGAGTCTCATGATGTAACCTTTCCATACTGACTTCTTTCAATATATCTATGTTGTTAGTAACTTGTTCCTTGTAATCAGTGTGTAGCATTCCTAGTACTAATGAATCATAAAATGTGGAATCACTTATCTATTGTAGGGCATGAGGCTTGTTTCCAGATTATGATGATTATGATTACAGCTGCTATAAACATTAATATATAGGTTTGTGTGAACATGTTTTTTATTTTTCCTTAAGTAAATACTGAGGTGTGTGATTGCTGTGTTACATGACTCAAGTTTAATTTGATAAGAAACTGCTTTCTTTTCAGAGTGACTGTACTGTTTGGCATTTCCACCAGCAGTGCATAAATTTCATTTGCTTTTACCAGTTCTTGGTATTGGAATTCCTTTAAAATTTTAATTTTAATTCTTTAATAGGTGTGTAATGCTTTCTTATTGCAGTTTAAATGTATTTCCCTGATGGTGGGTGATGAGCATCTTTTTATGTGCTTATTTGCCATTCATCTAGATCTTCTTTGGAAGTATGTCTATTACAGTGTTTTGAGATTTTCCTTTTCTTTTTTAAAATTGGGTTGTTCAGTTTTATGTATTTAATAAATTTTGTTGTATAAAATATATATCATGAATTTTCTTTTATATATCTTAGTATATCTATATTCTTTATGCAATTTCTTTGTCAAGTATGTGGTTTGCAAAGATTTTCTCCCAGTCTGTTGCTTGTCTTTTCATTCTTCTTGTAGTCCCTTTCTTATTGTCAGAAGTTTAGATTTTGTTGAAATCCAGTTTTTGAATGTGTCCAGTATACATTTTCCTTTTTGGTCTTAATTAACAATTAAGTCACAGATCATAACAATTTACCTAATGTCTTTTTCTAAAACATAAAAAAGCCTTACTGTTATACTTTATATTTAGATTTATGATAATATCTTAGCTAATATTTATATATGCTGTGGGCTTTAGGTGGAGAAAATTTCTGTGTATATGTTTGTGTGAGTTTGCATTTGATGCTTCTTCTAACACCATTTGTTGCACAGACTATTCTTACTCCACTGAATTGCTTTTGCAACTTTGTTCATATTTGTGAGTCTGTTTCTGGATTCTCTTCCTTTGAAGTATTTGTGTATATGCGTTTATGCCTTTACCACTATCTTGATTATTATAGTTTTTTCATTTGACAAAATCCATTTTGCCTAATTTGTTCATGGTTAAAAAAACCAAAAAACTCTCAGAAAATTAGGAATATAAGGCAACCTCCATAACCTGACAGAATATCTGTGATGCACCAACATATAGCTAACATTACGCTAAGTAGTGCAAGACTGAATGATATCTATCTTCACCATCCAGCACTTTTAGTACAATCTGTCATTATATTGATATATTATAGTTTATTTATCCATTAATTGATTGAAGGTAAATTGGGGTGTTTCAGTTATTAAAAATTATGAGGGAAACAATATTCATGGACTGTTCTTTATGAGTAAACACAAATTTTCATTATTTTTAGAGAAATACCTAAGACTAGATGGTTAAGTCAGTTAGTAAGAGTATATTTAATATTATAAGGAATGAACAAACTGTTGTCTGTGATTATTATTTTTTTAAAATAAGTCTTGGATGAGCCATTGTGGCTCAGGTGGACCTGGGTTTGAAAATGGGGGAAAGGGAACCAAAATTAAACAAACTAATAAATGCATTTTCCTCTCCTTCCTTCCCACCTTCCATTCCTTCTTTAAAAATAATAAAAAATAAAATAAGTTTAAAATTTAAGTTTAAAGTTTAAAGTTAAAATACGGATCTTCCAACTTTATATTACTTTTTAAAACAGTCGAGGTATAATTGATATTTGTTTCAGGCATAAAACATAGTGATTCAGTATTCGTATGTACTGTGACATGATCACCACAGTAAGTCTAGTTAATATCCATCATAAATAATTTATGTATGTGTATATATATGAAAATGAAATATATATACACACTCATATATGTGTGTGTGTGTGTGTATATATATATATATATAAATATATATATATATATATATACCCCCACTTCCTGCCCTGGTTCTTGAACCAAGGTCCTTGGCTTTCATATCCTTTGCTTTAGTTGCCTGAGCCACAGAGAAGGTCCAGGGTACTTTTCTTGTGATGAGAATTTATAAAATCTGCTCTCCTGCCAACTTTCAAATATGCAACACAATACTATTAATTATAGTTGCCATGCTATATGTTACAGCCCCAGGTCTTTTATAACTGGAAGTTTTACCTATTCACCACTTTTGCCCAGTTATCCCATTCCTTATCACTGTCTCTGGTAACCACCAATCAGTATTTGTGAATTCAGTTATTTTTTATTTTGTCTATTTATTTAAAAAGAGGAAGGAAGAAGAGGAAGAAGCATTCCTATTTCTGTTTATTTTGGTTTTGCTTCCTGGGCCTTAGGGCTCAAACTCAGGTCCATAGACTTTACATGGTCCACACCTCAGCTCTCTCAGCTGCCTGAACCCACACAAGGACAGACCATAAGGACAGACTTTTTTTTTTTAAAGATTCTACATATAAGTGAGATAATATCATGTTTGCCTTTCTCTGTCTGACTTATTTCACTTAATGTAATGCACTCAAGAGCTCTCCATGTGTCACAAATGAAAAAAAATCTTTTTTAAAGACTGAATAATATTCCATTGTGTGTATAAATATATGTAGACTTATGTGTGTATATGTGCATGTATGTATACATACACTCATATATAGATATATAAAAATTGGTCCATATATCAATCTCACATCTTCTTTATTCATTCATCCTTTGAGGGACACTAAGGTTGTTTCCATGTCTTGGCTTTTGTAAATAGTGCTGTAATGAATATATGTGTATACATATCTTTTGGAAATAATGTTTTTGTTTTCTTTAGATAAATATGCAGAATGGAATTACTGGATCATATATTAGTCTTTTTTTTTTAACTTTTTAAAGGAATCTCCATACTGTCTATACCAGTTTACATTCCCAACAATGGTGCACAAGTATTCCCTTTTTTCCATCCTCCCCTATTTGATAATTTGGAGAAAATTGATAGCTTAACTATGTTTAGTCTTTGAGTCCATGGATGATATTTCTATACATTTATTTAGAACTTTTTTTTTATTTTTTCATTTGTGTTTTGCAATGTCAGCATACAAATCTGCACATTTTGTTAGAATTATTCCTAAATATTCACTTTTTTTTTTGCAGAGGTGTTGTAAATAGTATGTATTGTTTTATAAATTTCAGTTTTTAGTCCACAGAAATATGCCACTCACATATAATATAGAAATTCTAGAAATGTATACCTCCATCCCACTCACCCTTTATGATATTGATGGCATATCTATTATATCTATGTTATAAATGCTACATGATGATTAATATTTATTTTACTTTAAACAGTTACTTGTATTTTTCCAAAAGTAAAACTATTTTATCAGAAATTTAACTTTTGATTGCTGTTTATTCTTTCCTGAAAAATGTAAGTTTCCATCTGATACACTTTCTCTTCAGCTTCATGAATATCTTCATTTAAAATTACTTATAAGGATAAAACCTGGTGGATTAGTAGTTAAGTTTGCTGTGTATAGTCCACATGAGTCCTCCCCACCTCCCCTGTTCGCAGTAGAGGTGGGGACAAAGGGCACAACCAAGATGAACAACTAAATAAAAATAAAATAAATGGCATTCCCCGGTGGCAGTTAAGTCTACCACCTCTGGTGGCGTACAGTCCATACACATCCCAAGGACCCGGGTTCCCATCCTAGGGGCAGGGGACCAACCAGGATGAATAACTAGATACAAATAAATAAAAATGCTTTTTTACTCTCCTACCTGCCTGCTTGCCTGGTTATCCCCACTCCTGCCTGAACCTTTCCTAAATAAATAAATAGATAAATATACTTTTCTCTCTATTCCTGCCTGTCCACTTTCCTTCATTCCTACTAGCACCTTTCCTTTAAATTTTTTTTTTAAATTTCTTATGAAACAGGACTGCTGGTGCTCCTCTTAGTTGTTGTTTTTAAGTCCGAAAATGTGTTTTTTTAATCTTAATTCTTGAAGGATAATTTTGGTGTGTAGAATTATATAGATTGACAGTTTTTGTTTTTTTTCTTTTAGTATCTTAAAGTATCTGGAACCTTGAGGATTAGCAAATTTTCCCAATTACATTTAAGATGCACTGTTTTCTGGAGTTGATTGTCAGCAGTCATTTGAATTGTTGTTTCCTTATAATCAACATGTTGTTTTTCATTGACTGCTTTCAGTACTTTCTCCTTATTTGCTTTTCATCATTTTGATGCCCATGTGTCTAGGTATGATTTTATTAATATTTATCCTAAATGGAGTTTACTGAGTTTCTTGAATCTATAAATTTTGGTTTTCAACCAGATTTGGGACAATTTCTGTAATTTATTCTTCAGTCCTTTTTTCTGTATAATTTTCCCACTTCTGGAATGTGTGCTAGACTTTTGGAAATGGCTCAATTATTCCCTGAAACTAACTTTTTAAAATCTATTTCTGTTTTCTTAGGTGTAGGTGATTTCTATTCATTACTATCATTCACTCTTTCCTGTCATTCCATTATGATGTTCATGCTAATATTTTTCAAGTACTCTACATTTCTGTCCTTGAATTTCATTTAGTTCTTGTTTACAGTTTCTTTTTCTCTGCTGAGATTTTCTAAATGTACACCATTAGAAGAATGTTTTCTCTTTTTTTTAATAATTTTATTAGAATCATTTTTATTTATTTTATTTAGTTGTTAATCTTGCTTGTTCCTTCCAACCCCAGGGTGTGAATCCAGGTCCCTGGGACATGTGTGAATTGCACCCAACCACTACTCCACCAGGGCGCACCTGAATATTTTCTTTCACATCCTTGAGTATAGTGGTACTGGCAGAGGATTTTGAAGCAGCTAATTCTAGTATCTCATTCATCATGAGTTGGTCCTTGGTTGTGCTTTCTCTTAAGAATGGCTTACTTTTTCTTGGTTCTTGGCTTTGTGACTAATTTTGAATTGTTGCCTGTACATTTTGAAGTTATATTATAGAGAGAGAAAGTTTTTTTCCTCTGGAGGTACTAGTTTTTGTTTGTTTTAGTATAGGACATTAGCTTGATTGGATTCAGACCAAAAACTATGCCCTTTGGGTAAGACTTCTAATCTCATTTGTTATGAAAATCAACCAGAGTTCATGAATTCATTTCTGCATATCCTTTCTTTTTCTATAACCTGTTGCATGCACTCTCTGGTCTCCCCTAGGATTTTTCCCTGGCGGCCTCATCCCCCCTCAGAGCCTCCCAGCCTCCTGGGTACGCAGTTCTAGACCTGTTAAGTTTGCTTGAATCTGAAGGCTGTAGCTAGAAACAGTGTCCCCATGGCCACTCTGGTTCTGACAGAATTTGAGAGCATGAGTATGTAGTACCAGCTAGACCTGAAGTAAAACCCTGGAACCACCTCAGTGTTTGAGTAACAGGAAAAGGTCAATTCGTCTTACAAACACAGGATTATATACTACATTTCTTTTAGTAGATTTTTTTTTTTTAACCCTCTGCCTGGGTCTGAAGTTTGGATCTGTAGGACTTACATGGTCTGCATATTAGCTGCCTGAGCCACAGGGGTGTGCCTTTTATTATATTTTTAACTTGAGTGAAAGAAAGGAAACGTAAGCAAAAACTTATGGGAAATAGCTTCCTGCATTCTTATTTCTACACCTGTTGGGGTAGGTTCATTATTTTTTTCAGTAAACATGATGTAAGCCAGAGACGAATGCATAATTGTATGTGTTCTTTTCACTATTGTATCAGTTTTAATTTTTGACTTTATTGCTTTATTTCAGTCTTTGACTCTAAAAGTTTTCCCTTTTAGAAGATATTTACAGATGACTGAGTGTGTAGCCAGTTTAATGAGAGCCTTGTAAATATTATCTTTTGAGTTGTGAGATTGACCTAACTCTTTACTTTTCCTGTATGGAATCAAAAACAAAAAACAAACAAACAAACAAACAAACAAAACCCAGACATTTCCTGTGTTTAGGATATTGTGAAGTTGGCTGGGTAGAACGACACAAACTAAGTTAAATAGGAATGACCATTCTGGAGCCCCGAGGATTACCAAGTTTTTCCATTGACATTTAAGATGGGGTTTGTTTAGCCATTGTGTGTTACATAATTAATTAATTTCTAATGATCCATAATGACGTCTGTCAGCTTTTGTGTAGATAATAAAGAAAATTTTTGTATCACTTATTTCCCAACACAGAGCAGGAAAGGGAGATAGTTCAATTCAGCTGACCTTCATCAAGAATCCACCAAAAACTAGGCATGAGCTGAGCAGAGGCCTGAGAGATACAGGAGCACCTGCATCAAAGCCCTGAGTCTTGGTGGTTCTGGATCTGCATGTCTGGTGTTAGCTCATGGTCCCTCAGGTTGAGTTGAGTCAGGACCAGCTGCCTGGTGCCTTGTGACCCCCACCTCTGGACACTGTGCTGGAATCAGAATTCCAGAGTACAAAGGTGTCCCAGGCCATGCGGTTTGGCCTTCTTCTTTGGCATCTCAGAAGGCTGGAGAGCAGAAGCATCATGACTGAGACAGCTTGGGGACCTGACTCAATGTCAGGCCATCCTAGGAGTTGTAGCAAACTCCCCAGACCATGGTACTCTAAGTGGGCAGGAGCCACAGGGCCACGTAGATAAAAGCCAGCTTACAGAACAGGGAAAATACATTAAAACACCAGTGTGTGGGCCCTGGCACCTTAGCAAACATACTACATAATCCTGTGAGCACACAAACTGAGGTATACATTGTAATGAAGGAAACAAATAAGTCATGTCTTACATTTGGAGTTGGACTCCTCTCTCATGACTGCAGTTAAGTATCTCTTTATAGGAGCCTTTTGTCTTTCCTTGTGTTCTGCTTAGTTTGCTAGAATTGCTACACGCTGAAGATGTCTTTCATTATTGGTCTTAGAGATCCTTTTTTAAGGGAGTTAGCCTTTTTTGTCCGTGATATGCATTAATAATTTTTCTTTTAAAAGAAAGGTGCAGGGAGGAATGAGGCAAGTAGGCAAGCAGGCAGGAAGAGAGAGGAGGAAGAACTTTTTAATTTTTATTTGTTGTTTATCTTGGTTGTTCCCCATACCTGGGATGCAAACCTGGGTCCGCAGGATGTATGTGGACTGTGCTCTGCCAGAGGCTGTGGACCTAACTGCTACTCCACCAGAGCATAAATATTCAGTCCATAACAATATCTTAGCCACTTTACTTTGTAAACATTTTTATGAAATTGCTTAGTCTAATTCACATAATGATGACTGAAGAGATTAGCTTAAGAATCTTCAGGAAGTTCTAGAGTTGAACCTGGAAGATACTGTCTCCAAATAAACTGTCCTTTATTTGTAGGCTTGTTTAATATCCTAATTACCATTTCTTCAAGAGCATTTGGGTTTTTCAGAGACTCTTAAGGATGAGCTCATAGCATTCTGTGAACTTTAATTTGGGTTTTCAGTCACTTTTATTCTTTTCTCCATGAAGATTGCAGTGAAAATATGATTTTTAAAATGTCTTGCATTTCTCCTTTTGGACAGTGTCTAACTTTGTAGTGTCTTTGAGAAGGCAGTGTAGATTGAGTATCTGGTATGAACTCTAGGGCCTGGTGGTATCTGTTCTGCCAGCAAATATTGGGGTCGGTGAAGGAACTAATGCTGTGGATCCTGTAGATCTTTTACATAGAAGACTCAAAGAAATAGTTTTGAGTTAGAAATCAAAGAAATGGTTTTGGATAAAGAAGTTTGCAGGGTTATTTTTCCTTCCCCCAAACACTTCCTGCACTTTCTTGTTTCCTATTTTGGCAGTTTATTTTATTGGTTCCTTGGGGGACTGTCTTTCTTTGAACCCAATTACACCATCAGGAATTCATGCAAAACGTGTACTTTCAGCTCCATGGTTCAGTGAGGGTAGGCAGCAGGCAGGAGTGTCTAACATTTTCCTCTTAACTATTTGAACCTGCAGTGTAACATAAGTGAGAAGAGTGCAGAGTGAACACACACATTAACACCATGCTGACTAAATATGGACTCTCCCTGGAACCCCAGAACCACCTCACACCTCCTCCTCCTATTCATTGTCTCCTCCCTGCTTTCCACTGTCTTTACTTCTAACATCATGGATTAATTTTTCTTGCTTTTGACTTTAGTGTAATTGAAATAATGATTGTCTATCTAGAAAGTCCAGCTTTCATTATGTTTGTGAGAGATGCAGGTTATTGTCAAGTTATTTTACTGTTGATGGATATTTAGGTTGTTTTTAGTTACTGGCTACAATGAATAATGTTGCTAAGAAAATTTGTGTTTTAGTGCACGCATCCATGCATTTCTGTTGAGTATATATGTAGGAGCTGAATTGCCATGTCATGGGATAGGTATGTATTTAATTTTGGTAGATAATACAGAATAGGTTTTCCAACATTTATACCAGTGATATCCCCTCCAATAAGTATCTGAGCTTCCCAGTTGCTCCATATCTTCACCAACACTTGATAAGATCATTCTTTTATTATAGCATAATAAATAAAGCTTTAACAACACCTCCTCTAAAAGCCTTGATTTGTAATCAGTGCCACTTACTGTGGTGTAAATAATCCACCAGAGCAATTTTCAAGCTAACCAACATGATATCATTGAATAGAATTGAATTGAGGGTCTGCACAGACAGCTTTTACTAACCACCTCGGATTTCAGCCATTTGATGCTTTTGATGGCCATCAAAGTCTAAGGTAGGAGAGGACAGAGGTAAACCACTAAGGGACTGTGCCTTGGTCCTTAGCCTGATCATGAGCATCAGCAGGAATTTAAGAATTAATTCTCATCTAGAGCTTGTCAGGAATGCTGTACATACTTGAATGACGGTGAAGATGATATAAGTGGACACTGTGTCCTGGTGTGTGCCTCCTTTGCTCTTTATTTCAGTCTTCTGGGAGCTCCTCTCCATCAGTCTACTTATGTAGACTGTCTCTAGGCTACCGGTGCCTCTTTGGAAAGTGGGATATTCCAGCCAGCTGTTTTCTGGGACTCTATCTGATGCTGCTATTTTGTAATATTATCCTTAGAATGGGTCACAGGCAAAGTTAGAAAGCAGTTAAACCAAGGGAAATCTGGGTTGAATAACCAGATTAGAGAAACACTGGAAAACATTCAATAGAGACCCTGAGGGGAAAGAGCAAGAGTGGAATTGGCTGCCAGACCTGTTCAGTATTAAGAATTCAAGTTTATTCTCAGTGAGATACTGGCCTCTGTCACTTATCACTTCATTTAAATATCTCTCTGCTATTTTGACAGGTGCGACTTGAAAACAGATTTGTTTATGTAAAAATTTATACTGTTGAAGGAGATAGGGTGGCTATTAGACTTCATACAAGTTAATTGGGAGGGTTGGTCAGGTATCAGAAGTCTGTTTCTGCAAATGCCCTTCCACTGTACTCACCTGGTCTCTTCAGGAATTAAAAATCTGTGCTGCTGCTTATTTAATGCAGATGTTATCTGGTAATTGGAAGAAGTAGAGATAGTTGAGTTTAGGAATTCTAGATTCCAGTGTGTTTCAGAACAGGGCAAGGACCTGTGTTCCTGACACTAATACCCACCCACCACGGGTGAAGAGGTTTTTCAAGTTTCAAAAAACTCCATTTTCTATTAACTCACTCAAATTCTTTATGCCAAAGCAGCCTTTCAGTAAAATCAAGTAATACAATAATCTGCTTTTTAATCTGTCTGCATGTTATTTCCTTAAAAGTTAATTCTTTGTTTTCACTGCGGGTTAGAAATAGTAGACAATAGAGTAAAACAATGAAAGATTCATTCCTGTGCTCCATACTTTATGGTCTAAAAATAGGTTATACTGCGGACCCATTATCTCTGTGTCCCGCCTTTATGCTGTTATATGGGTCTGGTGAGGCCAGCATTACTGTTTTCCACATGAATTCTATGTTAGTCATGACAGCTGGCAGGCAGTGAACCAGGGAAGAAGTTTGTGTGTGGTGAATGCGTGTGGTTTATTACAGTATCGGACAAAGTGGTTTTCAGCAGTTGCTGGTAGTAGCTGCCTGGCCCACTGCTTTAAGAATCTGGGCTCAGCACAGAAGAGTGAAGTATACTTTCATAAAGAGGCATGGAAACCACTCACACTGCTGCTTTGACTGTTGGGAAAATAGAGGCACATTACAGTGTGGCATTGTATTGCACTAACTCAGGTTATGTGTGAAGAATACTGTACCCACTTAAAGTGAATTTGAGCAAATTACTTTCTTATCAATGTAGAATTCCAAAGTTAAAGGGAACTCTGAAATCATCTGATTTAATGTCTATATTTTACACAAGAGGTTTGGTTTATATTCTTAAGTGAGGTCACATGTGCATTAAATCAGAATCATACCTGAGTCCAGATTTTGAGCAGAGAACATTTCTTTTACATCTCTTATGGTCTACTAGATTATCCAGGATTTATATAGAGCAACCACTGAGTAATTGTTTATGGCTTCAAAAGCTGTTTGTCAGTGGAACCTACAATAAGATACCATTGTTTTCCCTTTCAGATTAGAGAGAAAAATAATGTGTGTTTCCCAGGGATGGAAAACAGACACTCATACATTGTTCATAGGACTGTAAGTTGGCTTAATTTCTGTAGAAGGGAATTGGTTAAAATTGAAAAGATACTATGACCAGAGGTTCTACTTCTAGGAATTTATCCTTAAGAAGTAGTTTATTGTAGCATTGTTTATAATAGCAAAAGATGAGAAATAACAAAAGTGTCCATTGTTAGGGGACTGGTTAATAAGTTATTCATAAAACAGGACAGTATGTACCTTTGTGGGTTGATGATGTGGCAGAATTGGGTCCAGGATAGGCTGGGATCACAGGTGGTAGCTGAGGGCACTGATTATGGTAGACCTCAGAGCTGCTAGAATAAAATTATCATTGGATGGCTTCAAAAACATAACTAGTTTCACAGTTCCGGATGCTTGGAAATGCAAGGCAAAGTCTACCGTGATTCAGTGTCTGGTGAGGGTTCTCTCTCCTGTTTCATGGACAGCTGTCTTCTTCCTGTAGCACGCTGCACCCCCCTGCCAGCAATAAATTAGAGTCCTTATCCTTGTCAGCGTTTGGTTCTATTAGTATTTCTACTAGGTGCATTATAGTGTTCTTAAGTGAGATACCTTCAGGTCTTTTTCTCATTGTGTAACTGGGTTGTTCGTTTTATTATTGCTGAGTTTTTAGAGTTCTTTGTTGTTTTGGATAGCAGTCCTTTACCAGACATGTCTTTTGCAAATATTTTCTCCCAGTCTATAACCAGACTTTTCCTTCTCTTTACAGGTCTTTTCAAGCAATGGTTTTTAATTTTAATGAAGTTTAAATTATGAATTATTTCTTTCATAAATTTATAATTTCTTTCATGAATTGCCATCGACATTTATCTTTTATTTTTAATTTTTTTTTAAGGAGGAAAGCAGGAATGAAGGCAGACAGGCAGCAGGTAGGAAGGAAGGGGAGGAGGAAGAAACACTCTTATTTAGTTACTGGTTCGTTTTGGTTGTTTCTCCTGGTCCTGGTTCATGAACTCAATTCCTTGGGCTTTTATGAAAATTATGCCTCAGATTGGGGCTGAACTTCTGAACCATCAAGGCATATCTTATTTTTTTTAACTGCAGTAACTTTGTTTTACAAATTTAAAATGTGTGTATATTCCACTATGTGCAGTTTCCTCATTCTTTAGATATGTATAAACATACCCTGGCCTCTAACAAATCACCAAGTGCTCCTCACCATTGTTCAGTGAGCTCTGCCATCACATATCACCACCCCGCTGTACCCCAATCCATTCCCTCAATTCTATAGCAAGTGTCCAAAATTAGTTTTGTTTTGTCTGTTCCTTTATGTTGTCTATTCACATTACACCTGTGAGTGTGATCATCAGGTATCTTCTTCTTTTCACTTATTTCACTTAGCAGAATCCCCTCTAGATCCATCCATGTTGATTCAAATTACAGGTATTCATTTCTTCTAAGGGAAGTGTAGTATTCCATTGTATATGCATACCATATCTTCTTTATTCATTCATCTGATGTTGATACATGGGGGTGCATAGATCTCTGTGAGTCAGTGTTTTTTGTCTTTCAGGTAAATACCTAGAAGTGGGATTGCAGGATCACATGGAATTTCCATATTCAACTTTTTAAGACTCTCCATGCAGTTTTCCATAGAGGTTGCATCCATTTGCACTCCCACCAACAACGTAAAAGTGTTCAATTTTGTCCATATCGTTGACATTTGTTGTATCTAGACTTTTGGATAACAACCGATCTCTTATGTAAGATTTTATCTTATTGTTGTTTTGATTTGCATTTCCTTGATAGCCAGCAAGTAGAGACATCTTTTCATGTGCCTGTTGGCTGTCTGTATATCATCTTTGGAAAAATGTCTCTCTAATTCCTCATTAAATTTTTTTATTAAATTGCCTCTTTTTCTAATACTTATAGTTCTTTGTATATTTGGATATTAGCCCTTGTCAGAAATGTGGAACACAAGTGTCTTTTCCCAGTTAGTAGATTATTTTTTTGCTTTGGTGATGTTTTCTTTAACAGAGAAGTTTTTGTAGTTTTTGTAGTTTGATGTAGTCCCAGTTCATTTTTCTTTTTGTTTCCCTTGATGCTTGGAACTGAGTTCCCAAAGACCCCTCCAAGGTTGATATCTTTCCTCTGTTGTCTTCCAAGAATTTTATGATTTCCTGTCTAAAAATCCAAGTCTCCAGTCTAGTTTGAGTTAATTTTTATGTATAGTGTTAGACAGTGATGTAGCTTCATTCCATTATTTATTGAAGACACTTTCATTTCTCCATTGTATGGTTTTAACCTCTTTGTCAAAGACTGTATGTATATAAGTCAGTTTCTTGTGATTCAGTTCTATTCCACTGGTCTGTGCCTCTGTTATTCCAGTACCTTACTGTTTTGATCAATATTGCTTTGTAGAATAGCTCACTGTCTGGAAGTGTAATCCTTCCAGATTCTTTCCTTTATCTCATAATTGCTTGGGCTATTTGGGGTCTTTGGTATTCCAAACAAATTTTAAGCTTTTTGTTCTATTTCCTTGAAATAAGCCTTTGAGATTTTAATGGGTATTACATTCAATCTGTATATCATTTTAGGTAAGATGACCATTTTAACAATATTGATTCTTCCCAAACATGAGCAAGGAATGTCTTCTGTTTCTTTAGGAAGGACTTGTAGTTTTCATTGTGCATATCTTTCACATCCTTTGTTAAGTATATTCCAAGATATTTGATTTTTTTAACTTCTCCTTTAAATGGTGTGGTTTTCTTGATTTCATTGTCTTCTCGCATGTTGTTTGCACATAAAAATGCAGTGGAATTTTGTGCATTGATTTTATAGCCTCCCACTTTACTATATTCATCAATTAGTTATAGGTGTTTTTTGACAGAGCTTCTAGAATTTTCAATATATATAATTATGTTATCTGCAAATAATGATAGTTTTACTTCCTGCTTTCCAATCTGAATTCCTTTTATTTCTTTTTCTTGACTAGTTGCTCTGGTAAAACCTCCAGTAAGATATTAAATAGCAGAGGTGAGAATGGAAGTTCCTGATCTTAGAGGAAATGCTTCAGTTTTTATCCATTGACTGTGATGTTGGCTGTGGGTTTATCATATATGACCTTATTATGTTGAGGTATGTACCTTTTATCCACATTTATGCAGAGTTTTGATCATAAATAGGTGTTGGATCTTGTCAGCAACTTTCTCTGCATCTGTTAATATGATCATATGGTTTTTCCTCTTTGTTCATGTTGATATGGTGTATTACATTAATAGATTTACGTATATTGAACCATCCTTGCATCCCTGGAATAAATTCCACTTGGTCATGATGGATGATCTTTCTGATGCATTACTGGATTTGGTTTGCTAATATTTTGTTGAGAATTTTTCCATCTATGTTCATTAGAGATACTGGTCTGTAATTTTCTTTCTTGGTGATGTCTCTATCAGCGTTTTGTATCAGTGTTAGTCTCATGGAGAATGTTTGGAAGTATTTTGAAAGTATTTTGAAAGACTTTGAGAAGAGTAAGTAATAATTCTTCTCTGAAGGTTTGGAAAAGCCATCTGGTCCTGGGCTTTTATTTTTAGGAAGACTTTTGATTACCTCTTCAATTTATTTGCTTGTGATTTTTCTGTTCAGGTTTCCAGTTCTTCTAGGTTCAGTTGTGGTAGACTGTTTTTCTAAAAATCTGTCCAGGTCCTTGAGGTTGTCCACTTTATTGGCAGAGAACTCTTCATAATAGTCTCAGCATGCTTTATATTTCTGTGGTATCTATACTAACTTCTTCCCTTTTTTGATTCTAGTTATGAGAGCTCTTTCTCTTTTTTTCTTTGTGAATCTAGTCAATGGTTTGTCAATTGTGTTTATTTTTTTCAAAGAACCAACTTTTGGTTTCATTGATTTTTCTGGACTTGCTTTTTGCTTCCTATTTTGTTTATTTCTGCTCGAATTTTTTATTATTTCCTTTCTTCAACTGATATTGATTTTAGTTGTTCTTCTTTCTCTGGTTGCTTTAAATGTAGACTTAGATTGTTTATTTGTGATTTTTCCTGTTTCTCACTGTGGGCTTGGAGTACAATGAGCGTCCCTCTTAGTACTCCTTTTGCTGCATCCCATAAATTCTGGTAGTTGTCTTCATTCTCCTTGGTTTCTAAGTATTTTTAAGTTCCTCTTTGATTTCTTCTTTTAACCAGAAGTCATTCAGAAGCATATTGATTATTCTCCAATTAATATGGTCTTCCAGCTTTCTTTTTGTGATTGATTTCTTGTTTTAAGCCATTGTAGTTCTGGAAGAATCTTGTTGTGATTTAAGTCTTTGTAAATTTGTTGAAACATGTTTTGTGTCCCAATATGTGATCTGTCTTTGAGAATGTTAAATGCGCACTTGAGAAGAAAGTGAAATCTGTAGTCGTTTGGTGAAGTGCTTAGTATATGTCTATTAGACCTGTCTGTTCCAGATGGTCATTTAAGGCAACTGTTTCCCTGTTAATTTTCTGCCTGGTTGATCTCTGTCCATTGTTGTAAGTGAGGTGTTGATATCTCCCATTATTGTGTGGCTGTTGATGTTTCTTGTCAGATGTAATAATACTTGTTTAATATATTTTGATGCATTTGGTGTATATATTAATAAGAATTCTGTCTTTTTGCTGGATGGACTCCTTAATCATAATCATTATATAATATTCATCTCTGTCTTTTTTATGCTTTCAGTTGGAATTCTTTTATCTGATATAATTATAGCTTTTCCTCCTTTTATTTTGGTTGCCATTCTACAGTGTGATTGTCTTCCAACCATTGACTTTGAGCCTGTGTTTATATTTTGAAAGAAAATGAGTTTCCTGAATGCAGCAGAAGGTAGGCTTATGCTTTTCAATCTGTTCAGCCATTCTGTGTCATTTGATTGGTGAGTTCAATCCATTAACTTTTAAGGTGATTATTATATGTAACTCTTTATTGCCATTGTCTCCTGGGTGTTGTTATAGACAGTGACTTTGTTCTTCTCTTTCTCTTTTAGGTGGGTTGGGTGTAGTTATGTTTTGATTGGTTCCCTTTTTGTTTTCTTCTTTGCTTTTTCCCTAGAGATGTGTTTTGATCTTACCCTGAGGTTAGCATTAAGAATTCTATGTCTATCTCCTATTTTTATTTGAAAGCGGGTTAGTCTTACACTCATTCTGTCCATTTGCTCTTTTAGTCTCTTCTCCTTCGCACTTTTTATATTTGCTGTCCTTCTGTTTGTTAGTGCAATTTCTTTACACTTTATATAGTATCCTTTAGTAATTTTTTTGTAGAGCTGGTTTTGGTGGTGATAAATTCCTTTAACTTTTTCTTATCAGAAAATCTTTTCATTATTTCTTCAGTTTTGAATGATAATTCCATAGGGTATAGTATCTTAGGTTGAAAATCCTTTTCTTTCAGCACTTTGAATATATCATGCCTTTCCCTTCTGGCTTATAGAGTTTCAGTTGACTAATCTGCTGACCATCTTAGGGGGAATTCTCTAGTGCTTTTAAGATTTTTTCTTCATCTTGTATTTTTGACATTTTGATGACAATGTCTAGGTGTAAGTCTGTTTCGGTTTCTTTTCTTTGGAACTCTTTGAGCTTCCTGTGTTTGGAGGTTGGAGGTTTACTTTGTCCCTCACGATAGGGAAGTTCTTAGCTATTATTTCTTCAAAAACAATGTCTTTCTTCTTTTCTCTGTCTCCTCCTTCTGGGACCCCTATGATGCTAATGTTCGTTTTGATGTTATCCCATAGATCACAAATACTTTCTTTATTTCTTTCCCCTCTTTATTCTCTTTATTGGAGTACATTTCTTTTCCCTATCTTCTAGCTGTCTGATTGTATTGGAGTCTTCATCCACTCTACTCTCTAATCTCTCTATTGAGTTCTTTTGGTCAACTGTTGTGTTCACTTCTTTGATATATGGATTCATTCTTTTTTTTGTTTTTTCTTTTTATTTATTGTTTTCTTGATTTCCATGAGTATGTTTATTACTGTTGTTCTAAATTCATCCTCATGTAGTTTCTATTTGTCTGTTCTATTCAGATTTTCCCTTGGGGTTTTAACTGGAATAATGATTTTTTTTGTATTTCTCCATTTCTTTGTTTGATTTGCAGTTCTATTTGTTTCTGTGAATTTGGTTTTCCTGCATGATGGCTTTGTGTAGGGTACTGACTTGCACAGGAGAAGCCTAGATCTTGGTTTGAACACTGGGAATTGTGTGTTGTCACCATTGGTTTCATTTGTCGATGTTCTTAGGTGAAGCCTGCCATGGGTCCCAAGAGTTCAGCCTGTGGGGGATTTAGAACCTTCTGTCTCAGCTCTGAATGATAACGACCACCTTATCACTGGTCCACGATCAGCAAATGGACTGCAGTTCTGGCTCCACTTTCATTAGTGGTTAGCTTTGAAATTTTCTCCCTTTAAACCTGAAAGTGGGATTTTTGGTTGGCAGGTTCTGTGGCTCCAGAGCAATATGGTGAGAGTTGTTGGAGTTTGGGGAGTCCCCTAGCTGCCTTCTGGTTATAATGGCACCCTGGATAATTTCCTTTGGTGGCTCTTTTTCAGATCACCAGGGCACCGGTCCTCCTTCCACCCTGAACCAAGCCCCTCTCCCCCAGCTCCATGTCCTTATGCCACTGGGAAGGCTCTGCTGCCATTTGAGCAACTCCTGGGAGACCCAATTCTTTCCAAAGTTCCACTGCCTTTGCCACTTTTTTCCCGAGACTGGAATTCCCAAATCTGTGATGCAGCTATCAACTCCTATTCTTTTGCCTACCCTTGTGGTGGAGATCACTGCTGCTGTCTCTGCAGCCCCTGAGCCAGCCCTTCCATGTCATGTGTGTCTAATAATAGTTGATTTCTAGTTGTTTTGTGGGAAGGAGATCCAACACATCCTACCAGGTCACCATCCTGACTCCCATATGCTCGCTTTAAATTTTTAAAGAAGGTTAAGAAGGTTTTACTAGATATAGAAATCTTGATTGACAACCTTCTTAAAAAATGTAATTAATTTTATCGAAGGAACATGGCATAATAATTTTATATAGGTTTAAGGTGTGCATCATTGTAACCGATATCTGTATATAATACATCATGTTCACCACCATTTCATTTCTTCCTTCACCATACAATAGATCCCCTTGGTTGAGAGTCTTTTGTTTCACTACTTTGAATATGCCCTCCCACTGCCTTTTGGCCTCCATGGTTTCAGATAAGAGTCAACTGTCAATCTTATTGAGGATCTTTGTACTTTTGAGTCTCTTCTCTTTGCTTTTAAGATTCTTGCTTTGTATTTCAAAAGTTTGATTGTGATGTGTTTAGGTGTACATCTCTTTTGAGTTAATATAAAGTCCATTAAGCTCCTTGGATGTATAGATGAATGTTTCTCATTAATTTGAGAAGCTTTTGACCATTATTTCTTCAAATACTTTTTCTGTCTCAATTCCACTTTCCTGAGACTCTTAAGTTTATGTCAGTTTGCTAGATGGCAGCCCACAGGTCTTTTAGATCCTGTACTTCTTTCTTTCTTTCTGGTTAGATATTCTCCACTGACCTGTCTTTTAGTTTGTTGTTTCTCTTTCTGCTTGTTAAAATTATCAGTTGAACTACTTCAGTGATTAAAAGATGTCAATTATCATACTTTTAAGCCCCAAGATTTCTTTATTGTTTTTTAAAGAGAGGAAGTATGGAAAGCAGGAAGCACTTTCATTAATGTGCTTACTTATTTTGGTTGTTCCCTTCTCCCTCCCACCCCCCAGGTTGTGAACCCAGTTCTTGGGTCCTACATATTCACATACCCTCTCTACCTGATTAGTGTCTGAACCACCAGGGTGCACCGGCCCAGGATTTCTATTTAGTTCCCTTTATCATTTTTATCTCTGTATTGATATTTTCCTTTTAGTGAGGCAGCACTCTCACACTTTCCTTTGGATCTTTAAATATAACTTACTTTAACTCTGAACATATTTAAATAGCTGATTGAAAGTCTGTGTTATAAGTCCAAGGTCTGGGCTTTCTCAGATACAGTTTCTGTTGACTGCTTTCCCCTTTGTTTCCTATTTCTTTATATGCCTTAAAACCTTTTGTTAAAAGCTAGACACTTAAAATAGTATAAAATGATAGCCCTGGAAATTAAATTTTTGTTGCTTTATAGGGCTTGTTGTTGTTCCCTGTGTAGATGTTTGTTTTAGTGTCTTCTGAAATTATTCTGTTAAATCTTTATCTGTCATATGTGACTACTGAAGTTTACTTGGTTAGCTAGTGACTAATTTCCTTGAACACTTGGAGCTGATGTCTCTCAAAAGTGCTATGCACATGTGGGAACTCTCCTTGGGCACTGAGCCAGACAGATCATAGCTCTGACTTAGCCTTCACCCTCCTGTCAACAGACTCAGGGACCCTCTAAAGTGAGAGGACCTTCTCTAGTCTTTCCTGAATATATGAATGGGTCTTTGCAGTGTGTAGCTTTTCAGATTCAAGGAGTATGTTATAGATTTTCAAAACCTCAGCATACATCTCATTCCTTACCTTTTTCTTTCTGTTTTTGATCTATGAATTGTGTGCTTTACTATTACCCACTGCCTCAGGCTGCTTTGATTTAAAACATTTGAAAATCACCACCTGAAAGATGTTTGAGCACCAGAAGGAACTGAGTGACATCAAATGAAGACAAATCTTATTTTTTAGGTAAGTTTCTTCAGGGAATCGCCAGACAAATAAAGTAACTGTTCTTTGGGAGTAAGACTTTGAAAGGGCTCCAGTTGTTTGTTCCCTCTTGGTATCAGGAATATAAACTATCATTTTCAATCAACTGCTGACCTGGGAAGTAAGAATGGAATTTGATAAGTTAAAATATTAAAAATTTGTTACTTTTACCATCATTCAGCTATTTTCCCCCTTATTCTAGCCCCAGGTTACAAGCCAGGTCCTTGGAATGTATGTGCTCTGAACTCTCAGTTAGAGGCAGAAGACCTAACCGTTGCTCCACTGGAACACGCTTCTCTGTAGATTCTAAGAGAAAATTTGATCCTCTGTCTTTCAGCTTCTGGTGACTTCAGGATCCCATGCCTACCACTGCACCATTTCATTCTCTGATCGTGTGGTCATATTGCCTCCTCCTCTTCTTTGAAATTCCTTCTGCCTATGAAGAGACATGCAAGTTCATTAGGTCCCACTGGATAATCCAGGCTAAGATTCTCTCAAAATCCTTAGCCTACTGACATCTTTTGACATATAAGGTTAGCATTCACAGGTTCCAGGGATTAAGAAGTGAATATAGCTTTGGGGGATTGCATTTTATGATACCACAAATACCTTTTCACTTACTCACTTCTTTTAGTTATGGTATTTTCAGAGTTCAGGTTTTTTATTTCTTTTGTTACACCTAAGTAGTTTTGATCCTATTGTAAATGTACTTATTTCATTAGTTTAATTTTTGAATTACTTAATTACATGGGTTTTAAAATACAATTGATTTTTGTATATTGATCTTGTATTCTGCATACCTGTGGAACTAGTTTACTCAAATAAATTTTTTCGGTGAATTCCTTGGACTTTTTTAATAGCAAGATCATGTCATCATGCAAATAGAGATCATTTTATTTTTTCCTTTTCAACGTAGACATAATTTATTTTTGCCTAATTGACATGGCTAGACTCTCCAGAAGAATTCTAAATAGAGTTGGTGAGAGCAAACATTCTTGTCTTCTTCCTGATCTTAGGGGGGAGACATTTAGTCTTTATTTCTTAGAAGAATGTTAATTGTCGTTTGAGGAAGTAACCTTATATTAATAGTTTTTTGGGTCGTTTTTTATTTTTAACACAAAGGGACATTGAATTTGTTAAATGCTTTTTAAAATATCTGAGATGACCATTTTTGTCCTTTATACAATTGATATAGTATATTAATTAATTTTTGTATGCTAAACCAATATTTTATATATATATATCCCACTTGGTTGAAATATAAACAGTTTTTTACATATGCCTGGATTAGGTTTGCTATTATTTTGTTGAGGATTTTTACATCAGTGTTCATAAAAATACTGGTTTTCTTGTGATCTTTGTTTTTAAGGAAAGGTGTAAATAGAAATGAAGGTGAGCAGGCAGGTAATCAGGAACAGAGAGGAAGAAGCAACATTTATTTGTTTTATTTAGTGGTTAATATTGGTTTCCCCCGACTGGCTGGAGGCAATGGATTTATTTGCTTGGCCACCAGGGTACACCAGTGATATCTTTTCCTAGTTTTGGTGTCAGTAATATTGGTTTCACAGAATGAATTGGAAAGTGTTTCCCTTTGTTCTTCAAAGAGATGTGAATAATTTATATTCTTTTTTCTCTTAAAATTTTTTTTTTAATTTTTAATTGATTTTATTGAAGGAATTTTGTACTTTATATAGGTTTAATGTATATATGATAGCAAATTCATACCTTTGTATAATACAGTAGGTTTACCACTCTTTCCTTTTTCCCCCTTCACAATACAATTAATTCCCTTTACTCCATTTACCTCCAACACTACTCCATCTCTTCTTACACCCTCTGATTTGCTTTTTTCCTGTTGTTTTTTAATCATTAATAGAATTGACCAGTGAAGCCATCTGTTATTCTATAACTTTTAAACTTTTTTTGACAGAGCAAGTCCCTCATAAAGTGAAAGATAATTGCATAAATATAATATTCTTTAAAAGAGTAATTGACAATTTGTGGAAACTAATGAACGATGGTTAGTTTTGCTAGATATGGAAATCTTGATTTACAGTTTTTCTTTCAGAGTATTAAATATTTCCTCACACTGTCTTCTGGCATTCCTTATTTCTCAGGAGAAATCAGCTGCTAATACTATTGGAAATTCTTTATATGTGATAAGTTGCTTCTCTCTGTTGCTTTCAGAATTATCCATTTGTCTTTGGATTTTGAAAATATGCCTACAATGTACCTCAGTGTAAGTCTCTTTGAGAGTACCTGCTTGGGAGTTTTTTATCTTCTTGGATCTCTATAGCATGTCCTTAATCAAATTGGGAAGTTTTGGAGCATTATTTATTTGGACGTTTTCTTTTTCTACTTGAATTCCTATGATGTGTGTGTTTATATACTTGATGGTGCCCTGTCTGCACCTCAGACTTGATCATTTAGTTGTCCTATTTTAAGTTTTCTGATCTTTCTGTCAATTCAGATATGCTATTGAACCTTCCGAGTGAATTTTTCATTTTAGTTCTTGTACTTCCGAGGTCTAGAATTTATCTAATTCTATTCTGTAATTTCTGTCTCATGATTGCTATTCTCATTTTGTTTGCATGCTATTTTTTTTTATTTCCTTTAGTCTTTGCTCATGATTTATTTTGCTTTTGGGTTTATTTTAGCTCACTGAGTATATTTAAGACAACTGATTTAATTTTTGGTAATTCTAATATCAGGACTTCCTTAAAGATGATTTATATCCAATTTTATTTTCCTGTGACTGACCATTTATACCTCCCTTTTTTTCTATATGTTTTGTAAATTTTCCTTGCAATCTCGGTATTCTGAGTACACTGTGGTAGTTCTGAATTTCTAATTCTCCCATTGTCTCAAGGATTTTAGATTTTTTACTAGTTAAGGGGTGCTGCTGTCTTTGTTACTTTTCCAAGCTATTTTCTCGAAGTGAGTATTCTTTGTTATGTGTGGTGAATGAAATTGCTTTTCTGTTCGTCTGAGTCAACCTGACAGAGTTTTAAAAACCAAAAATTCTTCCTGACCTTTTACATTTCCTAATAGATGCCTTTGAGAGAAATTGCACTGAGAAGGCTAAAAACAAGGCCAGTGTCTGCTCCAGTCCCTCAGGGAACAAGACCAACCAAAACATACAATCCCAGAATTTTGAGGATAGGTTCCTCACTGCCTCTTTGACACCTGCTAATGGTTTCTGGACTCAGAAGCTTCCACAGCTTCCTTGTACATGAGGAATTGGGATGGGTACTGGCTTTCGCGTATCTCTCCCTGCAAAGGTCAACAACCTTCCTTTGATCACAGTGCTGCAAGTCTGAGTATGATCTGGTTTCAGAGTTTTGAAATTGTTTATTTCAGTCACTCTTACTGGCTCAAGCTTCAGAGGGTCCAGTCTAGAGTTTTTTCCTCTGCCATTTTGCATGACATCACCCCTTCCTTCTTTATAATAAAAAAATGATGGATCATGTCCTAGCTGTTACAGTTCACTTTAAAAATCATGGTTTTCCTTTTCTTTCATTTCTTCTGCATTATTTCTAGCGATTTTCTAACAAAGGAGAGAAATTATTGCATTCTTTATGGTAGAATTTTCTAGCTGAATTTCAGTTAGAAGTTAATTTTGATACTAGGAGTAAGATTTTCTTTATCTGTATATGTGTAACTGTATATGTATATCTATATTGAGAGAGTTAATTATATACTATATAGAATCATATATGGATAATTTTGTATATGTATAGATAAGTAATTCATAACTGCATGGGTAGACATAAAATTTTGATTCTATAGCAATAGTCCTAACACAAGTTTAAGTAAGTATATGGTTATTAAAATCTAGGAATGAGAAGGTTTTGGTCAACAAGTACAAAGTTGTTACATAAGATGAGTAGGTCTACAAATCTAGTATATAATTAATAATACTGTTCTGAATCATGAAAATTTGCTAAGGGAGTAGATTCCAGGTGCTTAAGACACAAAAATAAATAACTATGTGAGATGTTTTATTAACTTGACTATAGTAATCATGTCACTATGTATATGTATATCAAATCACTATGTTGTACACTTTAAATATATGTCTTATTTAAAAAATAAAAAGTTTTTACATACACTAACTTCTTACTTGGAAACTGCAACTTTAAGGAAACAATGTTTAATGAAAGCAGGTCTTTCAATATCCTCCAGGACTTTTGGATTTTCTTTTTTAAATCAACATTATGTGACGTATGCAAGGACATGCTATATGTATATTGACATAAATAGGAATTTGTGAAATTACGTAATTATTTATCTTGAAAGATAAACAACTGCTAAAATCTATTTTGTAGATGATTACAGGTGTGTTTGCAGGACAGGCATATCTGCCTGATTAATGGCGTAGATGCCAGTGCTTATTTAGCCCTTATCACATGCAGATCATATCTCTGTACTTACACATGAAAATGCTAATAGCACATTAACATGCTTAATAATAAATCCTTTAATTTTTGCAATATCCTAATGAGGTCCTGAGACATACATAGAGTTGAAGTAACTTATCCAAGATCACAGCTAGAAAGAGCATTTATTAAAACTGAAGACTATGACACTACAGTTTACCATCAGTAACTGCCATAGTGTTTTCTTTATGAGACACACAGAAAAGTAGGGTTTTCTAAGGCAGTTTCAGTATCTGATATCCTTACAGTTTTTACTCTAAATCTACTCTATAGGCAAAACAAATGTTCTGATAACTGCCAATTAAAGGAGGTATCAGCTCATTTTTATACATATCTTTAATAAAAGAGGAAATATCTTTAATAAAAGAGATCACTTCTCAAGATTTTTTGCTGAGATATGTAGGGCCTATATAGGCTAAGTAAATAAATAGCATACATTTTTAAAAACCACAAAAATAGTTAATGTACAAATTAATCTTTTTTTTAGAGGAAGGAAGCAAATAGGAATGAAGGCAAGGAGGCAGGCTGGCAGGCAGGAAGAGAGCATTATTTATTTAGTTGTTCATTTTTAGTTGTTCCTCCTAGTACTGGGTTATGAACTTGAGCCCTGGAGCTTCACATGGACTGCATGGCCAGAGCTGCAGGTTTATTGCCTGAGCCACCAGGGCATGCCTCTATTTTTTTTTTCAAATTAATCCTAAAACGCTCAAAATTGCTGAAAGTAGAGGCTGATTACTAATCTCAAATCTATTTAAAGTGGCCCTGAGGTCTGTCTTGTTGAAACCCAAGGACTGCCTTCAATATTTTATCAGGGATGTGACATCTTTCCAGGTAAAGCAAGACCATCTAGCAAGACTTCCTCAGTCTTTGTTCATCTGAGTGAGCAAGTTTTGCAGTGGCCTTCCTGGAATTGTTTCCCATTGCAGAGGTATTCTGTGTCAGCAAACACTCCCAGCTCTTCCAAGAGACCACAGTTCTCTTCCTCATCCTCAGTCCCCAGCTTCTGGTGACACAGATTAAATTTCGTCATCGCTGTGCATCATTTAAGTGCAAACCAACACCTTGTTCTGGAGGCCTCCTGCAGAGCGTCCCCCCAGGGCATATTCTTTAAGCCAGCAGTCATTGTTTGGAGCAGGTATTTTTCCCCAGGAAGAAAATAATTTACTTCATTTGGCAGTAAAGTTTGTACTCATATTTTAAATTAAGCTTTATCACTTTAGACTAGTTTCAACTCATTCCAATTGAAAAAGCTAAGCAAACAAACAAAAACTATGAGGGCCTCATGGTCCTCTCTCTAGAATATTATCCTCAATTCCACAGTGAGCTGCTGATGCCAACTAGCTTTTCTGTGGTTTTGATGTGCAGACCTGTCAATATGTAGAATCCTGAGTAGGATTAAATAATTCAGTTTGGTGAAGAGGAAACCTGTTGTCGCCCAGTCCAGATAGTGTTTATTATTCATGGCCATCCCTTTGCTATGGGGTTGCACTGACATGTGAGTGGGCCTGGGGCCACCCCATGCCCTACCTGAGAGTTTAGGGAAGTCTCTTCCTGTCTTTCTGTCTCCTTCACAGGGTCTGTGGCAGGATTCTAGGGGACAAGATGTTCTTGCCTCTGCCATCATCTCATACATAGGCCTTAGGGATCTAAACAGAAAATTCTGAAGATTCTTGAGATTAATGTGCTGTGGACTCCCTGCTGGGGGACAGAGTTAGTCTCTCCTCTAACATCTGTAATTTAGGTTGATTGCTTTTCCACCCACAGAGGGAGGAAGGTGGGAGGAGCGCCTTTCCAGTGAAACATTTCTAGAACCAGGATTTGAGCAGCATGAGCACTGGGTACTCAGGACCTGTGTCAGGAGCAGTGATTCCCATGTCAGCAGTGGTGATTTTATAATGAGCATAAGGATCAAGCAGTTTATGTGTATCTAGTACCTGTTATTTCTACCACAGTTCTCTCCAGGAAAGGTATTTTACACCTAATTTGACAGAAGTTGCAGCTTACCCAGAGCTGAGCCTGCTGGGTGCCTCCAGCCTTGCAGTGCAGCATGGGGGCAAGCATAAGTCAGCTGAGCTGTGAAGGCTGCATTGTCAGAATCTTTTTTCATTTAGGGTTGCCTTTGCATGGATCAGAAAGAATCCTGTACTTTAAAATATTTGAAGGAAATCCTTGGCCCCTCTAGCTTGGCAGCAACATTTTACTTGTAACTGATTCATTCAGGGTATTGAGGGCAATCAGAGGCCTAGAGGCTGGACATTTATTAAGTACCCACTTGATATTGAAAGGCAAAGCTCACATTATTTAATCAAATGGCTCCCTGCCAAGTTTGTTGCTGTCTACTTCAGTACATTTGAGGCTTGCGGGAGTGGAAGGATCTCAGAAAGCAGGTTTTGTGTGGTGCATTTTGGGGAGAGAATGAAATCAGACCCTGTAGCTTTTTCATGATTATAGCTCTCTAGGGTCAGGAAATTGTACTCAAACCCGGGTCCAACAGAGCTGCTCCATTTGTGGTGCATCACTGCTAGAACAAGCCTCATAATGTCATGGGCCAGAGCAAAAGCAGGTGCAGGGGTGCTCAGAGCTCTCAGCTGCTTCTCTCAAAGGAAGAAAATGACATGACAGCAGTGTGTTCCCTTAGCTTAGGTATCATAGCCATCCCTCCCTCTCCATTCTATGAGGGTAACTCCTGCCTTTGCTCCTATAAGGAACCATGGTGCTTATCTTACATTGATGCCACAGGATCTGAACTGGCCATATGAACATATGAACTGGCCATATGAACATGCCAGCATGTCCAAGTTGGGCACTTCTGCCAGTTCTGAGTCAGGACTTCTCTTCTGGAGTGCAGGCCAGTTTGAAGGGGACAGTGGAAAAGGGGTACACCATAAGAGTGCAGTGACACCGAGACTTGGGGGACCACTCCAGCCACACACTGAGTGTCTCTGAATCTATTGAACAGGGGAAGCATGTCCTTGTCCTGTTTCCTCCCCAGAGCCTCTGTTCTTTGTATTAGCCAAAGTTGTTATCTAAAATGATCAATTGGTCACCTGCTAAGGGGGTGCTAGTTGACTTCTGTTATGATAGCCAGACAGATGCCATTTTGTATTAAAAATGTTATCTTACACTAAGGTAAAGTATGTGCCTTTATCTTTAAAAACCTAACCCTTGTGACCATGAGGTTACCACACCTTGATGCCAGCATTCCAACTGACAATGGCACCATTAATTCTAGTTGAACATCCTGACCTTTGTACTCCCTTTTTAACCATTTACAACCAGTCGTGCAGAACTGCATGTACCCCAGAAGATAAAGGTCCAGCAGTGTGGGAACATACTTCTGCACCTGGTGTAGACCCCCTATAAAACCTTATTAGCCCCAGGTCTCCAGGCTGGTACATTTCTTAAGTACATCAGCCCACTGAGAGCTTCCAGGAAATCTTTTGGCTACTCAGAGCATTTCCGGGCCATTCTTCCCATGCTTTTTGAACCAGGAAGGTCCCCTATCAACCTTCTACAACCTTCTACAATTTCCATGCCGTGTATGTGAGAACAATTACATTTCTAGCCTTGTGCCACATTTGACTTTTATGAAAGTTAGTATTTTCTTAGTGTTTATTGTTTACTTTTTAATGTACTTAACAGTAACTTTCCCCAAGCTCTGTCAAAAGCCCACCCGCGTGATTTTCTAGATCTTCATGCACGCAGGACCAGGGTTCTCCTGTCTGTTTTGTGAGAGTTACTCCCCAGGGCCTCCTCCTAAAGCCATGTCTCCACTGCTTGGGGGACTCAAATCCCCTGTCCCCCATCTTCCTCTTGCTTGATTGACTCCTTACTTTGCTGAAGTGTGGGGTTCCCATAGCTTCCAGATCAGATGGAAAATGTCTTCCTGCAGGATGTTGAGGGCAGGCTCAGTCCTACTTAGTCCTGCTGCTGAGACCCCTGGTGCTAATGGTGGGCTGCTTTTTTTTTTTAACTCTAGATGCATTTAGAACCTGTTATGGAATTTTATGAAGATGTACTTGATATGGGTTATTTGTTATCTCAGGTGTTAGCGCTTTGCCATCTGTCTGCTTGGGTCCACTCAGTTAATTTTTGTAGATGGCATAAGATAAGGATTCTTTTGCAGTGGCTGTCCAGTTTTCCCAGCATCATTCATTGAAGAGACTATCTTTTCTTATTGTGACCTTGGAACCATATGAAAACTTATTTGTCCACATATATGAGTATTTATTTCTGAACTCTCTGTTCTGTTCCATTTGTCCTTGTGTATGTCTTTATATCAGTATCAACCACACTATCTTGATTATTATATGGTATTGATTTTCAATCTCCTTATCTTTTCACTCTCATTCTTTGGCTGTTGTTTAGTTACATTTTATAGGAGATGCCTACATTTTATGTTCTAGTTTTGCCACTGATTTCTTTTTAAAGAAGAATGAAGACAGGCAGGCAGTCAGTCAGGAAGAGAGAAGAGGAAGAGCATTTTTATTTATTTACATGTTCGTTTTAGTTGTTTCCCATATCCTTGGGCCATGAACCTGGGTTCTTGGACTCTGTGTAGACTTGTCCCAGGTGAGAACTTAACACTTGAACCATTAGGGACATTGACTTTTTGTAAACTTTAAATTTATTTGTTTACCTTAGTCTCCCCACCCTTCCTGCCTTGGTTCTTGGGCTTTACATAGTCCATACCCCAGCCACCTCAGCCACCTGAGCCTTAAGGATATACCCTAGTTTTTGTTTTAATACTTATTGAGGTAGCTTTGATTTATAAAATATTTTAAACCCATATGTAAAGGTTCCCCATTCCACAAATACATATGCCAACATACCCTGCCCACTACTAAATTACCAGAAGTTCAAAAGTTTCTATATTTATACCCTGTTTTTACTTGAAAGCAAGCTAATCTTGAACTTATTCTAAGCATTCACATTTTTACTTTCCTTCTCCCATATTTTATATTTTGATGTCTTACTGATTTTAAGTGGGGTTTCTTTTCATTTTAATCCCTTTAGTATTTCTTGTAAATTTGGTTTCAGGGTGATGAATTCCTTTAACTTTTGCTTGTCTAAAACTCTATTATTCCTTCATGACTAGTAATAATCTAGTAGGATTGAAAGTTCTTTTCTTTCAGCACTTTGAATATATCATTCTATTCCATTCTGGCCTATAAAGTTTCAGCTGAGAAATCTGCTAACAGTCTTATGGGGCTCCCTTGTATATAACTAGTTTTTGTCCAGCTGCTTTTAAGATTCTTTCTTTGTCTTGCATTTTTGACATTTTAATGACAATGTGTCATTAAATGGTGTAGGTATCTTTGGGTTTTTTGTTTGTTTGTTTGTTTGAAACTCTGAACTTCCTGGGTCTGGAAGTCTGCTTTTTTTATCCCCCTTAGATTAAAGAAATTCTCAGCTATTCTTTATTCAAATACGGTTGCTGCCACCTTTTCTCTGTCCTCTGACCCTTATGATGTGAATGTTGTTCCTTGTTGTTATCCCATAGGTCTCATGAGCAGTCTTTGTTTCTTTTCATTCTTTTTCCTCTTTGCTGGTCTGCTCGAGTGCATTCCACTGCCTTGTCCTCTGCTTGGTGATCTGTTGGATACTTCCTCCAGCCTACTGTTGAGCCCCTCTCCTGTGTTCTTTAGTTCAGCTATTGTGTTCTTTAACTCTATGAGTTCTATTTTGAACTGCCTTATATTTTCTCTTTTTAATAGTTCTGTTTTTCCTCCATTGTTTTCCTGATTTCACTGAGTATCTTAAAACTGTTGTTATTAAGTCTTCATCAGGTAGTTTTCTTAAGTCTGTTGCACTCAGATTATCCTCTGGGCTTTTGTCTAGATCTATCATTTTGCATATATTTATGTCTCTTCAATATATTTGGCATTGTGTGTTTATTTCTATGGGTTAGGCTTATCTGATGTAAAGGCTTTGTGTTAGATTGTTGAGTTGCATGGAATAGACCTGGGTATTGGTCTGGAATACTGGACTTTCTTTAGTTGTATGGTCTCAACACTGCTTGAATTTGTTGAAGTTCTAAGTGAGCCTTGTGCTGAGGTCTGAGAGTCTAGCCTACAGTTAGTGTTAGCTTAAGGATTTCAGAGTTTTCACCCAGAGCCACAGGCATTAACCACAAAATTTATGGGAGATAAACCCAAGAGATGTGAGCCCCTTCAGCATCAGGCCACAGTTCCAACACAGCCCACTGAAGAGAGAACTGTTGGTGAAGTACCTTCCCTTGTGAGAATCCCTCAGTCCTCCAGAGGAGTGGCAGTTCCAGCATGGGTTGGTAAACAAGCCCTGAGTTCTAGGAGTAGAATTTCAGGGGGTATCAAGCAGATAGGAAGGCATTTTGCTGTAGCCACAGGCTGGCAGGAACTGCCATTTTGATGGAGCCCTTCCAATTATTTTCCCTGTAAGGGTTAGAAAGGAATGTTTCTTGCTGAACAACAGCTAACTATCCACTTGGGTGCTGCTTGATCTGACTGTCTGTGTCTGATTGCCCACTGAAAGGCTGTGGTAAGGCTTAATAGCTCTGCACCATTGTGCTAAAGGCAGAGAGGGTGGGTGTTTCCCTCGCTACACCTTCAGGCTTTTCCATAAAGGCAGTCTGCCATACCAACACTGTAAGGAAGAGGCTTCAGTTCTCTGGGGCACTAGTCTTTTTTTCTACCCCATGTGGAAACCCCTGCTCAGTGACTAAAAACCAGCTCTCAGATATGGAAGTAATCGCTGCAGAGAAAGACCTATAACTCCAGGAGAGTGTTGATTTTTCCAGTCTCTCTCTGAGGCCCCAGTATCTAGGAACAGAGTTGTGTGGCACCGAGACATGTGGTCTTTTCCTACCTTTCATGGCGGTATATGCCCCCTCACTCTGAGGAGATGTTGGTCCTGTGTCTTTTCATGTATTATTGTATTCAGATAGATGCTTTCTTAGTTGTATTGTGGGGAGGAGGAAGCCTGAGATCTTAACACCCCTCCATCTTGGAACTGGAATCTATTAATTTTTAAAATAATAATATTTATTATTTCTTTTGTTCACAATACTATATGCATTTTAGGATATTGAAATTAGGATATTACATCTCAGTCTATATTTGACACCACACCCACCACCAGAATTCTAGTGTCCTTTACCACCCATTTTTTCCCTTTTTCTTACCTTCCCCCTGTATCTTGCCTCATAACCACAGTCCTGTGTCCTATTAATTTGCTTAGAATTTGTATGTTCATTTGTTTCATTTCACGATATCTCACATATGAGTGAAACCATCTTTGTTTCTCCTTTTTTTCTGGCTTATTCTGTTTAACATGATCCCTTCCAGATCCATTCACATTGTGGATACAACGGGCACAATTTCATCTTTTTCAAAAACTGCATAGAATTCCATTGAACATATATGCCAGAGTTTCTCTTTATCCAGTCATCTGTTGCTATGAACATAGGGGTGCAGATACTTTTTTCTGATTAGAGATTTTGTATACTCTGGGTATATACCCAGGAGTAGTATCGCTGGGTCAAATTGTAGATACATCTTTACTTTTTTTGAGGAATCTCCATACTGTTTTCCAAAAAGGTTGCACTAGTTTGCATTCCCACCAACAGTGTAGGAAGGTTCCTTTTTTTCCACACCCCCTCCCAACACCTGCTGATTCCAGTTTTTTTGATATCGGTGTGAGCTGATATTTCATTGTGGTTTTTGTTTGAATTTCTCTGACAGTGAGTGATGTAGAACATTTTTTCAGGTTTCTGTATTAGGTATGTCTATTCAGTTTTTCTGCCTACTTTATGAGTGGGTTTTTGCTTTTTTATTGTTGAGGTATATGAGTTATTTAATTATTTTGGAGATTAAGCTCTTATCTGATATATGCTGTGTGAATGTCTTCTCCAATTCCATGGGTTGCCCTTCTGTTTTAGAGATGGTTTCTTTTGCTGTTCAGAGCTTTTCACTCTGTCCCAGCTGTTTCGTTTTACTTTGGTTTCTTTTGCTATAGTTGTTCCTTCCCCGAAGACAACTTAGAAGTTGAAGTCATGGAGTGTTTTTCTTACATTTTCTTTAAGTATTTTAAGGTTTCAAGTCTTATGTGCAGGTCTTGAATCCATTTTGAGTTAAATTTTGTGTATTGTCATAATGAGTAATCTAGCTTCTTTACTTGCAGATGGCTTTCCAATTTTTCCCAACACCACTTGTTGAATAGACTTTCTTTCCTCCATTGCATATTCGTAGCACCTTTGTTGTAGGATAACTGATAATATAGGTTTGGCTTTATTTTAGTCTCAGTTTTATTCCAGTATCATGCTGTTTTGAGGGTGATTGCTCTGTAGTAGAGTTTGAAGTCAAGGAGTGTCATTTCTCTGTTGTTCTTTTTCTCTCAGTATATCTTTGGCTCTCAATGCCTTTTGTGATTTCATACAAATTTCAGTATTATTTGCTCCATTTGCTTGAAAAATGTCCCTGAGGTTTTGATGGGAATTGCATTAAATCTATATATTGCTTTGGGTAGAATGGCCATTTTCACTATGTAAATTCTTCTAGTCCATGAATATGAAATGTTTTTGCATCTCTTTATTTCTTTTATTCATTTTTTTAAGTCCTGAAGTTTTCATTGTAGAGGTCTTTAACTTCCTTTGTTAAGTTTATTCCCAGGTTTTTTATCTTTATTGTTGCTGTTATGAATGAAATTTCATAATTTCTTTTTCCTTTATTTAATTGTTTGCATATAGGAATGTTACTGGTTTTTCAATGTTGATTCTATATCCTGCCACTTTGTTGTATTCATTTATTGATTTTAGCAGTTTCTAAAATTTTCTATGTATAATATCATGAAACCTACAAATAATGAGAGTTTCATTTCTTCTTTTCCAATTTGGATTCTCTTAATGTGCTTTTCTTGCCTTATTTCTCTGGCCAAGACTTCCAGAACTATGTCGAATAGTAGTAGTGAGAGTGGGTAACCTCGTCATATCTTAGGAGAAAGGCTCTCAGTTTTTCACTCTTGATCATGATGTTGACTGTAGGTTTGTCATATATTGCTTTTATTATATTGAGGTTTGTGCCTTTTATTTCTATTTTGGCAATGTTTTTTTTTTTTTTATCATGAATGGGTGCTGAATCTTGTCAAATGATTTTTCTGCATCTATTGAGATGGGTTTTTGACACTCATTTTGTTCGATGTGGTGTTTCACATTGATTTGTGTAGTTGATCCATCGTTGCATCCTTGCAATGAATCCTACTTGATCATGATAAACAGTAATTTTTTGGTGTGCTATTGAATTCTATTTGCTAGGATTTTGTAGAGAATTTTTGCATCTATATCAATGATATTTATCTGCAGTTTTCTTTTTTGATGTTGTCTTTTTCTTTCTTTGGAATCAGGTAATATTGGACTCATAGAATGAATATGAGAGTTTTCCTTCCACTTCCATTTTGTAGAAGAGTTTAAGGAAATGGGGATTGTCTCTTCTTTGAATCTTTGGTAGAATTCAGTAGTGAAAGACATCTGGACCTTTTGCTTTTTTAGGGGAGGGATTTTTTTTTTATTAGTGCTTCAATTTCTACACTTGAAATTGGTCTTTTTAAGTTGTCTTTGTCCTCCTGGTTCAATTTTTGGAGGTTGTAGGATTCTAGAAGCCTTTCCATTTCATGATTGACAAATTTGTTGCCTCTGTGTTCGTAATAGTCTCTCATGATCCTTTGTATTTCTGTGTCTCTCTTTTTCTTACTGAATAGATCTAAGCATATTAACTTTGTTTATTTTTTCAAGGAACCATCTCTGATTAGTGATCATTTGGATGATCTTTTTTTCAATTTTATTGATTTCTACTCTAATTTTTATTATTTCCTTTCTTGAGCTGATTTTTAAAAAATCGTTCTTCCTTTTTTAGTTTCCTTAGGTGTGTGGTTAGATACTTAATTTGTGCTCTTTTTGGTTTTTAATATGCGCTTATATGGCTATTAACTCTCCTCTCAGAACTGTGTTTGCCATATCTCATATGTTCTTATAGCTTGTCTCTGAATTTTCATTTTTTCCAGATGCATCTTAATTTTATCTTTAATTTCATTGATGATCCAGGAGTTGTTCAGAATTATATTACTCAATCTCCACACTTTTATGGTTTTTCCAGTTTCGTTCTTTTGGTTCATTTCTAATTTCACCCCCTTGTAGTCAGCAAAGATGCTTTCTATAATTCAGTCTTGCTAAATTTGCTGAGACTTGTTTTGTGTCCTAGAATATGGTCTGTCCTTGAGAATGTTCCATGTGCAATTGAGAGGAATGTATGTTCTTTTTTATTGGGGTAGAACACCCTGATATAGCTCCATGTTATCTGTTGCTTCATTTAGTGTCATTATTTCTTTGTTGATTTACTGCCTGAATGGCCTGTCAATAGATATAAGTGGAGTGTTGAAGTCTCCTGATATTATTATTTTACTGTCAATAGACATTTAGCTCTGTTAGCATTTGCTTTATATATTTAGATAGTCCTTCATTGGTTGCATATATATTGATGATGACTATTTCTGCCTGATGGACTGCCCCTTTGACCTTAAGTAGCTGTATTATGGACAAGAAGTGTACTCCTTGCCTTGTGATACCCTTTTACAGTGAAAGTTTGTCTTCTCTGATATAGTATTAGAGTTCCTGATTTCCTTTTATTGTTCCTTTCATGTATTTTCTATAGCCCTTTACTTTCAACTTATATTTATCTTTGGATCTGATATGAGTTTCTTATAGGCTTAATGTTGATTTGCCTTGTTTTGTTTCATTTTTTAATCCATTCAATCCTACTCTATGTCTTTTGGTTGGAGAGTTCAGTTCATTCACATTTAGGGAGATGACTAAAATGTAGGGCTTTATTATTGTTATTTGAGTCTTTGATTTCTGTTGGCATTCTCTGACTGTTGCTTCATTTCCAGTTTGTTTGTTTGCTTTTTCCTTTGGATGGTTTTCAGTGTCTTTTTCTGTCAGTTCTTTCTGTTTTCCAGTTATCTATCTCTTTTAAGATTGGGTTTTGTGAATATTATCTCTATCTGTATTGATATATGATCATCTTTTATGAGTTGATGCGTATCACATTTATGTATTTACACAGATTCTGTTTTTCTTTCCCCCTTTAATGTTTTGTTGTTGCTGCTCTTTCCTGTTGATCCAATTTTTGTTTCTGCTTTTGTTTTCCTGTTCATCACCATTCTCAAGATTGGTTAATCTTTGTTTTTGTTTTCCCAGTTGTAGGACCCTTATCAAGATTTCTTGAATGACATACTTGGTGACAGAAAATTCCATTAACTTTTGTTTATTGTTGAATACCTTTATTTCTTTGTCACTTGAATGATACTTTTGTAGGGTAGAGTATTCTTGACTTGTGTTTTTTTTTAAATTTTAGTATTTTGAATACACTTTTCCACTCTCTCCTCGCCCCATATGGTTTCTGCTGAGAAGTCGGATGATAGCCTGATTGGTGTGCCATTGTAGGTTGTGTTTTTCTTTTCTCTAGCAGATTTGAGTATTTTTTCTTTGTTGCTGAATTTTGCAGATTTACTGTTACGTGTCTGGTCCTTTCACATTTAGAAATTTTGGTGTTCTATCTGCTTTTTGGCTCTCCATGGTTATTTTTTGTAATAGATGTGGGAAATTCTCTGCTATTGCTTCTTAAGATAGTTTTCTTCTCCTTTTTTCCTCTTTTCTCCTTCTAGAATGCCTATTGTCCTTATGTTTGTGTTTCTCATATTGTCTGATATTTTTAACATTTTTCCTCAGTCTTGTTTCTTCTTTTCCATTAGTGTCACCTCTGGTGTCTTGTCTTCCTTTCTGATAATTGTTCCTTTGTGAGACTGAATCTTTTTATTGAGCTTTCCATGTTTATCTTCAGTTCCTTGGCTATGTCTATCTTTCATCTCCAGCATTTCTTCTAGTACTTTCTTCATGTCCTAAATCTCTTTCATGATAATATTTCCTTTGATTTGTCACTTCTTTTCTGAGGTCTTTCAGTTTCTCCTGAATATTTGTGTATGACTCTGGCATCTCACTCAGCTTTTATATAGCTTTTATTTTAAACTCTTTATCTGTTAGGTCGTCCCAATCAATATCAATGGAATTCTTCTCTGGTGAGCTCCTGGAATCTCTGTCTTTTTGGGTCTTTCATGGGTTTTTTTTAGATTTTGACATAACTTTCTTCTCTTCCTTGAATTTAGTACTGTCACTTTCCTTTTCTTTTACTTTATATTTCTTCCTACCTGTATGATGATGTGGCAGGTGTCAGCCCCTTAATTTCTTTGGAAAGGGGACCTGATTTGCTCTCTAGATGCCCTTTGTGGTGAGGCACTGGTGCTGTTACAGGCGGTGATTGCAAGCCTTGAAGCTCTCCAGCACAGGGAAGTTCACTAGATTCATGATTTCCTTTTATGACCACAGCTCTCCAGCAACATAATTATGTTTTTTTTTAATCTCTGCATTTGGGTTGAGGCACCATGGGGGTCTGCAGGTCCTGAAGCCTAGCAGGTACTTGTTCAGGTTGGGAAGAAGGGTTGAAGGCCTGCAGGACCTAAGGCCCCTTATGCTCTAGTTCCAGCCATGGCAGAATGGGGCCAGGGTCCTGAGCTTATTCAGCACTCCTACTTCTTTCATCTTCCATAAACAAATGAGCCCCAGACCACATGACAGTCCCCCATTAAATTTTCCTTTTGTTTTATTTTTAAGCAAAGATACGGGCAGGAATGAAGACAAGTAGGCAAGTAGGCAGGAAGAAAGAGGAGGAGAAAGTATCATTTATGTTATTTTCACTTGTTCACACTGGTTGCTTGTTCCTGGGCTTGGGACTTGAACCCAGGGGTATGTGGCTTGCTCCTTCAGAGGCGATTGACCTAACTGCTGCTCCACCAGGTCCACCAGGGCGTGATTTTTTTTAAACCCATTAAGTTTTTAAGTGGAACTCCAAGTCTGTGTCCAAGAAACCTCCCTTTTTTTCTAGCAGTCTGTTTGAATTTCTGACTTTAATAATTTTTCTTTATCTGTCTGTGGATAGTTTCTCTTTTTTTCTGTGTGAGTGTATACACATAGACAGACACACACACACACACACACACACACACACGTCTTGTGTTAAGTTTTGCTTTTACCCACCCAGCATCTAGTGACTGGAGTGTGTGAGCATCAGAGTTTGGAGCGCTTCTTCAGGTTTCTCTACCACTCCTGAAGCCATTCACAGTTCTGTGATATTTAGTTTCTATGTCTTGTCACTGAACCCTCTTCTGGGACACTTGAATTCTGAGAAGCCCTTTGAATAAACTTGACTCTTCTGTGATGGTGGTAGCATGTGGACCCAACCTTACCCAGGCTATCTAATTGCCAGCTATGTATCCCTTTAGGATTGAGTTGTGTGATTATTATGTGAACTCTAGAAATTGTATCACAATTTCTATAGGGAAGACTCTGAGATGGTGTCCTGTGCTCTGTCCTTGCCTTGCTGTATCCTGTGTGTCTTACATGTAATGTGGTTCCTGGAATTCCATTTCCTACAGGGTGGGACTGGGGTCCCTGTTCCAGAGCCTGAATATGCCAGCATTCCAGTGAGTTTGGTTTTCTCTATAGCCTTGCCCCATGAACTCAGCAGTGTTCTGCTGTGAACCCATGAGTGTGGTCCTGGCAGGAGTGGGGATGTGTGCCATTCTGGGTCCTGTGGAAATGGGGCTGTTCGAACAACTAGTGCCACTCTTCTCAGAACCAGATTTAGTATCTAATACTGCAAAATCTGATCATTTTGTTATATATTTTTCTTTTCTTTCCTCCCTTTTGGGGGGATATATTTCCCTGAGAAAGTTGCGGAAATTTCACAATAGAACTATTCTGAGGCATAAATGATCATATATAATATGATCAGTAAGTATATTAGCTATTAATATTTAAATAATTTTATCCTGCCTTGAATCTCTTATCAACTATACTTTCTATATTATCTTCAAAATTATGGTTTTTAAGACTAATATTCTGCCATGTAAATAAACTATAATTTAACAATCTTTTGTTGTTTATTTTTTAAGTTTTCTTTTCTGTATGTATATGCTCAAATTATGATTAAAATAATACCTTTGTAACTGTTTCCTTAAATATAAGGAATTTGTGTATGTACAAATTAGGTCAAGTAGTAAAAATATGTTTACGTTTCTTGAGACGTCCAGCCAAGATTGCGAACTGTTAGGAGCGAGACTCATGTCCTCTCCACCGAGCAACTAGAAATTCACCCATTTTTCAGAAACAAACACTGAGGAAATGCAGGCAGAGAGGCTCTAGAGTCACAGCAGCAATCACAACAACAAAGGGTAGGTGAAAACATCTGGGTTCAGAGCTGCACCACAGACTCAGACTTGGTATTCCACCTGCAGTGGAGAGGGCAGGACTGCATGAAGCACCAGCCCTCCCAGGGAATCTCGAAAGCAACAGAGAACCCACCCAGTGGGACTGGGATATGAAACTGAGCGAGTCTAGGCATGGGGCAGAAGAGGAACCTGTACCCTGGTGATTTGAATTGGTGAGAAAATTATACTGGGCTCCCTGGTGACTGGAAGACAGCTAGAGGAATCACTCATCCCCAATCCCTCCCTCTTTATTGCTGCAGCTGTAGGACCCACTCACCGGAAATCCCGCCCTCAGGTTTAAAGGAATAGGATAGTCTCCCAAAGGGAGAGTGAACGCTAGCCACTATAGCCATCTTGTAAGTATACGTGAACTGCCACCTGATTGTCAGTTGTGGGCCAACAGAAATGTAGTCATTTCTTTTGGGATCTGGGATGCTGGGGGACGGCTCTGCATCTCCCACATAAACTCCAACCCCATAGACTGAACTTTCAGGCAGCAACGGAGGATCCACATAAGATTTTCAACAAATCCAACCAGACTAGTGGTGATGTCACAAAACTCAAGAAATCCCAGTGTCAAAATCAAGACCCAGGTTTACTCGGTGCAAGTCAGTACCCAACACAAGGCCATCACAGCAGGAAAACTTTATCCACAGAAACATAAGCAAAATGCCAAACAGAGCAAAGACACAAATATGCATAAAATGATGGATCCAGTGAAAACCCCAGTGGAAAATTTGAATACAATAGATGTCTACAAACTGCCTGAGGATGAATTTAAGGCCACAGTAATAAACATACTCATGAAACTCAAGAAAACAATAGAGGAAGAAAAAGAACAACAAAAAAAGAGAGAAAAAAGAAATGAAGCACTTCAAAACAGATGTCAAAGAAATAAACAACACAATAGCTGACCTAAAGAATTCAAATAGAAGGACTCAAGAATGGGATAGATGAAGCCTCTAATAGAATCAGAAGAAGATAGGGCAAAGGAATGCACTCAAGCAAAACAGTAGAGATAAAATAATGCAAATAAATGAAGACAGCGTTTGATACTTATGGGATAACATCAAAAGAAACAATGTTTATATTTTATGGGTCTCAGAAGAAGAAAGAGAAAATGGGCAGAAACTATTTGAAGAAATAATAGCTGAGAACTTCCCTAATCTGAAGAATGAAGCCTGCAAACCCAAGAAACCCAAAGAGTCCCTAATAAAAGTAACCCAAGCAGACCTGCACCCAGACACACTGTCATTAAAATGTCAAAAATGCAAGATAAGGAAAAAAATCTTAAAAGCATCCAGAGAAAAAGTCACATACAAAGGAGTCCTTTTAAGATTGCCAGCGGATTTCTCAACTGAAACTCTATGCTGGGAGGGAATGGCATGGTATATTCAAAAGACTGAAAGAAAAGGATTTTCAGCCTATACCATGTGAGATTATCATTCAGAACTGAGGGAATGATAAAAAAAATATTCCAATAAGCAAAAGTTAAAGTAATTTAGCACCACAAAACCAGTTCTATAAAAAATACTAAAAGATGCAAAATATAAAGAAACCCCACAGAAAAACAGGTCTATTAGACCTATTTATCTACATTCATTAGAGATAATGGTCGTTTATTCTTTCTTTCAAGGTGATGTCTTTCTCAGCTTTGGTATCAATCTGATGTTGGTCTCATGGAGAGTGTTTGGGAGTGTTCCCTGTTCTTCAATATTTTGGAAGAGTTTGAGTAGAATAGATATTAGTTCTTCTCTGAAGTTTTGAAGAAACTCATTGGAAAAGCCATCTAGCCCTGGGCTTTTATTTTTCAAGGAGAATTTTTATTACCTCTTCAGTTTCTTTGCTTGTCTGTGGGGCCTGTTCAAAAGCTTGGCATATATTATCTTATTTAAGATAAACCTAGGATGTAGATTTTATTACCCCCATTTTATACCTAAGAAAACCAAAGCTAACAAATCTAAGGTTATATAGTATGCAGGTGTCAGAGCCAAGGTTTAAATTTATGTTTTATGCTCAAATCCTTTGTACTTAATATTTTATCCTATTTAGTTTTTTTGTTATTGATACTGTTTTGTTTGGAAAGATAATGCTTTCCAAATTTTTTGAACTTTACTTCCATCATGATGAGTTTTTTTCTTTTTAATTACCTTATCCTTCTTGATAATTTGGATTTTTAACTTTCCTAAATTAAGGAATTGTGACTCAAGCTTACATTATGAATTTTCTTTTATTCTACAATGTTCATTTTAAAGTTTAATTGTTTTAGAAATATCCATTGTATTTTGTTTTCCTGAGTTTCTTTTGAAATAATTATTTGATATGATAAACTCGGTTCTTTTCTTGGCCTTAAAAAAATCAAAACAGACAGCACAATAAGGAGTGGTAAAGGAAACTAGAACTCTGGTGGTGGATGTGGTGTGAAATGCAGAGTTGTGAATTTAGTATCCTAAAAAGCATAGAGCAATGTGAAATGATAAATCAAATATATATAGTATATAATATATAAACATATATGTATAATGATAACATAATGAATATCCATATATTCACCATATTATTCAGTTTTACCTGTTTTGAAATGCATGTAAATTTAAGAAAGCCTATAAATAAATAATTTTAGAAAAATTATTTATGTGTGTATACATATATATATATACTTGATATATAGAGAAAGTGCCCTCTAGAGACACTTAACTTGTCACTTCTAGGAATGTGAGAGATTTCCCTCTAACCATAGCTTCAGTTATCACTGAAGGTTTTATTTAAGTTTGTTTATTTTAATTTGGTCACATTAGTTGTTCCTCTCAGCCCTGGGTCCTGAACCCAGGACCTTGGGATGTATATGAAACTGCTCCCAGGCGTACTAGACCACTAGGCCACCAGGGCACATCCATCTCTGAAGGTTTTTATTCTTAATATTTTGACAGTCACAAATAAATCATTATTAACCATATATTTTTCTTCTTTTGTGATTTCTTTATTAACAGCCTCTATATTTTTATTGGTTTCTATTTTTTGTTATAAACAATTTAATTAAACAGTGAAATGTCACTAATTTTAATATTAGTAAGTAAATACTTGTCTTTGTAAGTAAAAAGTCATACTGTGTATGTATAGAGAAAAAATAGAATGTATGTTTTTCAAAATATGATTTTTAGGTGGTCAAATTTTGGATGATTTTAGTTCTCTTTAGACTTGTCTCTTTATCCTGGTTATCTGTAATGGATATTTTGTTACAGAATAAAGAAGCATCCTGTTAAAGATGGTTGGCACAATGCTCTGGTGGCATGTTTCTGGCCTCTCCTGCTTCCACCTTACTTCTCTACCTGTACAGATTCCATCGCAGCAACTACGCAGACCACTCCTCAGGTGGTCAGGTTTGTGTGGTGCAGCAGTAAAAATGTGTCATTGTTTTTTTTTTTCTACCCTAATATGTGTAGCCTGTGATGGGATGGATGAAGAAGAGAACCACTATGTTTCGCAGCTTAGGGAGATCTACAACAGCTGTGACACCACGGGGACAGGCTTTCTGGACCAGGAAGAGTTGACCCAACTCTGTGTTAAACTTCATCTGGAAAAGCAGCTGCCTGTTCTTCTGCAAACGCTTCTTGGAAATAACCACTTTGCCAGGGTGAGTGCTTGACCTCATTCGCAAAAAGGAAAGCATGAACACATTAGTTGGCTATGAGCATTTGGAAACTATCAGTTGATCAAAGATACTCATCAAAGTAAAGTTATTAGGAAATGAAATGTTTTTTCTTCTGTAGTGCTTGTACATTGTGGAAAGAATTTCCTTAAGATTACTTTTTCTAGCTTGGTAGCTTTCAGAGGTTTTGTTTTATTATTCTAGAAAGAGGTCTGAGTCATGTGTCTGGGGGACAGGCATTGGAATGGGTAGGTGACCTGGGCAGTTCACACTGTAAGTCATCCAGAAATAGCTTCATAGTAGCTCAGGGACAGATTGTTTTATAAAATTATGAACTTGAGATTCATCTATAGCAGGACAGAGCAGCTGCAGACCACAGGTGCAGGAACAGAAAATGCCTATGTTCAGAGACATCCTGTGAGTTCATCGGGGCCAGATAGAAAGATGAATTCAGAAAATTCTTTTCTTTAGGAAATTTGACATCGTCTAGAATGGTGATTGTTATGCAGGTATTTAAGACCTGGCAGAGTAATGCCCTGCCTAATAGATAGTCTCAGGAAATCATGAGAAGAAGCAGATGGCAAGGACATGACCTTTATTGTTCTCACAACAAGGCGTACCCATGACAGCTGGTTGGATATGTTTCTACCTCCCTGATGGTGGCCCGTTGGGCATGTTTCCGGAAAGCTACCATGCCACCAGCAAGGAGGGATGTCTCTTAAAGGGGATATCAGCAAAGGGAGAGTAGTGAGCAGGCCAAGAACAGCCTAGTGAGCAAGAACAAAGAACGGCTTAGTGGTGAATAGGCAAAGATAGCAGAATTCCAGGGTAGGCCATCTCGGGTACAGTCAGTGTGGGTGGAGGCAGTTATCATCCCCGACATTCCATCTGTTACATTCAAGTCCATGCTCAGTGCTGGCCATTGCTGAGTCCACTTTCAAGTATGGGCATGGATCATGTTCTCACACTACCCTACAGTGATCTAAAATCTAGACCACAACATGCTTTCCTGATGGAAACACTAAACAGCACCTCCTGCCCTATTCCTGTCTCATAAGTGTGCCAAGGTTTTAGTGCATCACTGCTCAAGAACAGAGCCTGTGTTTTGTTGGGCATCTTCATTTTGAAGGAAAAGCTTTTATTTTTCCATAGTACTCAATAAAGCTATTTTATTTTGAGGGAGAAAATATTCCAGGCTGTAAATTTTCTTTAATTTGCTCTTGAGGCAAAAACAAACTAAGTCAAACAAGAAAAATCCCTCACTGCTGGTATAGATTGAGGTCAGGTGAAGTCTTTATCCTGATACCTGAGGTGAGTGTCGTTAAGAGTTCTTGGGAACTTGATTTTAAGTGAAAAGGCATATAATAAAGCAGGCCCTCAAATAATTGTTCTTTTCAGCACTGGCCATGATTTCTTTCTCATCAGCATAATGCAGTGATGTTGAATGAAATGACACTTTGCAAGGACTGCTGTTGTCTTACACCTGCCTAAAACTCTGTCACACCTAACCATGGCCCCTCTCTCCCCCGCTACCCCCAGTCTCTCTTCACTTAATTCTAGGTATTTTGGACAAATACTCTTCTAGCCCCTCTAGTATCAGTGGAGATTGTTTTGGGGACCTAGTGATCAGAGGGCATAACTTTGGGGCTCAAATTCAGATTGCTGGCTTCACTGATTGAATGAACCACATAATTCCCGAGCGTTTTCCTATTTTTTATGCCTTATATTGTAGAAAAATGGTTTAAGATTTAGGAATCAAATTCTGAGAGGAAAAAAAGATAAGTATTGAAACATCAGTGGAGAAAAATCAACTAGAGATATTTGAGGTTTTAACTCCCGCTGTGTCCCGTGTCTGCAGAAGCAATTTTTCTGAGATGTAATTCCTTACAAGATGCTAAATGTTTTTCCTGACACTAACACATTAATGGGGGAAATGTTAAAGATAGATACCCACAAGCAACGATAGGAACCTTGCCTTCTCTGATTGACTCTTGGCAGAGCTGTGTATATATGTCTGTCTGTCTGTCTATCTGTGTGTGAGTCCATCTGTATGACCTTTCGTCTACCCCCAACTCCATTCTCTCTTGCAGCCATGATTTTTTCTGTTCCTCTAAAGCAAATCAGTGTTGGATAAATGCAGAATAGCTCTGCTTCAGTGATGCTCTTGAATCCTAACTGAAGTTATCCTTTCTTCCCTCTCCTTTCAAGTGTGTACCTACACCGCATACCTCCAGGGTGCCCTGGATTTGTCTCTTGCCACCCAGTTGGCACCATCACCTCTGTAAGGGCTAGTCATACTGGTGCTTTAGTACTGCTCAGTGTCTCACACTGGACAGAGTGCTCCAGCCACCTACAGATGTAACATTCTGTAGAGGCTTTAGGGGAAACCACAATCAGACCACAAATAACTTGACAGCTGACCCCATTTTCGACAAGAGACCATGTGGTAGAGATTTCAGGAATTTTCAGAGAAAACCAAGATAAACCCTTTATCGAGGAAAATAGATGAACTTTCTAGTTTGAATGCTGTTTATCCAATTTTATTTAGTAAATAACGTAGAGATGCTGCAGTCATGAAAATGAAGAAAAAGCATTATATTTGAATTAGCAAGGCAATGTTTTTTGATGCTATGAGGGTATGCTTTTATTTATATATATATATATATTTTAAAGGAAAGGTGCAGGCAGGAAGAGAGAGAATGAAAACATATTTATTTTATTTAGTTGTTTGTCTTGGTTGTTACCCTGACACTAGGTCTTGAACCTGGGTCCTTTCCATGTACATGGACTCTTTCCGATGGCCTTTTCCACTAGGCCACCAGGGTGCACATTGCTTGATTTTAACTCTTATTTCCTGCTAAAGAAACGTCAGGCTCAGGCTTCAAGCTTGAAAGTTTATGTGGCCTAAACTTTTCATGACTTTGGTGGGGAATCTGCATTCCATTTTGTTACATTCTCTTGCTTTTCTACCAGTGGTGAGGATCTCACCTTGAGTATTTTAAATTTGGGCAAAGAGAGAATTTTTTCCTCAAAAAAATTCTTAGCATTGTGTTAACTGAAAACACACATACATTTTTTAAGGAAAGGTGTAGGCAGGAATGAAAGCAAGCAAGCAAGCAGGCAGGAAGAGAGAGGAGGAAGAAACACTTTTTATGTATTTTATTTTATTTAATTGTTCATCTTGGTTATTCCCTCCAGACCCCAGGTCCTTGGGTTGTATGTGGACTTTTCTGACCAGAGTCAGTGGTCTGTTCTACCAGGGTGCACTTGAAAATAACTCTACATCACAGAGTTTAGCCACTTCATTTGGTGACGAGTAAGGGGGATCATGCAGGGAGGGTAGTGTGTCCTATCAGCCAAGCACTCTATCTGTGGACTTCCTCTTCTTCTTTGTGAACTGTGAAGGAAGAGACATAAAAATACTGTCAAAAAGTCTTCCACTGTGAAACACTACCACTCTTGGCTATCAGTCCCCGTATGATGAATAGAAGAAGCTGACAAAAAAACTTAAGAGTAGGTCAGCAGAATTGTCATTTCATTATGCATTCAGGTATTCTGCAAGTATTTTCGAAGAGTTATTATATGGTTGGCTGCCAGGAGTGTTCCCGGTGAACAGGGGAGAAGAGGAGACGCCGCAGAAGAATAAGAAACACAGTAAAAGATAGAAAGTGGGGTGAGGGGGCCTAACAGCCTCGAGAACTGAGAGCCTCAAATACCCAACCTTCGACCTATCTATTGGATCCATACATGGAATGACCTTGAGCAGCTTACACTAGCAATTTTATTTTTTACATTTGATTTGTTGATTCAGCCTTTTGTTCTTTTGCTACCTAACTGTATCTTCTTGTTCTTGGGAGTGAACAGTTACAGGAACCCTGCCCCAGTGGTTTTCCAGTGTGGCCTTCACCCAGTGTTCCAGACGTGGTGTTCCTGATGTTCTGCCAACTCCAACTTCATCCTCACTCTACTTTCTGCTCCCAGCAGTTGGTCATCCAGAAGCTAGGGACACAAACATGAGAGAAATGCATTTTCTGTCTTTGAGTGATGTGAAATATATTAAGATCATTCCTTTTGGCATTGATTTAAGCAGAACAAGATTGGAAACAGCCTTTTAAATATGACATTAGCTAAATAAATCCTAGCAGATCCATATGATGTGCAGCACACACACACAAAATAATGAAGAGTCTTATTCCTACATTCTAATGGTGGTAAACTAGCCAACTCCCAGTGAAGACTGCTCAGAAGCTAAACAAAGTAATAAAAACAAAGTCTGGAAACTGAAGAATAAACAAGTCAATAAGAAATTGCTGTCTAAACTATGATGTTGTGTACCAAAAGAGGTTGAGCTCAGCACACAAAATCCCATTTGCCCTGAAAACAGTTTCTGGTCTTAGGTAAGTGGCTGTGAAATTACCTGTGCTCTAGAGCAGCTTCAAAGAGCTGGGAAATATGTGTCAAAATCCAGGGTCACTCAAGGCATAGAATCTGAAAAACCCGCCCCAAATTGTGAAACCGAAGGAATATAAGAACAGATAAGAACATCTTAAAGGCAGCCAGAGCTGGGTACATAGGGTCTCTGTACTGTAATTCTGTACTCACAGAATGAAAAGTTTAATAATTAAAAATAAAGCAAAACAGAGGAAAGAGCACTTAACAGAAGGGTGCAGTTCATGTAATCAGTAACAGACCACACATGGGGCACCAGCAGCCTTAGGTGCCTATTTAGCTCCACTGCATCAAATTCCACTACTATCTGGATGCCAACGACATGGATTTGTTTTTCCTATTTTCTGAATTAAAAAATACATGCTCAGTATATACTCTGACTTCCGTGAGCTACAGTCATGTCTTTGTCAGTGATTTGGTTTATTTCATTGTTATATGCCATCCTCTGTATCACAGTTTACCCATTCTATTTGGGTTATGTCCAACATTCTTTTAGTAAATTATTTTCTGCAAAAAGTAAGAATAAAATAAAAACTAAAAGTGAAATTCTATAGGATGTACTTTACTTATGGAAAGTTATCCTAGATGAAAGGTCAAAAAATGCAAGAAGTGATGTGCCCTATTGGGTCAGTGGATAAGTCTGCCACCTCCAGCTGGCATAGTCCACATATATCCCAAAGACCCAGGTCCATGACCTGGGACCAGAGGGAACAACCAAGATGAACAACTAAATAAAGTAGATACAGTGCTTCTTCCTCCTCTCTCTTTCTGCCTGCCTGCACCTTTTCTTTTAAAAAAAGAAAGAAAGGATATGCTAGAAGAAATGGATAATTATAAATGATCATTGACTGCATAAAACAAAAAAATGTGGGATTTAAAAATATTTAGTTAAAATATATAACAGGCATAAAAATCAGGAGTGTGATAAATGGAATTGAAGTATTACATAGGTTTTGTTTTCTTATAGAAGAGGATAAAATAGTTAATAGTCAATAGTAAACTTTGATAAACTAAAGATGCATGTTGTAATTTTCAGAATATTAGAAGAATGACAATAGACTTCTAAATTAATAAAGGGAAAAATGAAGTCCTCAAAAACTCAGTAAACTCAAAGAGAGGAAATAAAAGGGAAAAAGCAAATCAAATTGAAAGCACAAATAGATTTAAATCTAAATATATCAATAATTATATTAAATGTAAATAGAGTAAATGTTTCAGTTAAAAGATCAGGTTGGAAAATAACCAGCTATGTAGTGTTCATAAGAGGCACACATAACAAGGATATAAAAATTTGACACTAAAAGTTTAGTACAAAGACAGAGACAGGCAAACAACCACAAAGAATGCTGAGGTAGTTTTTTAATATAAACAAAAAAGATCTTTATGGTAAAAAGCATTACTGAAGTAAAGAGAGTTACACCTTATAGTGATAAATGATTTAATTTAGCAAGAGATTGTAAGAGCACAACTGTGAGCCCACATTCCACTTCAGTAAGTGCCTAAAGGTCACATGTGCAACTGCACTTACCGTATTTTAATGCCGAAAACTCAGAAATAGCAGCAGGAGGGTAGATAATAAAGGTCACACATTTGCCCCCATGGAGTACTGCATAGCAGAGAAAGTGAATGATTATGCATAGCAACCTAGATGAGTATTATAGAAGTAATATTGATTCTAAGAAGCAAGCCAGACTATCTACTTGTGATTCCATATAGATAAAATTAAAAAGAGCAAAACTAAATACGAATGAGTTACACAAGGATGCTGTTAGTGTAGAAGCCAGAGTCAAAACAGAGATATAATCATGAGTAGAAGATAGTGGAGGGCGTTCAGGGTGCCAGCAGTGCTGCTGGGGTAGGGCCAACATGTCTTCATGACTGTTAATGCTTTGTGGTCAGGCTGTCCTCTTCTGCATTGATTACTAATTGTGTTGTTTTTCTCTATAAAATTATTCATAGTATATTTATCTTGTGATGCTTTTATGGCTCACTTTGACTTTTCTTATACTTTCCCAAGTAATTATTTATATAAATTATTCTTCATGCAAAAGGCAACACTAAGATGTTTCCATCTGAGACTGCTTATGTGGACCATGTAAAGCCCAAGGGCCTGGGGTTTGAGACCCAAGGTCAGGGGAAAAAACTCAAAATAAACAACTAAATAAAAATGTTTTTTCCTTCTGCTCAAAGGAAAAAGAAATGTTTATCTTATGTCTGAGAAAAAGATCAGCCAAGGACTAATGCATTACGAGTATGATCTATTGAAAGTAACCTTGATGTCTCTTTTCTCAAATGTACCCAGGTTAACTTTGAGGAATTTAAGGAAGGTTTTGTGGCAGTGTTATCAGCAAATCCTGACCTTGGTTCCTCAGATGAAGACTGTAGTTCTTTGGAATCAGGTAAAATAATTTTCTCCTCTAGCCTTTTCATGATTAATCTATTACCATCTGGACTATAATATTCTGGTTGAAGAACCTTGCAGGTCTGAGAACTTACCACTGCTTCGCTGTGGGAACTGGAAAAAGTTATTTTGGTTTTCTTCTTCTTTTATTTCTTTATTTGTAAAGTAGCAATGTGAGAGGAGACTCCTTTGTCTTTTTTTGCACCACACACTGTATTCTACATGCTGCTTGTCACCAAAGACATACTATCCTCACCAGGCAGCTCTGTGAGACCAGCTGCAGTCCTACAGTCCCACCTCATTCTGACATGATCTCATTTCTGGAGATGGCACCAGGTCACAGGTTAAGAACATCCCACGTGACTATCCTTTCAGATGCCCATCGCCAGTGCTCCTCCTCTGGCTGAGGGGGCACTGTTCCTCCTGTGAGAAGTCTGCTGGGTTCAGTACAGAGAGCCCCCAAGTAGCAAGGAGTCATGCAGTCCTTAATGCCCCAGTGTGTTTGTTGCACTTTTTGCTTCTCTTAGACATGAAGAAGGCCACTCGTCTTCCTAGCTCACAGGACTGTGGACTGTGTGGTCATGGACAAAATTAGAGCCCATGAAAGGCAAGTGCTGATATTGCAACTCCATGCTGACAGTGTGTGACATGTCTAAGTTTAAAACTGTTTTGTTGTACTACTTCTCTCTTCCTCTAGGGAGTCAAGAAGCTCTTTGGGACTTGTGGTTTTGCCCACCAATTCCAGTTCTGTTCTGTTTAGTCTTTTCTTTCGATTTTAAAGCTTTCCTCAAGTACATGGTTGTGTGTCCACTGCTCCTCATGCCAATGGACAGGCTCGTCCCAGCGTCCAACTATCCACTGTGCTGGAAGGCCTAAGTGAGTGCTGGTGGCCCTGGAAGCTGTAGCCCTCCTGTGCCCCAAAATGGTGTTCATTGCTGCCTACCTGCCCATCCTCCACCCATGGGTCCTGCCTTCATGCCTGCTTCCTTGGGCCCTTTCCACACTGCTCTGCTCTACTCACAGCTTCACTGTCTCCCATTTTCTAATCTGTTTGCTAGCCCTTCCCTTCATCTACAGCCGTAATCAGAAAAATGTGCTTTTGAGCCCAGGAATGAGGGTTTTATCATGAGACCAGACTCCCTAGGTTTGGAGAATAAATCCCTGCCATTCTATTCCTTTCTTTACAGGCCATTAGTAGCAGTTGAGGCTTTGTTACTCTTTTCCTGTAAACAAATCCACACACCCAGGAGGTACAGCTGGGCCCTGGGTTTGGGTAGGCAGGTGTGCTGTCCACTACGGAATCTGAGGGGCTGACATGACCCCTGTGGCGTCAGATAGACCTCGGTGCACTGAAGGAGCATGACTCTGTGGTTGCAGTGCCCACCCCAGTCCTGGGGGGGGTCTGATTTGGGATTCTGTGGATAGTAGACAATCCCCCTGTATTTTTAACCACTGTCTTCTGTGTTTTGCTTCTGTCCTGACATGCACACAAATCCTCTTTAGTTCTAGAGTAGCATTTCTCCCTGTTGGAAGGAGGTGACGCGTTTCTGGACTATTCTTATGAGAACATTAGAAAATATTATGAAAAAGGTGTGTGGGTAACTTTTTTCCTAAAAGTGCCAACTGGCTGGGTGGTGAAGACAAGGGGCATCAAGGATGGTGGGACTCGACCCACCTAAGGGATAACAGGGAAGAGGAAGGATGCAAAAGCCTGTTTGGGAGGCTGAAAGGTCACTGGACTCACAGTCTCCCTTCTGAGTCCCAGAAAGTGGTCACTGTGCCTGCCCGTGAAGCAAACTTCCCTCCCTGGAGGAAGGAGGACTCCTCTACTCACACAGTAACCAGTCAGTGACCTTTTTGCAAGAAGAGGCCCTGTCAGATGGAAGAGTCTTTATTCGCTGGGCTCTTAGGCACCATTGCTGGGAGCCTCTCCATATCTGTAGTGGCCCTTTCAACACAGGGGTGAGCACACGGACTTCCCTGTCTTCTCTGCTGATATGGACACTTTTCTTCCTTAGCACATCACATGAACTCATCAAATGTGTTTCTGGGCTGCGTTCTGTCCCCTGCCTGTTGTCCGAAGTGATTACAAATCATGCCTGTGGCACCTCTGCATTTTCTAGGATGCAAGACGACATAGCACCCATACACTGTCAGCTGCCTGAAGTAACTCACTGCTACTTCACATTCAGCACATCCCATGTGGTACCTTGCAGCTTCTTCCCTCAAACTTATCCTTCATCCTCTTCCTGTCTTTCTTTCGTTGGTATCACTGTTCCTCCAATTGGTAGGGCTGGACCCTGCCTCTACCCTTGATGATCCCAAAGTCAATGGGTGGCCCAGTGGTTTGGGGTGTGGAGTAAGGAATTTAGGTTGTACTTAGGAGCAGGACACATTTACAGTGAAGGTTTTCTGGCATGGCTTTACATCATTGGGCTCTATTCTTGGTCTTTGCCATCCCTCTGAACCTGCGTCCTGTCCTTATTGTTGCCCATGCTGCTTCCCAACTCATGCCCTCACTGGATTCTGCTCAGACTCTAGAGATTCCCATGAATTCCAAACTAAAGTCCATACCTGTCCCTGCTTCAGGCTCCAGTCCTGGGAGTTGGAACCTCTTAGACTTCTTTGTAAAGCCCCACTGGGGTGGTATCCTAAAGTGACCTAAAGTGAGAGTGACCTTCTGGTCCTTAGAATAATATGTTGTTGGATCATTGAAGGGTTTTTTCTTTGCACAATAAGCTGGATTTTGTTTTAGTTCTTTTTTTAATACAACGTAAACAGAAGCACGATATGCCCAGAAAAATGTAAACAGTACACAGAGTTTCAAATGGAGGGTCCCTGTCTCCCAGCCTGATTTTCCTCCTGCCCAAGGTGGCTGGTATAACAGCTATTAGTTGGTCCCTATGTTCTTCTAGATGTTTCTGTGACATAAATGTGAGTATCTTTGCGAGCTCGGCTCTGAGCTTGATTATGTACCATCTTAAAGGATTCTTATGCCCAGAGGCTTCTCTAAGGGCTTCTCCATTTTATTTTCAGTTACTGCCCATGCTGTCCCACCAAAATATGTGAGAGGCTCTAAGTGGTATGGTCGCTGGAGCAGGCCTGAGTCTTGTGACTCTGCAACCAGAGCCAAATGTTTTCCAGAGCAGCCAGCCAGAGCCAGCCTAAGAAGCCAGCTCCAACGCTCTGCCTCTCTGGAGAGTGTAGAGGTGAGTTATCCCCTCCCCACCACAAGCTTCCCTGTCCTGGGGAAGTGATGTTGCACTTAATCTCATGGGACATGACTGCCAGGGGAGATGACATCCTGAGCATTGCCAGAGCACAGTGCACTTGGGGGAGTAACATTTGTCTAAATGTTGGTGTATGTTGGCCATGCTCCCAGCCGCTCCTGTGGTGTCTGAACAGGCCCTACAAGAGGTGTCAATTTGGGGAGGAGTTTTCTCTCCTATTTGGGTGCAAGTGCTTGATTATGTCACACTGTAAACTGCTGATTTTCGTTTATACCAATGGGACTCTTCCCAGAGACAATCCCACTGTTGCTGGTCCTCTTCCTTCATGCTCTGCCCTGCCCAAATATTCTGTCTACTTGCTCCTGGTACTGCATCTGTGGCTCATATTCTGGGAGATCACACCTTTCTCTTTTCTATTTCTCCAGAGTTTCAAGTCAGATGAAGAAGTTGAAGGCACTAAAGAACCTCAGAGTGAGCTATTTGAAGCACAAGGTGCAACTCTGCTCAATTATCTCTCTCTCCCTCTGACCAGTGATCGAAGATGCACAGTGGAACCACTGATCACTGAGCCAACCACAAGAATAATTTCTTGGCAAGAGCATGGGTGGTATCCCGGGGGTATTCCCCAGGGTCACACCTCTTTTGTGGTCCCTCAGCCTTGGCATCCCAGACTTGGGCAAAGGCCACTGACAAAGTGGGCAGAATGGTTCAACCACATTTCGCCATCTACAAAGACCAGGGGCCCCATCTGGCAGGTGTGGCCTGGGGCATCCTAGTCCTGTTTCTCCAGGCTGGCCCTACAACCCTTCCTGAGGCACCAACCTGCAGCCTTTTCTCTATGTGGGTAAGCAGCCTTGGTACCCACCAAGGCCACACGTCGAGGGTCAGGGTCCGGATCCTGAGAACCTTGAGGCAGCAATGGGAAGACAGCAGGTTGTCTCCTATATGTGTGTGTCACAGAGCAGAACATTGGGAACAGGCTTGGGGGACAGGGCTAGCCTTGCACTTCCACTAAAGTAAACTACATTATAGTCCTCAAGTGCTGGGGCCTTTGCTTATTTACCTTTACCTCTGAATATCAAGGACTAACTCCCCACTGTGTGCTGGCAAGTAGATACCCTGTATGTCAGAAGAGCTGACAAACCTTTGGGTCACCATTTCCTTGGATATGAAGGTTTGGTCTTAGGCAGAAGGGAAGGACTCCAGAGGTTATACATGGATTGATTTGGGTGCTTTCTGCCTAGAGGACAATTTCTTCCCAGCCTTAATCAGACATCTTTCCATCTGGCCTAGATCCCACAATGGCATGAACACTTGTCAAACTCACGGGGCTCATCTGACCTCCTCTGCCAGCTAAAAAATAGACCAAGTGTCAGAACTGCTTTCACATTTTTACTAAATTTGGGATGTTTTAAGCTTTCAGAGGTGCCCTTTTCCTGCCTGTCTTTCCTTGGGGAAAGTGGCTTCCACCTGAAAGGCTGGAATACCACCTAGGCTCTAGGTTCGAGTCTGAGTAGGTGGGAGCTGCCTTCCTTCTGTGTTGATATAGCCAGCATGGGCACTCTGGCCTGAAGTAGTGATATGTCCTCCACAGACAGCATCCCAATATCTGTTTTCTCCCACAAAGTGTTCCTCTGATAAAACTTCAGAAACATCACTCAGCCAACAGCTCAAGAAGAAAGGTTGTAAAACAGATCATCTGTCACCTGAATTCACAGATGAGTAAGTGTCTCAAAGGCACCTGTGCCTCGTAATGTGCATGGCATGAACTACACAACCCCACCTGTTAGATGTTTTTGCCTAAAAATAAAAGAGCAAAAAAAATGAGACTGACTCCAAACTAACCTTTGATGTGGACTTCAACTTTAAAGGAAATATTAGGGACTGAGGGGTAAGGAGCTTCCAGGAAGCAAACAGATAAGCCCTGGATTAGGACATTTTATGTAACAGCTAATCCAAACTCTTAATCAAAGCGGTGCTGGTGGGAAGTGGGTGAAACGCTTGAGACGGAAGGACTTAAGAGAAGTGCAGTTTTCTGAACAGAACTTTCGCAGGCAAGGAAATTGAAGAAATAATCAAAATCTTCCTCTAAAATAAGAGCCTAGGACTAGATGGCTTTACTGGTGAATTTTACCAAAACTTCAAGAGAAGAATTAATGCCTACTTTTCTCAGAATCTTCTCAAAAATTAAAGAAAAGAGAACATGTCCAAATACTTTCTGTAAAGCCAACATGACACCAATATCAAAAGAAGATGTTACAAAATAAAAAAGAAAATTCTAGGTCAGTATCTATGATGAACATATATGTAAAAGTCCTCAACAATATATTAGCCAACTGAATTCAACAATGCATCTAAAATATGATCCATCATGACTATGTGGGATTTCTCCTAGGGATGCAAGGATGGTTCAACATAAGTAAATATATTATTGTAATACACCACATCAACAAGAACATGTAGAAAATCATAAGGTCGTATCAGGTGCAGAGAAAGCATTTGACAAGATTCAACACCAATTTATGATAAAAACTCCCAATAAAATGGGGATATAAGAAACATATTAAATGTCATATATGATAAACCCACAGCCAACATCATACTCTGGTGAAAAAAAGCGTTTCCTCTAAGATCAGGAACAAGAAAAAGCTGTCCAGTCTCACCACTCTATTCAACGTATCGAAGGTCTTATCTTGAGCAGTTCGGCAAGAAGAAATAAAAGGAATCTAAAGTGGAAAAGAAGTAAAACTATCACTGTTGGCATATTGGATGATAAAATGCATAGAAAACTAGAGATTCCCCCCCCAAAAAAAAAAAAAAACTACTAGAAATAATGAGTAAGGTGAAGTGACCAACTACAAAATTAAGATACAAAAATTTGTTGCATTTTTATGAAAAAAAGAGAGGAGACTACAATTAAGAAAACTATCCTATGTACAATAAAAACAAAAAGAATTAAATAATGTATATTAAACTTAAGAATAAGGAGATAAAAAGACCTTATACCATGTAAAGTACAAGAAATTATTAAAAGATATAGAATATGCAAAGAGATGGAAAGATATTCAGTGCTAATGGTTTGGAATAGTTAATATTATTAAAATGGTCATATTAAAGCAATATACAAATTTAATGTAATTGCCATCAAAATTCCACTTGTGCTTTTCAAAGAAATAGAAGAAAAAAATTTAATTTGTGTGGAGTCACTAAGGACCCCAAAGAACCAAAGCAAACATGAGGAAAAAGAGCAACAAAAGTGTAGGTATCATATTCGTAGATCTTATCTACAAAGGGATACTCGAAACTGTGTGGTACTGGATAAAAACAAAGATACATATCAGTGGAATAGAACTGAATCACTAGAAACCGACTGAAACATATATAGTAAGTTAATTTACAACACAGGAGTCAAGAACTTATGTTGACAAAGGAAAATCTTTTGAAAAATGGTGTTGGGAAAACTGGACAGCCACATGCAAAAGAATGAATCTAGACCACTCCTAAAACCACACACATACAAAAATGCATTAGAGACTGGGATGTAGGACCAGAAACCATAAAATAATTGGAAGACAACATAGGAAAGACTTTCTGTGACATCAGCCTTTACGTCTTTGGGGACTCAACTCCAGCAGTAAGGGAAATAAAACCAAAAATAAACTATATCAAACTAAAAAGCTTCTGCATGGTGAAAGAAACTATCACCAAAATGAAAACACAAACTACTGACTGGGAGAAGATATTTGCACATCATCCATCTGACAAAATATATAAAGAACTCATACAAGTCAACAACAGAAAAACAGCCCAATCAAAAAAATGGGCAGAAGATCTGAATATACATTTTTCCAAAGAAGACAAACAGATGGCCAACAGGTACGTAAGAAGACATACCTCCATTTTTGTTATTAAGGAGATACAATCAAAATGGTAATGAGGCCAGACCTGATGGTTCAGGCATTAAGTCTACAGAGTCCATGGAAAGCCCAACAACCAAAGTTTGAAACCTGGAGCCAGGGGAAGAGGGGTACAGGGGTATAGGGAATAACAAAAATGAAGAACTAAGCAAATAAATAATAAATGCTTCTTCCTTCTTTCCTTCTTGCTTGCCTTCACTCCTGTCTGCTTCCTTCCTTTTAAAACAAACAGAAACAACAATGAAATATCACCTCACACTTGTCAGAATTGCTATTATCCAAAAGACTAGAAGCAACAGTTTTAATGAAGACATGGAGAAAGGGCAGTTTTTTACATTGTTGTTGCAAGTGTTAGTTGATGCAACCTTTATGGAAAACAGTATGGAGATTCCTAAAAAAAATTGAGAAGGGAAATCCTATACTATTCTCTCTTTCTGCTTCTAGGTATTTACCTCCAAAACACTAATTTGCAGAAATATCTGCACCCTCATGTTTATTGCAACATTATTTACAATGGCCAAGAATTAGAAACTACCTAAGTACCCATCATCAGATGAATAGATGAAGAAGATGTGGTACATATGCATGGTGAAATACACAGCTCTTAAAAAAAAAAAAGATGAAATCCTACCACTTGCAACAACATGGATGCAACTATGGGGAATTATGTCAGAACGAGAAAGATAAATATCAGATGATTTCACTCATGTGGAGTATAAAGACAGAAAGGGAATGAACAGATAAAACAAAAACCAACCCTTGGACATTGATAATACATCTGAGATTACCAGAGGAAAAGGGGATGGGGGTGGTGGTGATCAAGTGGTGAGGGAGGTCCAGCGGACAGTGGTGGAAGACTTGGTAATTTGGTGGTAGGTGTGGTATGTTGTTATATGTTAGATAAATGGCAAACCTGCACATCTAAATCAACATTGTTTTGTCTTGCTTTTTTAATTCTATTTTGGTTTGATACATTAAAAAATTTATTGTAATATGGTGATTTTGCATGTTAAAGTATACTAACATGTGTAGATTCTCCATATGTACAGTTTCCCTATTCCTAAGCTACTTGTCAACACACCCTGCCCTCTACCAAATTACCAAGTGTTCTAGACCGTTGTCTACCAGTGGGCTCCACCACCATGTGTTCCCCATCCCTGCTGGTAACCTCAGTCCTACTGCAATTGGCCAGGTGTTGGTTTTCTTTTATCTGTTACTTTATTATTTTTATATTCACATTCCACCTATGGGTGAGATCATCTGGTATCTATCTTTCTTCCTTTGACTTATTTCGCTTAGCATAAGTCCCTCTAATTCCATACACATTGATTCAAATGACAGAATTTCATCTCCTAATGGATGTGTAGTATTCCTTTGTATATATGTACCACATCTTCTTTATCCATTCATCTGACATCAGACACTTTGTTTGAGGAATCTCCATATTGTTTTCCAAAGGGGTTGCGGCAATTTTCACTTCTACCAACAGTGTAAAAATATTCACTTTTCTCCACATCCTTGACAACATGTGTTGTTTTTTAGACTTTCAGATAATAGCTAGTTTCTCAGGTATAAGATCTCATTGTAATTTTGATTTACATTTCCCTGATAACCAGGGAGTGGGAACATCATTTCATGATCCTGTTGGCCATCTGATGTCTTCTTCAGAAAACTGTCTCTCCAGTTCCTCTTCCCATTTTCTGACTGGATAACCTGTTTCTCTGTTAATTGAGTTTTATGGGTTCTTTGTATATTTTGGATATTAAACCTTTGTCAGAAATATGTAACACAATTATCTTCTCCCAGTTAGTAGGTTGTCTTTTTGTTTTGGTGATGTTTTATTTCAATATAAAGAAGCTTTCTAATTTGATGTATCCCCAGTTGTTTATATTTCTTTTCATTTCCCTTGATGCTGGAGTTCAGTTGCCAAAAACCTCTAAGACTAATGTTATCAAATGTCCTTCTTATGGTGTCTTCCAAAATATTATGGTTTCTGGTCTTATGTCTATGTCTCTAGACCATTTTGAGTTAGTTTTTGTGAATCGTGTTAGAGAGTGGTTTAGCTTCATTCTTTTGCATTTAGCTGTCTGGTTTTCCCAACACTATTTATTGAAGAGATTTTCCTTTCTCCATCTACACTTTTGGTGCCGTTATCAGAGATTAATGTATTTGAGTGGATCAGTTTCTGGTTATTCAGTTCTACTCCACTGATCTGTGCCGCTGTTATTATTCTAGTACCATACCATTTTGATCATTATTGCTTTGTAATATAGCTCAATGTCTGGGAGTGTTATCCCTTCAGATTCATTCTTTTTTCTCATAATTTCTTGGGTTATTTGGGGTCTTCTGTTGTTCCATATACATTTTAAGATTTTCTGTTCTTATTTCCTTGAAATAAACTTGTGGTATTTTAATGAAGATTGCATGAAAACTGTATATTGCTTTAGGTGTGATGACCATTTTAATGATGTTGATTCTTCCCAAAAATAAGCAGGGGATGTCTTTTCATCTCTTTGTATTCTCTATTTCTGGTAAGACAGACTTGTAGTTTTACTTGTACAGTTTCTTTCACTTCCTTTATAAGTATATTCCAAGAAATCTGATTTTTTTACTTCTATTAAAACAGCATGATTTTCTTGATTTCATTTACTTCTAGCATGTAGTTTGTGTATAAAAATGTAACATATTTTTGTGCATTGAATTCGTAACCTGCCACTTTACTGTATTCGTTGATGAGTTCTGGTAGGTTTTTGAGAATTTTTAGTGTTTTCAATATATATAATCATGTCATCTGCAAAAAAGTTTTGCTTCCTCCTTTGCAATTTGGATTCCTTTTACTTCCTTTTCTTACCTAATTGCTCTGGCTAAGTTACCCAGTATGATGTTAAATGGCAGTGGTAGGAGTGGACAATCTTTCCTTTCTCCTGATTTTAGAGGAAATGCTTTTGATTTTTCACCATTGACTATGATATTGATTGTAGGTTTGGTGTATATGCCCTTTATTAAGTTAAGGCATGTATCTTCTGTTCCTATTTTATGCAAGGTTTTTATCATAAATGGGTGTTGGATCTTATCAAAAACTTTATTCGTGTCTATTGATGTGATCGTATGGTTTTTCTTACTCTTTTTGATGTGTTGTATTACATTAATAGATTTACCAATCTTGAACCAGCCTTGAATCCCTGATAATTTTCTTTCTTGGTGACATCTTGGTGACATTTCTATCAGCTTTTGGTATCAGTTCGATGATGTTGACCTCCTAAAAAATATTTCGGAGTGATCCCTGTTCTTCAATATTTTGCAAGAGTTTGATAATGATAGGTATTCATTCTTCTCTGAAGAAGAAAAGCCATCTGGTCCTGGCCTTTTATATTTGGGGAGACTTTTGATTACCTTTTTAACTACTTTGCTTGTGGTTGTTCTGTTCAGGTTTTCCAGTGCTTCTAGGTTCAGTAATGTTTAGGGTGATTATTGATATTTAGCTGCCAGTGTCATTTTGTAATTTGTCTTTTGTGTGTTTTACTAGAGTGACTTTGTTCTTCTCTTTCTCTTAGGTGGATTGGGTGTGATTGTGTTTGGATTGGTTCCCCTTTTTGTTTTCTTCTTTGTTTTTTCCTTTTGAGTTGTATTTTGAGGTTACCCTGAAATTAACATTAACATTTCTATGTTTATTTCCTATTTTTATTTGAAAGCAGATTAGTCTTACACTCATTCTAACCATCCACATTTTTATTCTCTTTTCCTCCTCAACTTTTGTATTTGCTGTCTTCCTGTTTTTAAGTGGTCTTTCTTTACACTTTTTAGAGCATCCTGTAATATTTTCTGTAGAACTGGTTTTGTCATGATTAATTCCTTTAACTTTCACTTATCAGAAAAACTTTTTATCATTTCTTCAGTTCTCAATGATAATCTTGCAGTGTATAGTATTCTTGGTTGAAAAGTCCTCTTCTTTTAGCACTTTGAATATATCATGTCATTCCCTTCTGGCTTGTAATATTTGCTGACAACCTTATGAGGTTCCTTTGCATGTAACTCATTTTTCTCTGGCTTATTTTAAGATTCTTACTTTCTCTTGTATTTTTTACATTTTTATGACAATATGTCTAGTTATATGTCTGTTTGGGTTACTTTTATTAGGAACTCTTTGAGCTTCCTAAGTCTGGAGTCTTCTTTCATTCTTCAGTTTAGGGAAGTTCTTGCCTATTATTTCATCAAATACAGTTGCTGCCACACTTTCTCTGTCTTCTCCTTCCAGGACCCTTATGACATGAGTGTCATTCCTTTTGATGTTATCCCATAGGTTTTGAATGCTGTCTTCATTTCTTTGAATTCTTTCATCTTTTATCTTTGTGCTTGCTTGTGTGCATTCCTCTTCCAGATCTTCTAGCTCACTGATTCTATTGGTGACCTCATCCATCCTAACTACCCTTGGGTTCTTCTATTTAGTTCTTACATATTAGCTATCATATTCTTCATATCTTTGATTTCTTGCTTCATTTCTTCTGGCTTTTTGTTGTTGTTGCTCTTCTTTTACTTCCTTTATTGTTCTCCTGATTACCCTGAGTTTGTTTATCGCTGTTATCCTAAGTTCATCCTCCAGTAGTTTGCATACGTTTGCTATATTTGATTTTTCCCTTGGGTTTTTGATTGAATGAATAATTTTGCATATTTTTTTCTATGTCTTTGCTTCCTTTGGCATTTTGTTTATATTTATGTGGGTTACGTTTCTCTGCATTGGTAGTGTTGTGTAGAGTGATCACCTTGGTGGTGGTCCACAATTGGCAGTCAGGCTGCAGTTCAGCCTCCACCCACAGGGTGACACTAATGGGTAGCACTGAAGGTTCCTCCCTGTTTGGGTTCCTTCTTCCTTTAATCCTGAGGGTGGGATATCTGGTGAGCAAATCCTGAGTCTCTGGCATAATATGGTGGTGGGTGGCGGTGGTATTGGGGAGTTCTTCTAGCTGTCTACCAGTTATGGCAGCACCCAGTGTAATTTCTCCATATGGGCTCCAGCTGAGACCCCAGGGCACTGGGTCTTTTTCTGTCCTGTCCCAAGACTGTCTCCCCTGCCTCCATATCTTGGTTCCCCTAGGCAGGCTCTTTGATGCTTTTGGAGCAACTTTCCAGGAGGCCCTTATCTTTCTGTGGTTCCAACCCTCTGCTGTGGCCTGAATCCCAAGTCCTGAATCTGCGGTTTAGCTCTAAACCCAGACATTTTCGCCCATCCTTCGTAGTCACAAAAGCTGTTGTATCTTTATAGCCTCTGAACCTCCTTTTCCTCAGTGTTTGTTTCTGGAAAATAGGTGAATTCCTAGTTTCTCTGTAGGGAGGATGTGAATCCCATCCATACAAGGTCGACATTTTCTGATGGTCTCTCCTGCAGTGTTTTATAAATCATATAACATATAAATCAAGTAAACAAAAAGGATTTTAAAAAAAGAGAAATTGGACTTTGTTTGGATACTGATTGGAGCAAATCAGTTGTGAAGAGACTTTTTGTAACTGTTGAGAAATTATTGTCAGTTTTGTTAGTTGTGATATGGCATTCTGGTTGTGTAAGAAAATACCCATGTATTTCAGAAGTAGGTACTAAATATTTAGGGCCAAAATTATTCAAAGTCTGGAATTTAAAAAATAATTAAGAAGGAAGGGAGAGGAGGAACACACATTATTAAGAAAGAAAGAGGAGTAGGAAGCACTTTTACTTATGTGGTTGTTTTATTTTTTTCCCCTGATACTGAACCAAGGAACTGATCCTTACACTTTATGTGGTTCACACCCAGCCATTGGATTAGCATCTGAACCAGCAGGGTGCACCTGGAATTTCTCTTCTTTATTTTTTTTTAAGAGGCATTTTGTTTTATTTTTACTTAGTTGTTTGCATTGACTGTTTATCCCAACCCATGATGCTAGCCCTGCTTCCTGGGTATACATGGACTGTACTCCTCAGAGGCAGCTGACTAAGCTGCTACTCCACCAGGGTTCAGTGGGTCTGGGATTTCTTTCAGACACTTTAATCACAACAGAAAAGATACATGAGGTCGTTGCAGCAGAGTTTTGAAAATTTCCCTATGGTGACAGGTATTCTGCTCTGGGCTTCATTATACTTCTTTTTAATTTAATATTTATTGAGGTAACTTTGCTTTACAAAATAATATAAACCCACATGTGCATGTTACCCATTCCTCAGATATATGACAGCTTGTTTCTGAGCAGGTTTGAAAAGTTTCTAAGAAATACTTTTTTAAAAACTAGTATTTTTTTATAAATACAAATAACAGCATCCTCTTATGTGATTGTGATGGTCTGATCTTAGAGGTGTCCTTTCAGGAGATGTTTTTCCACATGGAATGAAAATGCCCTCCCCCCTTATTTTATTATGAAAATATGTAAACACAGAATGAAATCAAAAGGATTTCACAGAGTAAAATTGTCATGATATAGTACTCATTCTTTTAGAAAGTTATACAGTAGATACAATTTTATTTGGGGCAACTATTTCCTTAGTAAAGCTACTTTTATACTCCTTTACTGTATTTATGCTGATTCATATTCTACATAAACAGGGTAATGAATCTGTGCTTTGGGAAAGTGGGATGGTGAATAGAACAGCTCAATGAACAACTGAAGCAATCCCGAATCCACAGGCCAGGTGGAACAGGATTCCACAGACTCCCAAAGAATCTGCATGCCTCTGAGCTGGGCCCATGGCCCATCAGTCAGGGGATCCACAGGCCTGAGGGCCAGCATCGCCTGGCTGTGGACCCTTAGGTTTTGTGCTCCCACTGAGGCAGCTAGATGCTGAGATACTGTTTACCTCTCAGCTGGTCTGGTGGAACCTGGCTGTAGTACCTGCCCCCAGGTTTTCTGTTTATACTTTTCTATATTCTACTTTTTGTTTTAGCATCAAACGTGTTTATTTTATAGCAAGAAAGGTGAAAAGGACGTTTTTGGGGAGGAACTGTACTGTGAACACCTATGTACTTGCTACCTCGAGTCCGTCTTTGATTCTTTACTGCTCACACGTATCTGTGCATCAGTAACTTGCTGTGCTTTCACCTGAGCACAGGGCTTACCTATCACTCCTACTGCAGGCCAGCTGCCAGCCTGGGGTTCAGAGGTCTTCTCAAGCCCCCGGAAGTCCTGCAACCCCTCCTCTGACACCGCTGAGAGCCGGATCCGGGCCATTTGGGAAGACTTGGGTGTCGGCAGCTGTGGACACCTCACTGAGCCAGAACTGGCTCTGGTCTGCCAGAGCATCGGGCTCCAGGGACTCGAGAAAGAGGTATAGGGTCATGGTGGTGTGGGTCCATGGTGGTCTCATTGTCTGGTTTGAAGTCCTTTATTGGCCCTCAGTGCCCCACTTATCTGACCCCACCTGGCTCTTCAGCATGCTTAGCACCTTTACCTCTGCCCTACCACTGACCCAGAAACAGTGTTCTAGAGCCTGACTAGCTCAGTAGCATCTGTGTTCACCTGTCCTTTCCAGCTGCAAGGGTGAGGGGTGGAAGGGCTGCCAGGGGTGTTAGGCAGGGCTCTCCCTGCTGAGACCCCCAGATCTGCCACCCTTACTAGGCAGTTGGGGGCTACATTGCATTTGTGCCTTTTCCTATACTGTTTAGCAGGATCCTGGCACATGGACATTGACTGGATATTTGTGGAATTTAAGAGGTTTGGGTGATGTCCTCACACAGCAGGATGGAAACTCACCAGGTTGTAGGTTTCATAAGACAGAGCCAGGGAGTCCCTGGGAGAATACAGCCAGGTCCTGGCATGGCCCAGACTTAAGAGTTTGTATAAAGACAGCGCACTGCCCTGTGTGAGTGCTTGGGAAACAAGCAAAGAGGCCCTGGTGAAGTTGGCAGGCAACTGTATGCTGGCAGGGCCTCTGAGCAGCACTGTGGTGATTTTTTTTAGGAACTCGAAGACCTGTTTAACAAACTGGATCAAGATGGGGATGGCAGAGTGAGTCTTAAGGAATTTCAGTTTGGCCTGTTCAATCATGGGCCCATTCCACTTCCGGAATTTTCCACTCCTGTCAAATCAAGCAGGTCTTGGTCTCATTACCAGGTAAAGTGGAGTAATTAAGGCTTGAACCCCAGTAGTCACTGCTGTCAATCTTTGACCTTCAGCATCTCACAGACCTGCTGGTGTCCCCACAGTGAGTTGCCCAAGTTGGCTGGATATGTACACGTTAAGTGTGATGCAGCATGGCTTAGATTCTAAAACCACACAGACCTCAAGGCTGATTCTCCCCAGTTGTATTTAAGTTCTGAATCTAAAGTCTAGAGCAGACTAAGAAGAAAGTTGGAAAATGGAGGGAAGGTGCCATGCTATACCAATTCGAGGCCACAGTGAAGTCACATGAGTCAGACTCAGCCAGTGGGGTAAGGTGTCTTTTCTGAGGTGGAACCTCTGCTGTTCTTGTGTCCTGATGCAGAGACTTGCCAGAGGAGGCCCTGAGCCACAGGGCACAAGAGCCAGACAGCGGGGGGTACCCCTCTGTGCAGACTCTTCGATTAGAGGCAGATAACCTGAGAAGTGACACCCTACTGACCAGAACTGACCTGAACTTGGGGTAGAAGATGTGTCCTTTGTGGGCTCTGCTGGTGTGGCAGGATGCTATGTTCCTCCGATGGAGGCAACTCATTCATACCCTTCTGCTGACACCAGAAAAGAGGAAGAGGTGCCGGTTATAGGGGGAACCTCATATGGAGCCCCTGTCCTCAAGCTCACAGTCCTCAGAGAGGGGTGTGTGAGGGAGACAGTGCTCTGGTGCAGTTGGTATTTGAGTGTAGTGGGCTAGCCACTCCATATATCTGAGTGAAGCCTGCTGTGTCCGACTGGGCACAGCTTAGCACCCCACCTTCAATATCCGTGATGGAGAAGTGCAGCTAAGAATAGATGAGGTGACAAGGCACTGCCTCGTGGATGTGACTTCATGGCAGGGAGCTGTGGCAGTGAGCCTCTCCTAAGAAAGTGGGTACTGAGAGCTGTGGGGGGTCTTGCCAGGGAGCTGAGCCAAGCCCTGAGTAAAGGACCAGCCCTGGGAGCAATGGGAAACACTTCAGATAGCTGGATGGACTTGGTAGGTTTGTTAAGAGAAGGAGATGCTGGAGCTGGTGAAGAAAGGATGAGAGAAGGCCCAAGAAAAGGGTATCCTGTGGGTAGGGGAAGCCCTGGTGTCTGAAGAAACGGCTATGAAACAGCTAACCTGTGGCAGAAAATGCAGCAGGGAAGCAGTCTTGCCCTTTGAGTTATTTAGCACCGGTTGGCTTCCAAATGAGAGACTTTTTTGCCTTGTCTTAAAACTCCCAGAAATGGTTGTTTGAGAGACTGGTGGATACAGGATTTTTATTCCTGGCAAATCCATCCTGAGGCTCTTTCCACAGGTGGATTTCTCACTTTGGCACCTTCTCTGGTTCTTCCTTTGAGAGGCCAGATGATACCTGGTCCTACCAGGAGATGTGAAAGCTTTACCTGCAGTGTGTCCCACTAGGTGGTACGTGTTGCCTGGTCAACAACAGGAGGCCTCAGGTGGATGGTAGGAGAGGGTCCTCCAGAGCATGGGCTGAAGCTCAAACCCCACCCTGCCAGCTGCACAGCCCTGCAACCTTGGGGAAATAGTGCAAGGTTGTGTCTTAGTTTCCACCTAGGAAGTGATCTGAGACACCTTGAGAGTGTTTCTTCTCAGTCCTCAACTAGACAGCCAAGTAAGCACAGGCTTAGTGAGGTCAGAACATGAGTTAAACGTGAACAAACGCTGTGCTCACAGTGTCTCCCTGTCCTGCTGCAGGTCCTGGAGGAAGGAAGCTGCCCATCGGCTACCACGTCATCCCTTGTGTCTGTGTGCTCTGGCCCACGCCTCTTCTGCAGTGTCGATGATGGCACCGGCTTTGCCTTTCCCCAGCAGATTATTGCCCTGTGGGCCCAGGAAGGAATTCAGAATGGCAGGGAGGTCTTGCAGGTTTGAAACTTGTCACTCCCCAGTGGGAAGTGCCCAGTTGTGTGGCAAGGGATCTTGGGGCCATCTGCCCACTGAGAAGGTTGGACAGAACCCCTCAGACACAGGCACATGTTTCAAGAATCCCAGAGAACCCCGTGTGGAGAAGGTCAGTTGGAATCACTTTATTGGTTTTTGTGTTAAGATGTAGGAAATTTTAATTTAAAGAGATAAAAGCCAGAGAAAACATCTGTCTGAAGTCCCTTCGAAGGTAGGTTCTAGTATCTTAGACTCTTCTCTGTGTGTGTTATCCTGGAAGACTTTCTGATTACCTGAATTATGGGAGGTCTGTCTCATACATGAAGGAGAAGTACTGGATGTTACTGTCACAGAAGCCTGGGTGTTTCCATTTTCTTAAGTCTGAGCTCCCTAGGGACCTGAATTCTGCCTAGAGCCACATGTTCAGATGACTGAATTGTTATTGCTCCACAATCCCCAGACCCACCCTCCATAGTCTGGAGCACTCACCACAGTGCTGCCTCCATGTTCTTCCAGGACTGGCTGCACTCATATGGGGCCAGGCTGCTTACTGGGATCAGTCATACCGCCCCCACCACCACCACAAGGTAGCCCCTTAGGGTTTGGAGGGAGCTCTGCTCCAGGGTGGCAAAGTCAGGTGTATATAGGAGTCTGGTAAGGGTAAGGGAAGGTGCTTGGGGAATGTGGCTAGCTAGACTATTTTCATTTCCATATTTCACTTCCCATTGATTAAAAAAATAATCAGCTATACAGATACCTATAAAATAATCAGGAAAGCCTTTCCCTTTGTTTCTGTTCTAGAGGGTAGAAACAGTTATCTTATAGCGCTCTCCTAGCACAGAAAATAAATATATATTTATGTATTTCAGTTTTTAAAAATCTTTTGGGAAATTGGTGTTTTACTATGTATTCGACTAATATTTTTTACCTTTTCACTGTTGGACATGTAGTTTTCCATGTTATAAATCTTGGCACTTCTGCTGGCATTTCTCTTTCAGGTAGATTCCTGAAGTTACATATATATATATATATATATATATTTTTTTTTTTTTTTAAGGAAAAGTACAGGCAGACAGGAAGAGAGAGGAGGAAGAAGCACTTTATTTTATTTGTTTGTTCATCTTGGTTGTTATCCCCAGCCCTGGGTCTTAAATGTTGGACGTTGAGATGCATGTGGACTGCACCAGGGTATACTAGACCACTAGGCTACCTGAGCATGCCCAAGTTATACATTTTAACCTGTTATATTGCCTTTCCAGTTGTTCCCATTAGCATAAACCAACAATACAGTTTAAGGCAGAGTTTAAGACAGTCTGCTGATGCTTTGTCCCAGCACCCCTGCCAGTGCTACGTACTGAGTGCAACCACTCAGCCTGCCAGATCTGGAAAGCTAACCCTCCAGACTGCCCTGAGAGCCAGAAGCTGAGTCAAGAACCTCAGAGGAAAGGCAAAGAGCACAGGATCTCAGAATTTTGAGAGTCTCCTGTAATCCTGCTCTGCATTTGGGGGTATGCTGGCTGTCCTCATAGTTTGTCCAGTGGAGAGACTCAACCTTGCTTCTGACATTTCAGAACTTCTTCTTTTCACTGCTTTCCTGCTATAAGATAATACTTAGTGTTGGTTTTTTTGTTTGTTTGTTTTAGCAACTTAGAACTTACTTGTTGTATTTAGGCTTTGATTTCATTTTATTGAAAAGTTTACCAGCATTCAGTTTATCTCAGCACCAAGCAAGGACCTGCCAAGTTTGTTACTTTATTTACTCCTCATACACCCCTGATGGTGTCATTTCTCTCCTGACAAACAGGATGGTTGCCTAAGGACACACTGCCAGGGTGGGCATTGTCCTGGCACACCCAGTCAGGCCCTGCTTCCAGAGACACTGGCAGCCAAGAGCAGCAAGCACATGCCCTGCAGAGGGTGTTTCCCAGGGCAGAGGACCAACCAGGGAGCCCCTAGCCTGCACATGAAATCACCCAGCTTCTCAAGACCTTGGACCCTTCAGAGTAGGGTTACCATAAGTTTTGGTTCACCTGTTTCAGCAATGTTGTCCTGGGCTAGCCACCCAGCTTGAAATTTAGTCCATTTTCAGTCAGTTTGTTAAAAGTTAATGTGGGCAAACCCACACCCAACAACCTAGCTCTAAATTGCTGGGCAGGGCTGCAAGCTTTCCCTGTGATGTTGTTTCACCCCATCTCCCATCCTGTGCTTATACACACACACACCTGCACCTGCTACCTCCATGCCTAGTGATACTCCAGTGGGTCCTGATTTCAACTCTAAATTTATGGTAGGTCTACTTCAGGTTGCTTCCCACCTGAGATCAGGTGCTGCCTGTGGGCACTGAGCATCCTGGGTATTCTTTGAGGAGGCCTGTGGTCCCCACTCTGTTTCTCCCCAACAAACCAACACTAAGTTGTGCCTTAAAACACAACTGACATCTTCACTTCCTACAGTTTCTGCAGGTCAGGAGTTTGGGAGCCATGTAGTTGGGGGCATCCTGCTGGAGTCTCCCATGAGCTACGCAGTCTCTCCCAAGGCAGAAGGCATCCTTATAGCCTAGAGGCAAGTGGGGGCCTAGAAGTCACACAGTGAGAGTTATCCTGCACCTGGGCTGACATTGGCCCCGGAGCTAGGGGCATCCTGGAGGTGGATCCCACAAGCCAGGCAGGTTTTGATGACCTGTTTTTCTGGATCAGGGACCTGTAACTGTGACCTGTGTCTGTCACTTCTTTGCACCCCATTCAGTGATATTGCTAGGAAGTTTGCAGTTCTGTACTGACACCTGAGTTTCCCACTTGCCCCACTTGCCACTTCCCTTCAGTAGCACTTTGGGAAATGGGGACACCATAGGAGTTCAGGTTTCCATCTCTTAAGTTAAAAATGAAGCATGCCTTATTCCCTTGTGGGAGCTGGGAATGCCGTGGCTGTGCCCTAACATGGAACCTGCCTCTGGACATGTGGAAGGATACGCGATTCGTACATGCAACACTGAAAAAGCAAATGTAGCAGAGTCTTAGTTATTAGTCAGCTGAGCAGAGGGATTTGTGGATATTCTGTGTTCTGTTTTTAAATTGTGGAATGATATACATAAATTGGTTTGTATTTTTTGGCTTTTTTTTTTTTTTACTTTGTTTTTGAAATCCTGAGAGAAAAAAATGCTCCACTCCCTGGAGTGCTCTGACTCATCTAAATGACTTAAGCCAGTGGAGCAGGGGTTTACCTGAGGGGGTTGTCAGTGGAGAAGGTTGTCAGGTACAGGTCTCAGCAGGACTTGTGTGTCTCTCTGAGACTTCTCAGTGCTTCTGGTCCTAGAGCAGATTGCATGCGGCTTTCTAAAGCAACCCTGGCCCGAAACACTGGTTCACAGGAAATCAGCCTCTCCCTAACCCCTGTTGGTCCCACAAAGACTCTGCTTATGGCATATCCTCTGTACCAGTCACTTTGTCCCAGGAGAGCTCTGTCCAGCCTGGTCACAGCCATCCCCAAGGCTGGAACAGGGATGGAGAATCCCAGCAATGACAGGGCCAGGATGTAAACTGGAGTTACAGGACCAGCCTGACTTGGGTAGGGAAAGTCATACTCTAGAGGCAGGTGCTGCTTACAGGACAGTGTGAGTCTGTATCTGGACTGTCTTAGGAATACCAGGAAGTATCTACAGAGTCACTCATCCTGTCCTGCCCGGTGGGGCTGGCTGTTTACAGAGCCTGGACTTCAGTGTGGACGAGAAAGTCAACCTTCTGGAGCTAACCTGGGCCCTTGAGAATGAACTCATGATGGTTGGTGGAGCTGCGCAGCAAGCAGCCTTGGCTGGCTACCGCCAGGAGCTAAGCTTTCGCCAGTAAGAGCCCTGATGTGGTGGGTAGGCATGGGGGTGCAGCTGGCCTGGAGAGGTATTTGGGGAAATGGGCACCTGCCTATATCCACCTCAAGTGACCAGTCCTGAGATGGGGGGTTCTGTACCTTTTCTGCCCACTGTCTGTCAGGTGGGATAGGAGGACCAGGGAAGCCCTGTGTTGAGTGTCCCTGTGGTCCTAGCTCCAAGAACCAGGAACCTCATTGGGTTGCAGCTCCATCTTTGTGGCTACAGAATTTTAGGATCACTAACCATTACCTCACAGTTGGTGCAAAACTTAGGGACCTGCCCTCCCTCCGCCCCCTTCAGCAAGGTTTCAAAGAGAAAGATTTGGACTGGAGCCTCAACCTGCTGCTGCTGGAGCTCATTGGCAGCATGGGTCCTTCAGTGGGCCTGGTATGTTTCTGGGAGCAACCAGAGCTAGAAGAAAGAGTTAACTCTTCAAACATAGTCCCTGAGTCCAAAGTGATAGTGAACCAAAAAGATATTCCATCTTAATTGTGTTCAACTTTGATTTTCATTTTTTTTTTTTAAAGGAAAGATGTAGGCAGGAATGAAGGTGAACAGAGTCAGGCAGGAAGAGAGGAGAAAGAAGTACTTTAATTCTGTTATTTAGTTGTTCATCTTAGCCATTTCTGCTGGCCTCAGGACCCAACTGCTACTCCACTTTGGCTTTGACTTAACCATTCATCTGCTCAGTAGAGGGGTGTGGCATTTGTATTTTTATTGATGCTCTGAAGCTGCAGAAAAGGGTGGCAGGAATTGGTCTTAGTCCTGCAAACTCTGCATGTCATCAGGCATCTCTCAGTGGAGAAGAGATTGCTGTAACCAGGATATTGGGTGATTAGCAGGCCTGTATTGACCATGGAAAGCAAGGGCTATACACACACATCACCTCTCTTGGGTGGCCACCTTGCACTAACTTGTATGCCAGGCTGCTGGTGGCAGAGCTGTGACCAAGCAGAGTCATGGGTGGCCAGCTTCTCTTATGTTCAGTCCTGCACTAGGTGCTGGAGATTCCTGGGTCATGAGGACCAGCTGGAGATGAGGGTGCACAGATAAGTGCCTCCCACTATGTAGCTGTCTAGAGGGGTGGAATGCCACAAGGCATCCAGGTTCAGATTTCCTAAAACCTAGAAGCTATTAAGCAAGTCATTTAGCCTCTCACGTGACTCTGTGAAATGGGCACAGTAACTCTGGAAACTGCTAGGAGCTAAGGAGGTAGTTGGCCGTGGCATGAGGTCCCAGCTCAGTGCCAGTTAACATTAGCCTTTTTTTTTCTCTCTCTTTTATTTGTATCATTCATGCAAACAGGCTTGCTGGGGGGCTCACAGCAGGTATCCTAATTAGATCATTCCTGTGGCAGGGGTCAAGTGGAGCAGATTGTGAGGGAGCGAGACAAGGCACTGCAGGACCTGGAGAAAGCTGAAAAGAGGAACCTGGAGTTTGTGAAAGAGATGGATGACTGCCACTCTGCTCTGGAACAGCTCACAGAGAAGAAGATCAAGTAAGTGGCATGTAGCTCCACAGCAGTCAGAACAGTGACCCCAGCCCCACATGGGTGTGTGATGGACACTGGGCTGCCACCAACCAAGACTGTGACCTCGGTACTGATATCTTCCACCTTCATCTGAGCCAGTGCTGAGAGATGCAGCACTTTATTTTTGGAGCAAGGTGCAGCAGTGTCTAGCCATGAATCTGGACTACAGGGAAAATTCCTGCTGTTGTCGTAAGTGCCCATTGCTTCGCTTACTGGGGTCTGTCTCACTCAAGCTAAATCTGTGTGCCTGTGATAGGCAGATGGGTATTTTGAAGGAGGGAAGTGAAATGGCTAGCTGAAGCGAACCTAAATATGGAAGAAGCCTTGAGACCCAAAGCTGAGTGCAGGCAGGCTGCCTGCAGTGGTGGAGCAGAACCTCTGAACCATAAACACCTCTCATGTTCCATGTACTATGTATAGCCTCTCAGGCTGATAGCTGGACAGATCAGAGGAAAGGATTTCTGATATTTTCTGTGGATACTAAGCTACCTCTCTGGTTTTAGACCCAAAACATGAGATCTAAGCCCTGAGGATTTCCCAGGCTTGAGTAGACAGATGGGTCTTTTTCACCCCCTAGGGAGCAGTCTGTCTGGAGGCTCTCCTGGATGAATCCAATGGGTAGATCACCTTTATGAAGACTTTGTCAACCTGAGGTGTCCCCTTAAGAATTAGGGCACATGCTGTAGTAAAGCTGCACTCAGCTTTTAGCAGGGTTCCCCCTTCTTGTGTTCCCTCGCCAGCAGGGCCAAGTCTGCCTGTATAGGTGCTAAGGTTCCGGAGTGCTGGCTATGTCATTGCCTTGCGTTGGGCGCCATGACAAGAGGTGCATACAGCCCCACCTGAACCTGCCTGGGTCATCTGAGGGACATCAGAGGGATGTCACAGTCTATCTCATCCACGACATCTGCCTTAAGTATAGATATTTAGCATGATTATAAGGGAGGCTTGCTTGCACGCACACGTATGGGGGACTCTCATGATCATGGCTGCAAAGTCCTTATTTAGCCTCCTGGCTCACAGGGATGAGGGACTAGCAGGAGGAATTGGAGGAGCCTGTAGTTGGAACCGGCTTTTCAGGGGCCTTCCTGCAACCTGTGTAGTCAGGGTTCAGAGAGAGGGACCTGCCTCTACAGGGAGGAGGTCTGGACAGAGCTCAGAGAATACGGGTGGTGTTTACCTTGAATCACGTTGAGTTGAGAAGCACTGGGTTTGTTTCTGCTCTTGTCAGCAGTAGCCAGTCTGCTCAGCTGATACCCCTAAGCAGCTGCCCCTGGAGCCTCACATGCCCCACTGAGCAAGCCCCGAGGGTGGTGCTAGAAAATTCAAACTGTACTCCAACAGCTACAGATGTATACCTCTGCACCTCTGGGACTTTCTCCTCAGTTCCATGACTTCTCAGAACAGGATGTGAGGTCAGATGAGCTTCCGTGGAGTGAAACCATGGTTAAAAATTAGGGGTAGGGGGACACTCACCATCAGCCTGGGCATGGCACCAAAGGAAGCCCTGCCCTCACAGCACCTGTGATTTAGCTAAGTAATGTGACTGCATCATAGAACAGGAACAATGAAACAATGGCCAACTCTCCAGATAGACTTCAGTGACACCCATGTGTGCCTTGCAGACACCTGGAGCAGGGCTACAGAGGAAGACTGAGTCTCCTGCGGGCAGAGGCAGAGGCAGAGCGGGAGCTGTTCTGGGAACAGGCCCACAGGCAGAGGGCTACACTGGAGACCAACCTGGAGCACCTGCGGGCAGAGGAAGCCAGCCTCCGGAACAAGCTGACCCTGGCCCTCAAGGTAGCGGGCTGGGTAAGGTTGAGGCTTCCTTCCTGAAAAGACAGAAATAGGGTCCATCCTCTCACACCCTACACCTCCTAATAAGGATTATGTCCCCAGTGGTATGAAGAAGTTTGCATTTCAGTGTGAGAAGATGCCTGGGATTTCAAAAGAATCCTCTGGTAGCTATGGAGATACACACTCATCTGCCAAAGCAGAGGGCCTGGCATTTCCAGAAAAGGCATTATCTCTTGTTTCTCTCTGTTCCTGGGGGGCAGCAGATTAGAGGAGCCTCAGGGTGTCTTTCTGTCTGCTCTGGGTCAGGTAAACCATGGTCAGGGAGGGTCAGTGGCAGCAACCCCACCCCTTGGGGCCATAGCACAGATGGGGGTCAGTAAAACCCAAAACCCAAAGCCTGCACTACTGGAACCCTGGGGCATATGCTTTCCTGGTGAGTGTCCATAGTAGCACTCATCCAGACCAGTTCCTGTGCACTGGCCCCTAGTCCCTCCTCCTTTCTTCCTCCATTGTGTTCCAGGAGTAGGTGTCCTGCTGTCTCCGTGAAACTCGCCAGGTCTGCTGGTCATCTCCCTCCCCTGGGTCCACCTGTGCTTGGTGCTGCCTTTTCAACCCTTTGTAAATGAAAGCCTAGGAAGGGCATGCCACTAGCCTTTTCCTGTGTCATTCATGACTTTCTTGGGCACCAGAAAAGCATTGGTGAGGGGCTCTATGGACTCTGTGCCACTATGCACAGTGCCAGGCAGTGAGGTGGTTCCATCCTCCCACCCCTGCCGGAATAACAGGAGCTGCTGGGGACAACCTCTCCCTTGGATACAAGACTGAGATGGCCTCTCTGTCCCAATGCCTACTGCTGACCTATGTCTTATAGCAAAACAGCCGATTACAGAAGGAGATTATTGAAGTTGTGGAAAAGCTCTCAGAATCGGAGAAGCTAGTCTTGAAGCTGCAGAACGACCTGGAATTTGTGCTGAAGGATAAGGCAGGTCTTTTACTGATTCTTATCTTTAGAGGGAGCCTGTGGCTCTGAGGAAAGTATCATTGCCTTTAAAATAAACACAGGGCTACTAAAGTTAGGATTTTTCTACTAAAATTGTAGAATGGAGAGGAAATCAGCATGGCAGTTTTTCTGTTTCCTGGTGGCAGTGGGGAAGTCCGGTGCATCTGTGATGCCTGCATGCTGACTATTTAGTGACCAGGCTGGGGCAGCAGCATCATCCACACAGACCCGGCTGGCGAGTTCTCAGTGATGGGGACATGAGTAGGCGCTATAATTCAGTGCCCACATGAGACCCCACCTGGCCCGGTCTACCCCTTAGCAGCCATGTCAGGACAGCACTATGGGCTCTAGTGGGAGCATGTTCCCCTTCATGAATCCAGAGCATTCTTCTGCTGAGATCTTTAATTAAGAGGGGTGGGGTCCAGGGTACGTGAAGATGCTGAGTGTGAGGAGGGCACAACACTGGACCAAGGGCTAAGGGCCTACCTGTCACTTTCCTCTGTGGGTCTATTTCAGCTGGAGCCACAGAACACAGAACTCCTGGCCCAGGAGCAGCGGTTCACAGGAATCCTGAAGGAATACGAGCTCAAGTGTCGGGTATGCCGCCCTCAGCACTCTAAGCCAGTACCTTTCCATTGTGTTGGCTATGGAGCCGTCAGCACTCCTGCCTGCACTTCAGCCCACACTGCAGCAGGAAGGTTCTCTGCGAGCTTGGGCCGCAAGAGATCTGTGCCTGAGGTAGCTCTGCCCTTCCCAGCCAAGCCTGCCAGGAACTAGGTACTGGCCTAGTCTGAGACAGGGCAGTACCTCAGGTCCGTACCATCTCTCTGAATTAGACCTGGGAGTGACATTTAGGCCTGGTGTTCCTGGTGGATTGTGCTCTTGTCCTCCTTGGGAAGGGTGGCCAAGCCCAGGATGGCAGAACCATCTTTCTCTGAGCAGAGCAGGCAGTGCTGATGGAGCCACCAAGCCTGGTATTCCAGGCAGTACTTGCCAGCTCAGTGCCTGGGCTCAGACCTACACGACTGTCACCCTGTCGTGACAGCCAGGATTGCTGGATGGGCAGCAAGTACCATGCGGGACTTTGTCACTTTCTCCGTTGTTGAGCATTCAGATTTCCTGGGCCAAGCCCACCAGTGCCAGTCTGTTTCCCTGGAGATAGTGCAGCCCAGGGAGGCGAACCGTGGTGGTGATGCTGAAAGATTCACCAACTGTTGCACTTTGTTTTTTAAAGGAAAGGTGCAAACAATAACGAAGGCGAATAAGCAGGCAGGCAGGAGGAGACAGAAGAAAGAAGTACTTTATTTTATTTAGGTGTTCATCTTGGTTGTTCCGCCCAGGCCCGGGACACGAGCCCCGGTCCTTAGAATATGCATATACTGCAATCATCTTAAAGTGGCTGACCACAAACTGCTACTTTGCCAGAGCACACCCAGCCATTACATTCTTAAAATTACCCAGGACCCAACAGATAAAACATTACTCATGTTAAGGGACTGTCAATTCACTTATTAGTGATTTCTCTTCAAATTAAAGTAAGAACTGGCTTTGTTCCTGCTGCACATTTCTTTTGCAACCCCAGAGGATAAAGGTGAGCTATGTTTGCTGTTCTGGACTAAGCCATGCTGCTTCTGGAGTGTACTTTGCTGCTTTCTAGAGTGCACTTTGCTGTTCTGGAGTGAACTCTGCTGTTCTGGAGTAAGCCATGATGTTTCTGGAGTGTTGCTGTGATGTTCTGCTTGAACTGTAACCTGCTACCCTATCCTCTGCTCTTTCCTCTGATGCCAAATGCCAGATCCTTGCAACCCTTTTGAAAACCCCATGCCAGCTGCTGTTATACCTGATTGGTGTGTGTTGGGTTGGGGTAGGGAGTATTGTTTAGAGTGTGCCGCAGAGTTTTCTGCTAGAAATCAAGTGATGGGCTTTCTTCTTCCCTTCAGACTTATTGGTAGACTCAAACCTATATCTAATCAAATAATAATAGGTTACTTTAGTGTGCTGGATTTTTCATACAACTATAAGCCTCTTCTTTTATTAACATGACTATTATAGAATTCAACTCATGCCACTTAGATAATAAATTTTTTGAAGCATTAGCAGAAATAATTTACATTTTAGTACTAAACAGTTTATTTAGAAGTTTTCCCTCTAACATTTTGGGGATATTTTTGACTGTTTAAAATAAACATTTAGAGCATTAAATAAGTTTTTTATTTGAAAATAATTTCTAACTTATATGAAGTTGCAAAAAAAATTTGGCAGGGAACACTGGACACCTTCTACCAGAGTTGCCTCCTGTTTATGTTTCATCCTGTTTGCTCTGTGGTTGCACCTGTGCTGTGTGTGTGTGTGTGTGTGTGTGTGTGCACGTGTGTCTGCGTGCACGTGTGCATATGTGTGTACATGTGTACATGGTTGCTTTCTGAAGGTGAATTCATGCTTCATGGTCCTCTATCCTGAACACATCAATGTGCATTTCCTAATAACAGTCTCAGTCCTGCTAACCTTGCCATGCTGTGCACCAGAGTTGATTATTAAATATTCAGGAATTTTTCTAGTCTCTTTGATATCTTGAACTCAGCTATGGTGAGACGGATTTACAACACAGAAATGCAAAAAAATACAAATCTGGGGTGCAGTTTTTGGACATCAGTCCCCAACACCCTGCTGGTAAGAATACTCTGCTGGATGTCATGATATCTGTGACACTTAATGAAGTTTTGTTAGTTAACAATGTCCTCTAGGACATTTGCCCTCCAATATGGGATCCAGCTAGAATGAGGCATTACCTTTACTTGGTGTCCTTAATGTCCCTGAATCTGAAGCATTTTGTGCAAGGCTCCTGTAACAAAAATATCACAGACTAGGGCTCTGTAAACAACAGAAATTCTCATAATTCTGGAGTCTGGAATCGCTGATTGGTGTTTTGATAGGGCCTGCTTCCAGAGCTCTGTGTCCCCATGGAGCAGATGTGGGCTAAGGAGCTCTCTGGGATCAGTGCCCTATCATTTTCTAAAGGTTCCCACCTCCAAATACCATCACATGGGTGTTAGGACTTAACATTTGAATTTAGGGAGACATATTCAGTCTATAGCACATTTCCACATCTTTGTTTGCCTTTGACATTAAAGCCTCCCCCACCCCCTTTTAATAGAAACGTTCTCATTTTGTGTTTTTCTGATGTTTTCTTTGGGTTAAATTGATTATTTTACATTCTCAACTAGAACGCAGGTTGAGCTTAACTTTGATGGGAGCACACAACATCCTTTTTGGTATTAAGAGCTGTCAAGTCCTTTGCAAATAGTACAGATGTTTTCTTTGGGTTAAATTGATTATTTTACATTCTCAACTAGAACGCAGGATGAGCTTAACTTTGATGGGAGCACACAACATCCTTTTTGGTATTAAGAGCTGTCAAGTCCTTTGCAAATAGTACAGAATCCCAGACAGTTCAGGACATTGCTGCCTTTCGTTCATGTTGTAGCATCACTGTGGTTTGAAACAAGCATTGTCATTTTAGGTGGCAATGCTTCTCTATATTGTCTCTGTTTCTCCTCAGTCTCTACTCCTTTTTGGCCTTTCCTGCATATCAGTAATAGAAGAAAGTCAAGAAGAGCCTGTTTTTATTTTGCTCACCACGTGGTGAGGAAATTTGGAATACGGTTTCAGTATTAGGTGCTAGAAGACCCACATGCCTGTCTACTCCCCGGGAGCTCTCCCTGGGCATCTTAACTCCATTGCATGTGGCTCTTCAGTGACTACCGTGGCTGGAAGAGGGTCTGGCTCTGCCTTGCAGGACCTGCAGGACCATAATGACGAGCTGCAGACCGCCCTGGAAGGCCTGCAGGCACAGCTACCTCCCAGTTCTCGTTATCAGCCTCAAATACAGCCTGATGGACAGCTGCTCTCTGGACGCATCCCAGCAGGTAGGAGCCCTGTCCTGGTTGGTGGCAAGTGGACCACATGATCATAGCCCCAAGGACCACCACATACAGGAGATGAGATCTAGAACCTAAGGCCAGGGGCTTGTACAACACCCAGAGTTCCAAGGTAGAGGAGAGTAAGTGTTATACTATTTGCGTGGAAATTGCGACATTCTTAATGACCTGATCATAACTTCAAGGCGGGAATGTACTAGGGACCCTCTCAATTCTGGAGGGGGATCCAGGGAGAGACTGCAGAGTGAGCATTCATCCCTGGCCAGACACACAGATGGATAGTCATACAGAGAGGCGAAGCTAGGGGCCTTCAGTCCTGCATAGCACATTTGGTCCAGGTAGGTGTCGGGCCTGTGACTGCCCTGATAGAAGGTGCCAAACCATACAAAAGGTGTCAGGACCCCCTGTGCTCACAGGCCTTGTGGGTCAAGCAACAGGGCTGCTGTTTGCTGCCCCTGGGCAATATGTAGGTGTCAGCGTAGGGTCTAAAGTGTGGTGGGGTTCTGGTCCCTTGGAAGGAGCCTCCACCTCCTCTTCGTCAGATGAGTGTTGAGGTAGAAGACCAGGCTTCATGCTTACCTGGGCCCATTCAGCCGGTTTGAGGTGGCTGCTTCGGGTACCAGCACAAGGGGTGCTTCTATTGAGAGACTCTCCTGAGTTCTAACTTTTTCTGTGGAGAAACCTTGAGAAACGGAAGGAGATAATAGTTGGGGGCTGTCTTTTCCCCTCACCTTTCCAGCTCCTGGAGCTGCACAGGTGAAACACTCGTAGTGGCCAGAATTCACATGCTGAGCTAGCCCTTTGGTGTTCTGGAGAGGGGGCTGTGGGCCTGGTGGGTTTCATCTGCCTAGACTCTGACACTGGGTGAAACAAGACATCACTTTGCTTTTCTTTGTGTGATCTGTCAGAGCCTCTACTCCACGAGTGTTTGGTGACTGAAATATTTTCTGAAACTCAACAGTAGGTGTATGATGAAATAATAATGTAGTGTAGGGCCTCCAGGAATAGGGGACTTTAATAGAAAGGATGAAGACATGAATGCCATCCATGCCTGGTTAGAAAGCACAGGCTGCCCCAGATGTCACACTTAGCACATCCTCCCTGTTTCTCTGTGTACCTGCCATCGTCAGGAATAGAATTTAGGGTTTGTAGAACCGGCATGGTCACCCCTTCCCACTTCTCTCATAGACGCTGCCTGTGCAGATAATATGGTTTGGTGGAGATTAACTAGAGTGAGGTGCCCCCAGATATCAGGGTGGAGGCTGGAAAGGGTCCCCTCATCCTTGGTGTGTCCTGATCAGAACTGACCTCTCATTTGCAGGCGCCATCTTGTTTGTGGGTGATCCTGTTCCAGTGAATCTAGAAACGGAGATAATGATGGAGCAGGTGAAGGAACAGTACCAGGATATCAAGATGCAGCTGGAGACTAAGGTCAGAGGTGATGCAGCCCCTCACTGTGCTACAATGTCTGCACACATGCCTGCCTGTGTGTGGGCCTACTCAGGGGAGAAATAATACAATTGACCTGTCTACCCTCTCTGGAAAGAGGCAGAAGACAGGGAGGGGTGCTGTGTGTCCGGAGTGTCATGGGATGGTGCTACCACTAGCTCTGCTAGTAGGTTGGGGTCACAGCTCCTAGTTTTGTTCTAAGCTAAAGCCAGCCTGGGATTTGCCATTCACATCCAAGACCACACTGACAAGTCTCTTGATGAACATGTCTCCTGCTCTGTTATTAGCCCGGTAGGTTAGGGACAATGTCCGTAACTTATCATCAGGTGTCAGGATGCATGGCCTGAGTGGCAGCAGACGGGGCGCCTCTGCCTTGCAGTCATGCCATGGGCTCCCCAGATGCATTCACAGCCGTATCTTGGCCCACTGGAGCCCCCAGGGTATCCAGAATCCTCCTATTTCTCTCAGTGCTGTTGACCTCTGCCCTCCTCATGCTGCCTCGGCCTCCTTTCCCATCTGCCTAGCCTGCCTTGTGACATTACAGGTACCACTCCAACCCTTGGGGAGTCTTGGCTGCAGCCAGCATGGCTGTCTGGGGAGGGCCCTGCACTACATGGGGTGTGGGCCTCCCATGTTGGATATCATGTCTGGCAGCCCTCGTGTCCACATTTCCCCCTGGCCGATTCTGCTCACATTGTTCCTCTTAGGTCAGCTGCCATGAAAGGGAAGTGGAGGTGATGAAGAGGGACTTTGAGAAGGAGAAGGAGGAAATGGAGCAGGCCTTCCAGCTGGAGATCCACATGCTAGAGGATCAGAAAGCTGGCCTGGAGGCATGCCACCACAAGTCCCAGGAGATCATCCGGGGTCTACAAGAGCGACTCCGACAGGTGGGCCCTGGCCTTGAGCTACAGAAGAAGCTGGAGATAGAGCGAGCAGAGCTGGAGCAGCACTACACACAGGCACTGTCTGACCTGGCCCAGCGACTGGCCCAGGAGAAGGCCCAGCTAGAAGAAGCACTGTGTCAGCGGCACGAGGATGAACTGCAGCGGCTCAGGTCCAGGCGTGCTTTCCTTTGGGGATTTCATATCTAGGATTTTTTGCCAAGAATCAAAATTTGAAATGGCATTTAGGCAAATTGCTCACACTCCAAATACCCTTAACTAGGTGATTTTTCTTAGGACAGGTCGGTGGGTACTGAAAAAATAAGGTCATTGTATGAAGTAAGTTAAAAATGTCTGATCTTAATGAGTGAGCTTAAGCCATGAAGCAGTAGTATGCTTTGCAGAGTTTGAACTTAGTGTTCGGGTTTTTTGTTCTTGTTTTTGTTTTAATTTTCTGTCTCAAACTCACCTGGTGACAAAGGATAATCTGTTTTTCTTCAATTAATATTTTAGTCTAATTTTCCAGGATGTCATGGTGATGTGTGTAGGGAGATGGATGAAAGAGCTTAAACCCTAAACGATGGGAACGTGGTTGATCGGGTTAGTGAGGTTCTTGGAATACAGCTTTGTATCAGCAGTGTCATTGCTACACAGAAAGTGTCCACATGTCCATTCTTTGTCAAATGGATGTGTACTATGGTGGGCTAGCTGGCTTCTGATCCTGGAGCCAAGGGGATGTGGCCCCAGTCATTATATTAATAACAGGACATTGAGCAATACCTTTGTAGGAGACATGTCCTTCAATCTGGATGGAATGGGCTCCCTTCTTCCTTGGATTAAGCACTGAGGGCATCCTGAGCAATTATATGTGCTGGGAATCAAATTCCCCAGTCCTCACCTATACCCCCTCTTACGCCCCTCTACTTCAGGATGACCCCAGGGGAGCAGCTTCAGCTCTTCGGGGTTGTAGGAACCGATTGTCCCTCTCCTGTTGCAGAGATTAAAAGTAATTTATTTTTAGTTCTCTTTTTTTATTTTTGTATTGTAGTAATTATTCTACACATTCAAATAATTTCCTGTGCATAGGTTCCCCATTTCTTAGATATATTCAACACACCATGGCCTCCACCAAATCACTAAGTGTTCCTCTCCATTGTCCAGTGGGCTCTGCCACCATTTTCCCCCACCTGCCCCATTCCCTTTTGACAACCGCACTTCTGTTGCAGATGTTTCAGGGTTGGTTATATTTCATCTGTTCCTTTGTTTTGTTTATTTATATTCCAGCTATGAGTGAGGTCATCTGGGCTCTATCTTTCTTCTTTTAACTTGTTTCACTTAGCGTAATCCCCTCTAGTTCCATCCATGTTGATTCAAATGACAGGGTTTCATCTCTTCTAAGGGAAAAAGTCATTTTTAAATTATGTGCATCCCCTAGATAAATTGTGTGCATCCACTGAGTTTTAAGCTATATCCCCTTAAACCCAAGAGCTGTGTGATAAGGAACTCCACCAAACTCTGAAAAACACCACAAGGTTGCAGAGGGGCAGTGAGCCTCAACCCTCTACCTCCCCACCCACCTGAACCACCTTGGGCCCTGCTGACCCCTGACCCCTTGTCTGGAGCAATGACATGTGCAGCCTGACTGGCCGCTGGCCTCTGGCCATGTCTCTCTCCCTTGCCCATGCCAGCCAGGAGCAGAAAACATGCCTGGCCTGGATGCCAACTATGATTCCATCTTCCTTGCATTGTCAAGGCCCTAGTTCCAGCAACTTCTGGGATTTTCAAGGATGATTTTGACTGTGTAAATTTCACCCATCTCATGAAAATTTTAGACCAAGCTCTGTCTTTAGAACTTTCTGCAACAAGGAACATGCCCTGTGCCTGCTTTGTCCATCATGACAGCCGCTGGCCACGTGTGGCTTCTGAGCATTTGACACATAGTCTGTACCACTATGGGCCTGAATTTGAATATCTTTTCATTTAATCAACTTACATTTAAAGGGTCACATGTGCAAATGGCTTCCAGTTTTGACTCCTGTATGTAAAACTTAACCCTATTGAGGGCATGTCCTCTGAGGAGGGGCCCTGGACCCTGAAGAGCATGGGGGCTAAGAAAGAATAAAGCAGGTGAACCCAGCAGTGAGGGGTTCCACAGCTGGAGCATGGAAAACCACCTGGCCTTTTCCCACCAGCAGGTGGGATCTGGGAGGGGGACTGCAGTCCAGGGTGCATGTAATGCATTCTGTTTCCATAGGACAGAGGAGAAAGTTGAGCTGAACCAAAAGCTGCCATGGATGGAAGCCCAGCAGGCTGCCTACCATGAAAGTTTGTCACTGCAGCATCAACAGGAGATGAAAGAGATGCAGCAGAGACTCCTGCTGCAAGTGAGCATGCTGATGGAGCAGCTGGTCCTGGAAAAAGGGCACAGAGAGGAGAGGGAGAAGGAGATCCTCTCGTGCTGCATGAAGCAGCAGCTGAAGCTGCAGGAATTGATGAGTGAAGATCAGGCACAACTCTGCAAAGCCTTTGCACTTGAGAAGGAGAAGATGGAGCTCTCCTGCAGGGAGGAAGTAGAAAGGCTCAACCAGGAAGCACAGGTGCTGCATGCCCTCTTGAAGGAGCAAGAGGGCACAAATGGGGAGCAGCCCCAACCTGGCTGGAACCCAGCGATGGCCTTGGGAAAGCCAGGAGCAGGCATGTGCCAGGCCAAAGCCCTTGTGTAGACGCCAGGCAGAACCTGGCCCCTGCCCCTGTCCCTGTCCTGGTGCCCAAAGAAACCTCAGAGATCCTCAGCCACAGGGAGGACAGTTGGGATGCACTCAGGGCCGAGGATGCGGCTTCTGAACCTGCACACAGGTGGTCAGAGGAGTGCCCATATGGAGTGGACAGTGGAGCAATTCTGGACGAACTCGAGCCTGAAGTCCAGGGGACAGAGGGAGGTGCCTCATGGGCTCTGCCTCAAACTGGAGAGCCCTGTCTGAGCCCAGCCTCTCTGGGTAGAGAGGAGCCAGCCTCCACAGGGAGCACCCCCGAGCGGGGACTGCTGCACCATCGAGAGGGGGATGCCATGCTCTCCCACCCCAGGCTGACGGGCCCCCCTGTAGCTGAGCAGGAACAACTTGAGGACCAGGGGCAGGAAGGGGCTGAAGTGACACTGGAGAGAAAGAAGAATGACATGGAAAGCAAACTTCTGCAGCTGGAGGCTGTCATTTGGGCGATGGAGAAAGAGGCTGATCTCAGAGACAGCAGAAGGTTTGGTGTCTCCCATGCTCAGAGTGCAGGGCATGCCCTGTGCTGCTGCCTGCCTGTAGGGGCCATATGCCTAGCCTAGGCATCCCCACCACCAGGTGCCCAGCAGAGAGGCAGAGGAGCCTTTGGGTGTCTTAGGTGGTTCTCATGTCCCCTGACCTTGTCCTAAGAAGTTCTTGCTGGTCTCAGCAAGGACAGAGTGCTCAGAGGCCTTGTCTCAGGTCTGTGTGGTCTGAACCCCTTTCCTATGACTGAGCAGAAACTGCCTAGAACCCAAATCCCTGCAAAGGGCCCCTCTGCTTCTGTGTTCTGGGATTGCCTGGGAGGCTGCTTATGCTCCAGGGGACTAGAGGTACCACACTGCTGACTCCTCAGAGGGAAGCTGTGGTCGGGGGGCACTAGACTCAGTGAGAAAGGTCTGTGGGTGAGGAGTCAGGCTGTGCACAGGGAAAGGTGAACTGGAGCTGGCTTTCTCCACAATAGGGAGGCTTTTCCAAGAGTAAGTTGCAGGATCTCAAATAAGGCAATTGTGTGAACCTGCCCAAAGAAAGCAGGCCTGGTCACCTGGGAAGAGCAGATGCAGAGAGAGCAGTCAGGCTGCAGGTTTGCAGGATGTTTGGGGCTAAACCAAAAAGGGTTAAAGTAGATGGGATATGGGTAGTGTTGGTAGTGGGTCGTGAAGCAGTTGTAGGACCCCAGAAAATGGCGCTTACAAGAAAGGAGAGGTTAGAAGAGCAGAGCTCAGTTTCACTTTAGCTTATGGACCTGTTCCCTGCACAGTGAGTGAGGAAATAGGAGAGACAGGAGGGAGCCTGAGAAGAAGGGGAAACTGGAAGTTTGCTACAAGCTGGAGGGACAGTTATCCCTGGAGACACAGTAAGGTCCTTCACATATGACCTGTGGCCAGAAGGGTCTCCCCAACTCATCATTATCAGCTGCTTCCCCACCTCCCCCAGCCCAGCACCCCTTGCCCCAGCCTACTCCTCGGTAGGCCTAAGGGGGCTCGAGGGTGGTAAGATGTTGACCTTTTTCATAAGAGCTGCCAAGTCCGGGGACACAACCAAATAATGATGATATGAAAATCTGCATGGCTTAGAGATGGCATAGCAGTCAGCAGTCAGAGTGCCCATGTCATCCACTCACCTTTGCACTCTTTCATGCTTTGCATACACACACAATACACAAATATACCACGTAACACACAACACATACCATATACATACCAGACACACCACACAGAACACCACATACTACACACTGCATACCATGCACATCATACACATACCACACACGACACACTACATACTATACACACTCATCACATACCACACACACACACCACACCATACAAACCACACTACACATACATTACAAAACACACTATGCACACATACCACATACAACACACATAATGCATATACTACATGTGCACATGGCACATCACATACAACATACAACACACATACCACAGCACAACATACACAACACACTTCATATGCATACATCCTAACACATTGCGCACATCACGCAAACCATGCATGCACATCACACATACTGCATACACATACTATATATACAACACACACACCCTTTTTCCCTGAATCATTTGAAATAATTGCATACATTGGCACTTTATTGCTAAATACTTCAGAATATTATTTTGTAAGAACAAAGGACTTCTACTATTTATAATGTCATTATCACACATGAGAAAAAAAATTTTAAAGGAAAGGTTCAAGAAGGAATGAAGGCAAACAGGCAGGAAGAGAGAGGAGGAAGAAGCACTTTATACACTCTTATTTAGTTTTTCATCTTGGCTTTTCCCCTTAGCTCTGGGATATGAGCTAGGATCCTTGAGATGTACTGGGATTCAGCCAGCCAAAAGTGGCTGACCAAACCACTGCTCCACCAGGGTGTGCCCCACACATGAGAAATTTAACATGAAATACAGTGCTATTTTTAGTTGGCTTTCAGCTTTCAAGTTCCCCAATTATTTCAATATGTTCTTTATAGATTATTCACTAGATTATGCTATGCGTTTTAATACCGTATCTATTTAATATCCTCTAAAAGAGCATTAGTCTTTCATTTAATTCATTTTTTGTCATTGGGTATTGATCTTTTTATGGTAAAACAGAACAAAGCTGATCATTTTAACTAGTTTTTAAGTGTATATTTGGTGGTTTTGGGGTTTTTTGTTTTGTTTTATGGAATGGTACAGGCAGAAATGAAGGTGAATTGGCAGCCAGGAAGAGAGAGGAAGAAGCATTTGATTTTATTTCCAATTTAGTTGTTCACACTGGTCATTTCTTCCCGGGCCCAAAGCTTGAACCCAGGGGTATGTGACCTGCGCTCCCTCGGAAACAACTGACCCAACCGCTACCACCAGGGTGCACCTAGTTTGGTGTATTAAACATTTATAATGTTGTGCAACCATCACCACTGTCCACTTCCAAAACATTTTCATCGTTCTAAACAGAAACACATTTATTTAAACAGTAACTTCACCTAGTGTTTAGCTGAGGATTTTAGCACTGATGTTGATAAAGTATATTGGTCTGTAGTTTTTCTTCAGTGTCTTTGTCTGACTTGGGTACTTGAGTAATGCAGTCTAATAGAATGACTTAGGAAGTATCCCCTTCTCATCAAATTTTTGGAAGAATTTGAGAAGAATCGGTGTTCATTCTTTAAATGCCTTGGACTTTGTTGTGAGATGCTATTTGACTTTCTGCTTATTCATGAGTTAGTTTTGGTGGATTGTGTTTTTCCAGGAATTTGACATTGACTTTCTCACCCCCTGACCTTGGGTCTCAAACCTGGGTACATGAGTTTTATAGCCTTCACCTTAGCTGGCTAAACCAGAGAGGAAACCAATATTGATATTTTGGAAGATGCAAGACCAGGTCTTTTGCCAAATGGCCCCCAGTTTAGATGCATAGTTTTCCCATGATTGGATTCACTTAAAGCAGGGCTGTGCCCAAGATGCTCTTGGTGGCATCTTCTTCCTTGGTATCTTATGCCCCATCATAAGGTATCTGATATACATACTTTAGAAGTTCTTTAGTGAAATGTTTTTTAAATTCCCTTGGTTTTCTGAAAAATTCTCCAAATTTTCTCCATTTTGAGAAGATAGTATTCCTAGGAACACAAATTCAGGTGGAGACTAGTATGGGTGCCCCTCTGCCCGTTGAGCACATTCAGCTTCCCAAGATGTCATTGTTGATGTTTACTGTCTGTTCTTGGTACTATTATATCTTTGTATATAACTGTTGGCAGTTTAGGTGTGTATTTCTTTCTAATTTTGTTTTAAAGGAAAGGTGCAGGCAAGAATGAAGGCAAGGGGAGTCAGGCAGGTAGGAAAAGAGAGGAGGAAGATGCATCCATATTATTTATTGTTCATCTTGGTGGTTTCCCCCTGGCCCCAGTACATAAACCTAGGACCTTGGAATGTATGTGGACTGCGCCCAACCCCTGCTCCTCCAGGGTGCACCTCTTTCTAACTTTTTTGAAGTATTATATACACAAGAAAAATAAAAATGCTACTATAAAAAATAAATTTTAAAACAAGTAAGATTGAACACTATAGTGGATATATGGATATTAATTATGTTATCATTATACATAGATGTTTATATTTTATATACTATATATATTTGTTTTATTATTTCGCATCGCTGTATGCTTTTTCGGATACTGAATTCACACCTCAGTCTGTGCACAGTTCACACCACACCCACCACCTAGTTTTCTTTACCACTCCTTATTTTTTGTTGTTTTTTTATTTTTTTTCCAGCCATGAATGGAACATAATTTATTATGGTAAATACTTATTTCAGAAGAAACATAGGAAAGTACAATATATTGAATATTTCCAAAACAATTAAACTTTTTAAAACATATAATAGCATATATAAAAGTTCATACCATAAGCTTGAGTTACAATTCCTTAATTTAGAAAAGTTAAAAATTGGAATTTTCAGAAAAATAAGGTAGCTAAAAAAGAAAAAAATTAAGCATGATGAAAGTTAAATTAAAAAATTTTGAATAACATTATCTTTCCAAATAAAACAATGACAATAAAACTAAACAGGATAAAATATTGCATACACAGGATTTGGGCATAAAAGATGAATTTGAACCTTGGCTCTGACACTTGTATACTTATAAACTTAGGCAGACTTCTTTCTTATCTATAATAAAATCTATATCCTAGGCTTATTTTAAATAAAATAATATATGCCAAGCTCTTGAATAGGCCCCACAGAACAATCACAAGCAAAGAAACTAAGTAATCAAAAGTCTTCCTAAAAATAAAAATCCAGGACCAGATGACTCTCCCAGTGAGCTTCTACCACAACTTCAAGAAGACTAATACCTATTCTACTCAAACTCCTCCAAAATATTGAAGAACAGGGAACATTTCCAAACACTTTCCACTGATACCAGAAGCTGACAAAAACATCATCTAGAAAGAAAATCACAGACCAACATCTCTAATGAACATAGATGAATATGTCTAATAGATCTGTTTTTAAGTGAGGTTTCTTTATACTTCATAGCATCTTTTAGTATTTTAGTATTTTTTGTAGAACTGGTTTTGGTGTGATAAATTCCTTCAACTATTGCTTATTGGAAAAGTCTTTTATCATTCCTTCAGTCTGAATGCTTTCACAGTGTATCCTAGGTTGAAAATTCTTTCAGTCTTTTGAATCTACTATGCCATTCTCTCCTGGCCCGTAGAGTTTCAGTTGAGAAATCCACTGACGGTCATATGGGGATTCTTTTTGACTCATTTTTCTCTGGATGCTTTTAAGATTTTTTTCCTTAACTTGTATTTTTGAAATTTTAATGATAGTGTGTCTTCATGCAGGTTTTCTTGGATTTCTTTTATTAGGGACTCTTTGAGCTTCCAGGATCGCAGCCTTGCTTCGCTCTTCAGATAGGGCCATTCTCAGCTATTATTTCTTCAAATACAGTTTCTGCCTCCTTTTCCCTCTCTTCTCCTTCTGGGACCCCTGTAATGCAGGGATTGTTTCTTTTGATGTTATCCCATAGGTCTCAAATCCTGTCTTCATTTCTTTGCATTCTTTCATCTTCTTGCTGGTTTGCTTGAGTGCATTCCTCTGCCTTATCTTCTAACTCAGTAATTCTGTCAGAGGCTTCATCCTTCCTATTCTTGAGTCACTCTCTTGAATTCTTTAGGTCAGCTATTGTGTTCTTTATTTCTTTGACATCTGTTTTGAGGTACTTCATTTCTTCTATCTTATTTGTTATTCTCTTTTTCTTCCTCTATTGTTTTCTTGATTTCTGTGAGTATGTTTATCACTGTTGCCCTAAATTCATCCTCAGGTAGTTTGCAGATGTCTGTTGTATTCAGATTTTCCCCTGGGATTTTCATTGGATCCATCATTTCACATAAATTTCTAGGTGTCTTCGCTCTGTTTGGCACTTGTCTCTGTGGATTACGTTTTCCTGCACTGATGGCCTTGTGTAGAGTATTGGCTTGCACTGAGTAATCCTGTATCTTGGTTTGGACACTGAGATTTCTTGAGTTTTGTGGAGTCACCACTGTTTGGATTTGTTGAAGTTCTTATGTGGGCCCTCTGTTGCTGCCCGAAAGTTCAGTTTTGGGGGTTGGAGTCTGTGTGGGGGATGTAGCCTTCCCCAGCATCCCAGCTTTCAACCACAATGATCACCTTGCTGTTAACACATAATTGGCAATCTGACTATAGTTTCCCCTACACGCACAACGTGGCACTAGTGTTTAGCATTGATGGTTTTCCCCTTAGAGAGATTCTCTTCTCCCTTTCAGCAGAATCCCATCAGTGGGATTTCTGTTGGGTGGGTCCTGTAGCTCCAGGGCAATATGGTGGGAGGGGGTTGGTAATGGTGGGAAATTCCCCTCACTGCCTTGTGGTTATGGTGGCACCAAATGTAATTTTCTCACTGGACCTCCTGTTGAGACAACTGGGGCACTGGTGCCTCTTCCGCCCTGCACTTAAACTCTCTCCCCCACCTCCATGTTCAGGTCCCCATAGGCGAGCTGTCCACTGCTTTTGCGATTTCTGAGAGGGCCAGTTCTTCCCACAGTTCCACCCTCTCCACATGGCCAGAATCCTGATTCTGAGTCTTGTATCTCTGAACCCTGATGTTTTCGCCTACCCTCCATTGTTGCGATTACTACTGTGTCCCTATAGCATCTGTGCCTGCTTTTCCTCAGTGTTTGTTTCTGGAAAAAAGGTGAATTTTTGGTTGTTCTGTGGACAGGTCGTGAGTCTTGCTTCGACCAGGTCACCATCTTGGCCCTAAGTCTCTCCTCTGACTATTTTTAAGATCACTCCATTTTGATGTGCCCTGTTTATTAAGACATTAAGTCTTCAGCTCTAGTGTAGCCCATTTAAAGCCCACAGACCTGGGTTCTTGACCCATGGCCAGCCAGGGAAACAACCAAGATGAACAACTAACGGAATAAATGCTTTTTTCCTCCTATCTCTTCCTCCCTGCCTACTTCCTGCTTGCCTTTATTCCTGTCTGCTTTCTTCATCTTTAAAAAAAAAATCTCTGTCTTTGGTGATTTTCTTTGGTATGTTTAGGTTTGTATTTCTAACTTTTTTGAAGTGTTATTTGCACAATAAATACATACATGCATGTACAATTAGAGAAATTTTTATTAACTTGAACATATCTGTATTATCGGCACCCAGAATAAGAAATGGAACTCCCCACAGGGATAACCACTATTTTTGCTTTTTTTTTTTTTTTTTTAAGAAAAGGTTCAGGCACCAGTGAAGGTGAGAGTGCAGGCAAGCATGAAGACAGAGGAAGAGGCATCTTAATTATTTCATTTTCATTTAATTGTTCACACTGGCTGCTTCCCCGCAGGCCTGGGACTTGAACCCAGGGGTGAGTGACTTGCTTCTTTGTAGATTGACCTAGCTGCTCCTCCATCAGGGCATTCTTATTTTTATATATAACACCATAGCTCAATTTTGCCATTTTTTCCACTTTATATAAAGGAATCACTATGAAATATCTTGTGTCTGACTGTCTTGACTCCACATGCTTATGAGATTTTCCATATTATTGCTGATAGCTATAGTTAAATCATCTGTATTATAGTGGAGTGTCCATTGTATGAACACAGTTGATTCATTGTTGATGGGCATTTGATTAGTTCCTAGTATTTAGCTATTATAAATAGTGCTAAGAAAGTTCTTACACATGTCTTTTAGAGCATTTGTTTGGGATGTTCCTGAGAATGGAATTATTGGGTGCTAGAGCCTAGGTGTAGTTATCTTTTTTATTTATCCTACTTAGAAAAGTGCGCCTATTGAGCGTATATACTTGTGTCTTATGAAAAGCTCTCAGCTTTTATTCTTTAAACATTGCTTCTTCTTTCACTGTTCTCTCCAATTGGATGTTGATGTTAGATCTTTTCAGTTATGTTTCTTAGTTTTCCTTTCATATCTTTCATCATCTTTTCTCTTATGTCACATCTTGAGAACTTCTTTCATATCTCTGTTCCAAGTCAGTAAGTCTTTCTTCAGCTGTGTCTAATCTGCTAACAAATCCAGTGACTTTTTATTTTGACATTGACTTGTTTTTTTCCATTTCCAACAATCATATTAGTACTGTCTCATCATTTCTGGTAGTTTATTGTTGCTTGTTAATTTTTTAACTTCCATATTTTGTTTATGTAAATATTTTATAATATTTATCTCAGTTTGTGTCTGATAGTTCCAATAGCTGAAGTTCCTACAGGATCTAATTCTTTTGTTTTGCATTTGTTGACTCTCACGAGAGGTTTTTTTCCATGCTTGTTTTGGTGATCTTTGACTGTGAGCTCTAGGATCCTAGTAGAGGATGATTTCTGCAGAAAGACTGAATGTTGCTTTTGTAAAGTATTGGGGGCTTGCCAGTCTAGAACGATGTTAACCTTCTTCCAGGTTCCAGGCTCAATGCAGGTGTCCATGTGTAGACTTTTCTATGATGCTGATGGAAGTGCCAACATAGGCATCGCCTTAGGGTAAACCTCCCTTTACCCCTTTGTGTTGATTAGTACACTCAGCTTTGGTTTCAACTTCCAGGTTTTTCTCTTTTTGGAGGGGGGTCTTGGTGGCTTCTGCTGTTTTTACTAGGACAGCCACACATTGTACCATCAGCTTCACAGGCAGCATATTGGGTGTGGGGTAGGGCAACCTCCAACTAGTCTTGGGTTTAAGCAGCTGAAAATAATGCCCCCTCTCTGCCTGTCCCCTCCACCTGCCTTTAGTCAGTTTGTTTCCATCCTGGAGCCAGAATGACAGTTTCAAATATAACTCATTTATCTCACTCATCTGCTTCGAAGCCTTTGATGCTTTGAAAATTCCAGTGACTTCTGTTTACTTTTCTAATTCTTCATAAGATAAAATGAAATATTTATGCTTTGAAAGAAGATACTTGTACTTGAGATTTTAAGTACAGTACATTAAAAATGTAATGAGAGCATATGATTTTGGTGACTTATTTTTTAAGGGAAAGATCCAGGCAAGAATGAAGGAGAGTAGGCAGACAGGAAGAGAGAGGAGGAAGAAGCATTTTAATTTTATTTAGTTGTTCATCTTGGTTGTTCCTCTGGCCATGGGATGCCCTTGGAAAATATGTGAACTGTGCCTGGTGGACTTACCTGCTAGGGCGCCAGGACATGCAACTTTGACTACTTTTAAATTTAAAAAAGTGATGCCACATGGAGACCTACTGGGAGAAATAGTGTCAAGCAGACAACATATATTAGGGATAATCTCTGGGCAGCAAGTATGGGTTTGAGCTCTCATTAGTGACCTTCATTGGTAACTAGCTCACCTGTGTGACAGAACATCAATGATGTTCCTAAGCAGAGATTCTGGGAGTGAGTAGAAGACCTAGATGACCCCAGGCAGATCCTGCAATTCATGCAGGAACTGTTCACACTCACTTTCCCACTGAAGAGCCTGCCCTGTGATAGTTCTTTGCCATAAGTCCATGTGGCTTCTTCCTGGGTTTCTCCTCCTGTGTAGTATCAGGGGTAAACTCTCATTGAGGAAGAAAGTGTATTGCGTATTTTAGTCCTCTTATTCCTTGTGATTCTTAGTTCCTGCTGGAGTTCACTAGGAGTACATACATCCTGTGCAGTGACTTGCAGACTCACACTGGCATTGTTGTTGGCTCCATGTTCCACTAGCTGTTATAAGCTTCAGAAACAAGTCAGCTGTCATAATAAAGAAAAGGAAACAGGGCTGGTACATTAGAGAGTGATTGATGTCACCATTTTAGAAGCTAAGAAAGTTTGATTTTTCTGTGATCTCTCTCTTGGGAGAAACAAATCAGAGCTTGTGAGTGTTGGGTAGAGGAAACGGGAACCATCCTGAGCTACCATCTAGGGGCAGAGAGCACAGACTGCAGGACTGTTCCACTGTAGATTATACCTGGTGCCAGCACCTGGACTCCATGCTTCCTTCTTTTCCAATCTCATGCAGACTTGAATTGGATAGACTTTCTGAAGAAAACACACTGTTGAAACATGAACTGGGAAGGATTCAGCAGGAAATTGAAGCTGCAAACAGAACAAATGATGCACAGAGGTAAGGGCTCCATCCAGTTTCACCAGGACAAGGCTAACACATTTTGCAGGTATATCTATAGAAAGTGGGACAGGTTTCAGATCAGCTGCATTCCAGAAAATGCTGTGTGGTCTCCAACCAGCCTTGACAGCTATGGGAGGGTTCCAGATGTGGGCAAACACCTCCCTCCCTAACTCCTCGGCCAAGAGCTCTGAGGTAGAGAATATGTACATGCTGCAGAGCACTCAGTACTACAGGTGTGGCCCCTGATTGCTGAAATCCACAGACAAACTCTGCACACCCTTTGGGCTGGAGGAGGAAGGGTTAGGGGTCCTCAAGCTCCTGGAAGGTAGAATCTGTAACATCCATTGTGGACTCAGTTGTGCCTTTCTCCAAGGTTCGTTTCTGGTCTGTTGGCTCAGGGTTGGGATTCAATTGGGGCCTGAGGTATGCCTCAAGACAGCAGGAAGAAGCTGAGTGAGCACTGCAGAGACAGGGCCAAGATGGGTTGCCTGTGGCAGGTTTCTGTGCTCACTGCCTTGGCCTCTTCCAAGGATAGTTGATCTTTTTTTTTTTTTTCCCTTAACTATGAAGTTGAAGATGGGCTCAGCTCTAAGGTGCTGAGACCTGATGCTGACTGACAGAATTGCTGGGGAGATGGGGAGAATGTGGAGTCCAGAGTAGGCAGCCAATAGCTGCCATGTCACAGGACTTTTGAAATTGGAAAGCTGCTCCCTCTAGAAACCCATTTCCCTAAGTTTGCTGCCAGGCCCCTTGACAGCAGGCCTCATCAGATGCTTTGGCCTTTAGGCAGCTGGACATGTAAGCTGTCATTTTTGCTAAAGAAGAATTACTGTATGCGATGGAAGGTGTCAGCAGAGGGCTATTCTCATGCACTGGCTGTGCGTTCTGGTCCGAGGGCTAGGACTGGATGGCAGTGGTGGCAATCGTGGGGATGGCAACAGGCAACTGTCGGAGTCTGCTACACAGCTGCAGATGTGGTGGTGGGTGATGACTAGGGGAAGAAATGGTTGGTCAGAGTGATAGTGTTAATTTTGCTTCTTCAACAGGAAGGAAATTGAGGTTTTAAAGAGAGATAAGGACAAAGCCCACACACAGGTCAGTACCCACACCTGTCCCAGAGATGTGTCTCCTTCCTTTTCTCATTATTTTGAAATAATTTCTAACTTAAAGGACAGAACTTTTTCTGAGATTTGAGAGTGAGTTGCTGACCCACCTGCAGCCCCTTCCACTGCTTCAAATCCCTTTCACCTCCTAGGCTGTGGACTGTTTATAGGGAGCCCGTCCTTTGGCTTGGTGCTTCCCTGTTAGATTTCACCTATGCATCTCTGACAGGAACGTCCCCAAGTGCTGCTGTAAGCCTCTATCCCATCCTGTCTGGGGAGCAGTTTGTCCCATCACAGGACATTGACTTTGACTTGTAGTCAGGTGGCTAGTGTTAGGCAGGCTTCTCCACACTTTTCCTTTTATAACTCAAGGGTATTTTATATCTTGTTCTTCCTCAAATTCTTACCACTTTTATTAGCATCCTGTGTTTCTTGGTGGAATCAATAATTACTATGATGGTGGTTGGTGACTAACTACTGGCCTTTTTTTTTTTTTTAAAGGACAGGTGTAGCAGGAATAAAGGAGAGTAGGCAGGCAGGCAAGCAGGAAGAGAGAGGAGGAAGAAGCATTTTTATTTAATTTTTATTTAGTTGTTCGCACTGGTTGTTTCCCCCCATACCTGGCACTTGAACCCAGAGGTATGTGGCCTGAGCTCCTTCAGAGTTGATTGACCTAACCACTACTCCACCAGGGCATGCCTTAACTTACTAGTCTTTTATATTTTTTAATTTGTTCTAGTATAAGGAAGAGCTTTGTCTTCTTCCCATTCATTTACTCATGGAAACTGTATGGGAGACTGCTATTACCAGAAAGTACCTGGGAGAAGCACTTGCCCTCTCCACTATTAGCACCGTGGTACTGAGCTGTCAGCCCTTACTGTGGCCTTCCCATGGTGTAGATCTGACAGTGCTGTCCACTGCATGTCAGCAGAGAGTACCCAGTGACAGACAGCTAGAGACTGGGCCAACAGCTAGAACCTGAGAAGATAGTAGGTTTTTTCCCAGCAAGGAGCTTGCTTTCTTCTCATCTCATGAGAAAAATAATTGGAAGGGCCTCATCAAAAACAGCAGACTAAACAGCTAGAGTAAAATACCTTCCTATCTGCTACTTACCTCCTGAAATTCCACCCTCAGGCCTAAAGATAAGGTTGCCACCACCTGCTGGGGCAGTAACTTCTCTGAAGGACTCAGAGACTGTCAGAAGGGAGGGTCTAATAACAGCAACTTTCTATCTCTGTTCTGTAAGCAGTGTTGGGACTGCAACCTATTTGCTGACTGTATGCCTAAAACTCTGAGCTTTATCTTCATACCTGTGAGTCTGGGAGAAACCTCTGTTCCCTACATTATTCCAATCCCGCTGGTTGGACTCTAAAGCCTCAACACTGGGCTCACCTTAGAGCTTAAAAACATTTAACAAATGTTGAGAACACACAACTAAAGTCAAGTGTTCAAGACCAAGATTCAGGTCTTTTCTGTACAATTCAATGCCCTAACACAAGACAGTTAGAAATAAACATAAAGTGCCAAACAGACCAAGAAACAGAAATATATGTAAAATGGTTAATCTAAAGAAATCCACGGGGAGTTCTGAATGCAACAGACGTAAGCAGACTACCTGATGAGGACTTTAAAACAACCGAAATAAGATACTGAAATCAGGAAAACAATGGAGGAATAAAAAGAGAACTGCAAGAAAGAGAAAATATAAGGCAATTCAAACAATTAATGGAACAAAAGAACACAATTGCTGAGCTCTGAGCATAACAGAGGGACTCAGCAGTAGGCTGGAAGAAGTCTTTAACTGAATAAGTAAGTTAGAAGATGGAGCAGTGGAATGTACTCAAGCAGACCAGCAAAGAGAAAAAACAAAAGAAATGAAGACAACATTTGAGAGCTATGGGATAAGGGAAACAAAATTCACATCATAGGGGTCCCAAAGTAGAAGAGAGAGAAAAGGAGGCAGAAACTGTATTTGAAGAAAAAAATAGCCTGTCATTTTCCTAACCTTAGGAAGGAAGCAAACCTCTAGACCCAGGAAGCTCAAAGAGTTCCAAGAACTGACAACACAAACAGACCTACCGCAAGACATATCATCATTAAAATGTCAGAAAAACAAGATGAAGATGGAATTTTAAAAGCAACTACAGATCTATGCACCACCATGTTTATTGCAGTATTATTTAACATAACCAAGAACTGGAAACTACCTAAGTGCCCATAGTAAGATGAATGAATAAAGAGGTTATTTATGTATGTATGTATATGTGTGTGTGTGTATTCACAATGAAATATTACTAAACCCTTAGAAAAGATGAGGTATTGTCATTTGAGACAACATGGATGAAACTAGAAGGGGTTGAAAGTCAGAAGGAGAAAGACAAATACTGAACCATCTCACTCATATGTGGAATATAAAACAAAGCAAAGGAACAGATGAAACAAAGACCAACACTTGGACATAAATGATAGAACTGAGGTTACCAGTAGGGAATGGGTTTGGGGTGGGGGCAAGTGATGGTGGCATCCAATGGACAATGGTGAAAAACTTTTGAACAAATTTTTTGGTACGGGGCAGGATGTACTGGCGTATATTTAAAGAATGGGAAACCTGCACAAATGTATTTATATTATCTTGTAAAGCAAAGTTACCTCTAAATATTTTTTTAAAAATCCTCTTAATACAAGTCTATAATAATCAAAACAGTATATACTGGTTAATATCAGTGGAGTTAAGATTGCTATGTAGAAACTTTTACATTATGGTCAATTGAAAGTATATATGTACATAAACTTGATCAATTTTCCATTGCTGCACATGTAAATTCCCATCCTACTCAGGCTGCAACTGGTACCCACACTGTTCTCTCTTCATGCTGTATGCAGACACCTTTCATACTTGGTCTCATTTAATGACATTTGTACTGAATTACTAAGGAACAAGCACACAAGCTAGGATATATCATCTTTTTTTGTTTTTTAAATTTTTTTAATTTTTACAAATTTAAAAAAAACCTCATATATGGGTTCCCCATTCCTCATGTATATGTCATTACACCCTGCCCTCCATCAAATGACCAAGTATTTTACACCATTGTCTATGGACTCCGCCACCATTTGCTTTCCCACTCCAACCCATTCCCTGTTGGTAACCTCAGTCCTATTGCAAGTGTCCAAGGGTTGGTTTTGGTTTTGTTTCATCTGTTCCTTTGTTTTGTCTATTCAATTCTGCGTATGAATGAGGTCATCTGGTATCTATGTTTCTTCTTTTGACTTATTTCACTTAGTATAACCCCCTCTAGATCCCTCCATATTGATTCATATGACAAGATTTCATCTCTTCTAAGGACTGTGTAGTATTCCATTGTATATATTCTCTCAGTAGGTTGCCTTTTGGTTTTGGTGATGTTTTCTTTTGCTGTGAAAGCCTTTTAGTTTGATGTAGTCCCAGTTGTTTATTTTTGGTTTTGTTTCCATTGATACTGGAGTTGAATCTCCAAGGATCTCCCTATGGCTGATGGCATGAAATGTCTTTCCTATGTTGTCTTCCAGGAATTTTATAGTTTCTGTATTATGTCCAAGTCTCTAGACCATTTTGAGTTAATTTTTCTGAATGGTGTTACAAAGTGCTGTAGTTTCACTCTTTTGCATATTGCTATCTGGTTATCCCAACACCATTTATTAAAGAGACTTTCCTTTCTCCATCATATGCCTTTGGCTCCTTAGTTGTAGATAACAGACTGCATGTGAGTGAGTCAATTTCTGATGATTCATTTCTATTCCATTGGTCTGTGCCTGTTATAGTCCAGTACCATACTGTTCGGATCACTGTCACTTTGTAGGGTAGCTCAATGACTGGGATGTAATCCCTCAAGATTGATTCTTTTTTTTTTTCTTATTGCTTTGGTTGCTAGGGATCTTTTGTTATTCAATACAAATGTTAAGATTTTTTTGTTCCATTTCCTGGAAATAAACCTGGAAGATTTTAATGGGGGGTCGCATTAAATCTGTATATTTCTTTAGGTAAGATAACCATTTTAATGATGTTGATTCTTCTCAACCATGAGCTGGGGATATCTTTCCATCTCTTTGTATCCTCCTCTATTTCTTTTAAGAAGGACTTGTATTTTTCATTGTACAGGTCTTTCACTTCCTTTGTTAAATTTATTCCAAGATACTTGATTATTTTTACTTGTTTTAAATGGTGTGATTTCCTTGATTTCATTTTCTTCTAGTGTGTTATTTGAATATAAAAATGTGAAGAATTTTTGTGCATTGATTTTGTAGGCTGCCACCATGGATGAGTTCCAGCAGGTTTTTGACAGTTTTTAGTGTTTTCAATATATAATCATGTCTTCTACAAATACTTATAGTTTTACTTCCTCCTTTCCAATTCAAATTCCTTTTGTTTCTTTTTCTTGCCTAATTTCTCTGGCGAAGGCATACAGTATGATGTTAAATGGCAGTGGTAAGAGTGATCAGCCTTGCCTTTTTCCTGGCCATAGAGGAAATGCTTTCAATTTTTCACTATTGACTATGATGTTGACTGTGGGTTTGTCATATATGGCCTTTATTATGTTGAGGTATATACCTTCTATTCTCATTTTATACAGAGTTTTTTAATCATAAATGGGTGTTAGATCTCATCAAAAGCTTTCTCTGCATCTATTGATATGATAATATAGTTTTTCTTCTTGTTCTTGTCAGTATGGTATATTACACTAATGGATTTATGTATGTTGAGCCATCTTGCATTCCTGGAATAAATCCCGCTTGCTCATGGTGGATGATCTTTTTGGTGGATTCAGTTTTCTTGAGAATTTTTGCATCCCTGTTCATTGGAAATATTGGTATGTCATTTTCTTTCTTGGTGACATCTCTACCAGTTTTTGGTATCAGACTGATGTTAACCTCATAGAAAGTATTTGGGAGAGTTCCCTTTTATTCGATATTTTGAAATAGTTTGAGAAGAATAGTTGTTAATGCTTCTCTGAAGGTTTGGTAAAACTCATTGAAAAAGCCATCTGGACCTGGATTTTATTTTTGGAACACTTTTGATTACATCCTCAATTTCTTATGATTTTTCTGTTCAGGTTTTTCCAGTTCTTCCCACTTCAGTCTTGGTAGACTGTGTATTTCTAGAACTCTGTCCATATCCTCAATTGTCTACTTTGTTGGCATAGAGTTGTTCATAGTAGTCCCTTAGGATGTTTTGTATTTCTGTGGTTATCTGTTATAACTTGTCCCCTTTCACTTCTGATTCTAGTTATGAGAGTTTTCTCTTTTTTTTTCTTTGTGAGTCTAGCCAATAGTTTGTCAAGTTTATTTTTTCAAAAAACAACTTTTGGTTTCATTAATCTACTGGATTGCCTTTTTGTTTTCTATTTTATTTATTTCTGCTTGAATTTTGATTATTTCCTTCTACTGATTTTTGGTTTCAATTGTTCTTCTTTTTCTAGTTGTTTTAAATGTAGGATTTAGATTGTCTATGTGTGAGTTTTCTTGTTTCTTGAGGTAGGCCTGGATTGCAATGTACTTCCCTCTTTGTACTACTTTCACTTATCCCACAGATTCTGGTAGCTGGTGTCTTCATTCTAATTTGCGTCTATGTATTTTTTAAGTTCCTCCTTGATTTCCTCTTTTATCCAACAGTCATTCAGAAGCATATTGTTTAGTCTCCAATTAATTTGGTGTGTTCCAGCTTGCTCTTTGTGGTTGATTTCTAGTTTTAAGCCAATATAGTCCAAGAAAATTCTTGGTATGATTTCAGTCTTTGTGAATTTGTTGAGACTTTTTTCATGTCCCAACATATGATCTATCCTTGAGAATATTCCATGAGCACTTGAGAAGAAAATGATATCTGTAGTTATTGGATGAAGTGTTTGGTTTATGTCTATTAGACCTAACTGTTCCAAATGGTCATTGAAAATTACTGTTTAATCTGTTAATTTTCTACCTGGTTGATCTGTCCATTTTTGTAAGTGGGGTATTGAAGTCTATTATTATGATTGTGTTGCTGTTCATGTTTTTCATCAATTCTAATAATTCTTACTAAATGTATTTTGATGCTTCTTCTTTTGGTGCCTATGTGTTTATAATCAGCATGTCTTCTTGCTGGACTGACCCCTTAATCATTATATAATATCCATCTCTGTCTTTTCTTATCATTTTTAGTTGGAAGTCTGCTTTATCAGGTGTAAGTATGGTTGTTCCTGTTCTTTTGTGGTTGCCATTTCACTGTAGTACTATCTTCCAACCACTGACTTTGAGCTTTTGTTTATCTTTTGAAAGGTGAGTTACCTGAATGCAGCAGATTTATGCAGGGTTAAGCAGGGTTATGCATTTTAATCCATTCGGCCACTCTACGTCATTTGGCTGGTAAGTTCAGTCTATTAATGTTTAAGGTGATTATTGATATATAGCTGGCAGTGTTATTTTGTAATTTGTCTTTCGTGTGTTGTACCAGTGTGACTTTGTTCTCTTTCTCTTCTTAGGTGGATTGGGTGTTACTGTGTTTGGATTGGTTCCCCTTCTCATTTTCTTCTTTGTTTTTTTCCTTTGAGTTGTATTTTGAGGTTACCCTGAATTTAGCATTAAGAAGTCTATGTTTATTTCTTATTTTTTAAGCAGAATAGTCTTCCACTCATTCTAACCATCCACATTTTTGTTTTCCTCTTCTCCTCCCCACTTTTTAAACTTGCTGTCTTACTATTTCAAAGTGGGGTTTCTTTATACTTTGTATAGCATCTTTTAGTATTTTTTTGTAGAACTGGTTTTTGTGGTGATAATGCCTTTAACTTCTGCTTATTGAGAAAGCTTTTTATCATTCCTTCAGTACTGAATGATAATCTCGCAGGGTATAATATCCTGGGTTGAAAATCCTTTTCTTTCAGCCTTTTGACTATATCATGCCTTTCCTTCCCAGTATAGAATTTCAATTGAGAAATCCACTGACAATCTTATGAGGAATTCTTTTGTATACTACTTGCTTATCTCTGGATGCTTTTAAGATTTTTTTCCTTGTCTTGCATTTTTGACATTTTAATGACAATGTGTCTGGGGTGCTCCTTGTCTTAATTTTTGATATTTTAATGACAGTGTGTCTGGGTTGCAGGTCTGCTTGGGTTACTTTTATTAGGAACTCTTTGAGCTTCTGATTCTGAAGTTTTTCTTCATTTTTCAGGTTAGAAGAGTTGTCAGCTATCATTTCTTCAAATACAGTTTCTCCCCTTTTCTCTCTTTTCTACTCCTGGGACCCCTATATTCAAATGTTGCTTCTTTAGATGCTATCCCATAGGTCTAAGAGGTCTTGAATACTGTCTTCATTTCTTTGCATTCTTTTTCCTCTTTGCTGGTTTGCTTGAGTGCATTCCTCTACCTTATCTTCTAGCTCCCTGATTCTGTTGGTGATGTCATCTATCCTATTCTTAAGTCCCTCTATTGCATTCTTTAGATCTGCTACTGTGTTCTTTATTTTTTGATGTCTGTTTTGAGTTGCTTTATTTCTTTTGTCTCTTTTTTGTTCTCTCTTTATTCCTCTACTTTCTTGATTTCCATGAGTATGTTTATCACTGTTGCCCTAAATTCATTCTCAGGTGGTTTTAGATGTCTGTTGCATTCAGATTTTTCCTTGGGTTTTTTATTAGATCCATCATTTCACATATATTTATCTGTGTCTTTGCTCTACTTGGTATTCTGTTTAAGTTTCTGTGTGGATTAGATTTTTGTTCAGTGATGCCCTTGTTAGGGTATCGACTTGCACTAAGTCTGGATCTTGGTTTGGACACTGGGGTTTCTTGAGTTTTGGTTGGATTTGTTGAAGTTCTTGTGTGGGTCCTCCGTTGCTGTCTGAAAGTTCAATCTATGGGGTTGGAGTCTGTGTGGGAGGATGCAGGGCCTTCCCCTAGCATCTCGACTGCAGTGACCACCTACTGTTGGCCCACAATTGGCAATCAGATTGCCAATTCATTTATACTCACCAGGTGGCACTAGTGGGTAGCATTAAGGGTTTCCACCTCAGGTAGACACGCTTTCCCTTAACCCCTGAGGGCAGGATTTCAGTTGGTGGGATTTCAGGTGTGCAGGTCCTGCGGCTTCTGGGCAGTATGGTGAGAAGGGGTTGGTGAGCGTGGGAGATTCCCCTACCTGCTTTCCAGTTATCACAATGCCCAGTGTAGTATTCTCACAAGGCCTCCTGTTCAAACCACTGAAGCACTGGTGCCTCTTTTGTCCTGCATCTATACCCTCTGCCCCAGCTCTGTGTCCTGGTCCTACTAGGGAGGCTCTCTGCTGCTGTTACGATTCCTGGGAGGGCTGGTTCTTCCCACTGACCCAGCCCTTCCTCTGCAGCTGGAATTCTGATTCTGAGTCTTCTGCGTAATTCTGAACCGGACATTTTTGCCTACCCTTTGTTGTCGCCATTGCTACTGTGTCTCTGCAGTGTTTGTGCCTGTTTTCATTTCTTGAAAATAGGTGAATTTCTGCTTGTTCTGTCAGGAAGACATGAATCTTGCTCCTGTACGACTGCCATCTTGACCAAAAGTCCTGTATCATCTTTTTTTTAATTGAACTCATTATTCACAATTGCTGAAATATAGAGAACTCCGTTTATACTTTGTCTCATTTCCCAAATGTAACATTTTGTAAAACTATATCTGAGTTAATCTGCTTCGGTTACTATAATAGATAACAACAGATTGAATGGCTGAAGCAACAGACATTTATTCCTCATGCTTCTGGAAGCCATAAGTCCAAGGACAGGGTGTCTGCAGGGTTGGTTCCTTTCTGTGCCTCTCCCCCTGGTGTGTTGATGGTGGTCTTCTTCCTGTGTCCTCACATGATCTTCTCTTGCATATCCCTGCTAATCGCTTCATTAAGGACACCAGTCATAATGAATTAGAATCACCTGAAGGTGACCTCATTTTACCTTAATTATGCCTAATAATTGAGATAAAAGATATTGTCTCCAAATACATTCACATTTTGAGGTGCTCAAGGTTAGGATTTCAACATATGTATTTAGGGAACAAATTAACCTGTAATCAGTATCATAACAAAGCTATTAACATTGATGCAATCCATGGATCCTATTCAAATTTCCCAGTTCTTCGTGTGTACACATGTTTGTGTTGTCTTATACATTTTATCCTATGTTGGTTCACGTATTCACCACTAGTCATGATACTTTCAACTTTACATGGGTCCTTTCCTCACGTAGCTCTTCTATAACCACACCCACTTTCCTGCCCTTCTCTTCATTTCCCCAACCCTGACAACCACTAAACTGTCCTTTTTTTCTAAAATTGAAGTATGATTCAGAATGTTCTATGAAAAGAATCCTACAGACTGTACACTGTGGCCTTGATTTTTCTCAAATAATTCCCTGAAGATTCATCCAAGTGTTGCTGTATCAACAGTTCTCTTTATTGCTAAAAACTATTCTGTAGTATTGCTGTTCATACAATTGTTTTTTTAAGGAACATTTTAGCTGACTCCAGTTTTTGTCTATATAATAAATTAAACTGCTAGGAACATTTCTGTGTTGGTTTTTACATATACAGATGCCCATTATACTTCAAAACAGTCACTGTGTGGTCTACCTAGATGCCATCACAAGACACCACAGTCTGGGGCTTAAACTATGGAGATTTATTTCTCATTTCTGGAAGCTACACATCAAAGATCAGCATGCTTGTTGATTTAGTTCTTGGTGAGAGCTCACTTCCTGACTTACAGAGAGCCACCGCCTCCCTGTGTCCTCACACAGCCTTTCCTTGGAGTGTATACGCATGGGGAAAGGGACATTGCTCTTTTTCTTCCTATAAAGCCACCCATCCTATTGAATTTGAACCCCATTCCTGGGATCTGATATAACCTCCATTACCTTCTTAACTCTTTTCTCCAAATATAGTTATGTTGGGGATAAGGTGTTCATCATATGAATTTGAGGGATACAAGTTATTCCATAGCAATCATTCTGTCTACCTCCTTGCTAGAAGGATGAAGGAATTTTTCTCTGATCTTTCCTGTGAGAACCTGATAAGTTTCAGGAAACTTGGGGACTCCTCTGAGATTATTGGCTCCCAGGCCTCTAACTCTGTGGCCAGACAGCACTGGTCCCTCAGCTCCAGCTTTTCCTCCTGTTCCAGCTGTGGCCATTCGTTCCTGGTCAGCTGGGATTCTGTTTACCTGTCTCCAGTTTTCAAGGTGTTGGCGTGACCTGTGATCTCAGTTCTCAGTTAATTTTGAGGTGATAACAGTTTTTTATTATTGAAAACATGGGACTGATGATATTCAGGCTCTTTACATGTCATAACAGAAACTAGAAGTAGTATCGTGTTTTTGCTTAGGGATTCCACATGTTCATTGTTAGTGTTTAGAAATGCCGTGCATTTTCATGAATTGATTTAAGATCCTGTCACCTTGCTGATCTTATTCGTTTTAGGAGTGCTTTTGTTGCCTTTTGCTCCTTAAACCTCTGCTGTGTCCCTGGGAAAGTTCCTATAGCTGCTTCCTCCTGCTCCCTCTTCCCTGCATGGCTGCTCAGATGGCAGACAGGAACATCCCTTGACTCCAACTTGGATATTCGTTTCATGTGATGAAAAGCTCAGACTTACTAAGCATAATCCTTTCCAAGTTCATCCATGTTGCTGCAAATGGCAAGATTTTTCCCTCTTTGATGGCCAGATATTATTCCATTGAGTATATAAACTACATCTTTATCCACTACCTAAATGATGTGCGTTTAGGTGGTTTCCAGCTCTTATTTATTGTAAATATGCTGTAATGAACAATAGACTCTTCATGATGGGGGGAAAAAAGGCAAATCGAAAGGTACAGAATAGATGGGGGAGGCATGGGGTAAAGGAGATTAATTGTAAAGTGAAGGAGAAATAAAGGAAATAGTGATAAACCAATTGTGCTATATACAGATGTAAATTTGCTATTATGTATACCTCAAGCCAAGTAAACGTTAAAAATGCAATATTCCTTCAATAAAATCAATTTAAAATTCACCAAATGAACAAAAATCCTCAGTTTCAGCATTTGTCCAAGGTCCAGCTTCTAGCGAGGGGGCTCTCCCAGCCCAGAGCAACCTCCCCGACTTTCTGCATAGCTCTAGGGCATGCTTGTGAGTGGATGGTAGGTGCCCAGTGGCTTTCTCACTTCAACTCTTTATAAAACTTTACACATTGACTTTAGAGTACCCTCAATGCCAGGACCTCACCAGGAAACTGGACACCTGGGGTGACTGAGGAGACTAGACTGTAACCATCTGGGGCTCCTCTCGGACAGGCTGGACCTCTGGAAAAGAAAGGGCTGTGAGTTAGGAGACCTTAAACCCCAACCTCTGTCTGTTGAAAATAGGATCTGAGCTGCACCTCTTGTCCTTTATCTCTGGAAAACCTATTTCTCCCCCACGAGACTGACTTTTCTAAGAGACCTGGTGGCTCTCTTGTTTACCCTCCTGCATCTGATATGTCCAGCCATTTTTAGATACTGTCCTTCAGTCTGGTCCTCAGTTCCTTGTTATTCTTGTAAAGTGAAAATCAGGCCTAAGAACTTGACTGGATTCAGAGCAAACATATTGATCACAAATATCCATTTGTTTTAAAATGTGCCCAGGCAATGGCTGCTAACATCTCAAGTTTTCTTCTGCAGTAAAACCCAGCTGAATATGAGTTAGAATGTAAAGTAGTGATGACAGAGCACCAAGAGGTAGGTGGTGTGTTACCCCTTCCTGTGCTATGTCCTGTGGAAGCATGGCGGTTCCTGAGTCCGAGCAGGAGGGGAGTAGGAAAAATTCCCAAAGAGGGACTTCTGTTAAGGGGAAAAAGGAAAGGGGACTGTTCTTGACAAAAACGTCAGTGTCAGCAACACCTTGGTAGAGCAGCAGGTATGTCAGTTGCCTCAGAAGGAGCTCAATCTCGACTCCTGAGTTGGCGCCCCAGGTCTGGAGGGAAGCCAGCAATGTGAACAATTGAACAAAAATGAAAAACTTCTTCCTCCTCTCTCTTCCTGACTGCCCATTTGTCTTCAAGTCTGTCACAAAAGATGAAGGTTGTGGAAGCTACCCAAATTCAAGGAGGCTGAGACCACCAGACCTGGACTAGAAGGGGTACTCCAAAGGCCATACGCAAGCCCACTGAGACAATTGGAAAGTCACTTCTTGAAGCAGAAACTGCATGGCAGCCGCTCGAGAAACAGATTGCAGGGCCAGGGGCTCACTCCAAGACAGGGAGTGAGGTGGCAGGAAAGGCTGTCAGCCAGGCACCTGGACTGAGGTGTGGAAGTTCAACTGCTCTATGGTCTGAAATCATCTCCAAGCAAAGACATTTACTCCTAAAGATAAAAGAAAGGAAATCAGCTTGTTTGTTTATCCCAGAAGTTAAAGGAAGATTGCATTTCTGGCTGTTAATAAAATCAGCTTTGGTATCAACCCTGAAAAGTTTAAATTTTCACAATAAATGCAATAAACACAAAGCCCTATTCCAGATGTGGCTGTCATGAGCTTCTGATGTTGACACTCCCTGGATTACTGAGGGATGTGGGAAATGTGAAGAGAAATTGGGTTCATGTGCAGACAGGCTTGATAGAGAGTGAGGGACTGGGACCACAGGGCCTGCCCAATTGTGGTTTCCACCTACAGCATTGCCCTCACCCAGCGTGGGCTCTTGGGAGCAGCACATCTGCAGACGGGGACTGAGAAAAGGGAAGTAGACCATTTGATCAACCTGCACCCACTGAAAACCATCAGGAGATTTTTGAATCTTCACATACCTCAAATTTAATTAGAGACTTTCCCTTCAAATTGTTTAAAATAATATTGAAAATAACCTTGGAAGAAATTGGAAAACATGAAAGGTCTTTCTGAACAGCATTGGACGTTCAGGGTATCACTGGTCTGATGTGTCTCTGCTTTGGGGTGTGGAGCAGGGCTCCCACCTCAGCTGGCATTATGGCCCATGCTACACCATGGAGAGCACTGAGTGCCATTCCCATGGGATGCCAGAAGCATCCTGCTGTGATAGAGCAAAAGTGTCATTTGTGTCCTGGGGACAAAATCGTTCCTAGTTGAAAATTACTGAAATGATCTGAGTTGAGCTGATGGTTTAAAATAATCCTTTTCATCTGTGTTTTATTCCTTGTTTCTAGAGTCAGAAATATAAGGATGAACTGTCCCAGCTCAACCACAGTGTTCTTCAGCTGGGTGAGGAGGTCTCTTCCCAGCGGGCCCAAAATGAGGAGAAGGACACCACCATTCTGTTGTTAAGGCAGAGGCTGGAAGAGGCAGGGTGCTGGGCGGAGCTGCAGGTAAGTGGGCAGGTGAGCCCCAGCCCCAGAGCAGCAGGCAGAGAGTCACCGAAAACAGATCCCATGGGCCCTGAGCCCTGGTAAAGTGAGGGACAGGCAGGCCCTGCATGTGTGAATTTAAGAGCTTCCAGTGTTATTTGGAGACACTGAGGATATGGTTTTATTGATAGGAGTGTTCTCCTACCCACCATGTGAGGTGTGTAAAACAAGGGCTGAGATCATAGCACAATCCAGATGTGAGCCTTAGGCTGCTGGGATCAACGGTGATGCAAGTTTTGTAATTTTGCTGTTCTGTAATATACTGTAGTTTCTGTACTGAACATGATCAGAATGCCAAGGTTTTCTTGTACTGGTGAAATTTATTTTTTTTAAATAGGGCAAGAAAATAAAAAATTTGAATTTGAATGTGTGGATGTTGGAGCCTGAGTCACAGCTGAGAGCTCCTTAAAGAAAGTTGAAACAAAGTGGGTGTACATGATGTGCTAGAGGTAGGAGAGACAACCAAACAACAGGGACTTTCGACCCAGAGTAGTTTTTGACTGTTCTGAGGTCACCGAGCTGGTCAGGCTTATACCAGGCCCAGGAGTGAAGTCACATCTCATCCAGGGTCAGGTTGGTCTTGAGCAAGCCACAGTCAGAGCTGTGCCTCAGTATACTCAGGAGAGAAGGAGCCCAGTAAGCAAGAAGCACCTTTGTGTTTGTGCCCCCATAGACTGGAAGAGCCAACCTCTGTGGAGGGAAGAGGGGTCCCAAGGCCACAGGCAGACCATGCCTTATGATAAATAAGCTCCGTGTGGTCTCACACTCACCCTTCTTATGTGGCAGTGAAGCATGGTCCCAGCCTCAGCAACTCCATCAGATGCTCCTTTTATAAAGAGGGCACTGATTCCTTCTGGGGGAATTGGGGCAAGTGGATGCAGAGAAGCATGACCTCACCTGGGCAGACAACTGGCTTCCCAGAGGGCTCAGAGAGACAGTGGCAGCAGGGGCATGGTGGGCATGAGGCCTCTGTGGAGTCCTCCTGGGGCTCACTATGGGGCTCTTGACACACTCGCCCTGGCTGGGGTGATGACACAGTCCCTCTCTGCACTGTGGAGCTGGAGAAGGCACCTCTTGGTGGGGTTGAGTTCTAGAGCTGGCCCTTCCCATTCTTTCTGCCTAAAGGCACAGAGCTATCTTCCAGGGGCCTGAAAACTGCAGGTGCATTCACTGCTGATCCTTCCCTAAAGAATGGTCTTGTTATAGTGGTGACTGGTCTTTGAAATGACCCCAAGACTTGGTGACAAGGGCCACTGAAGGAAGCTAGGCTATAGGCAGGCAGCCTCCTCTCTGGGAGCCACCTTGGACCTGCCTAGGGTGAACCTGCTGAAGCTGCCTCTGCCTATGGAGACCTGAGCACCAGTGCTGCATGGCCAGGTCTTCCAGTGAGAAGGAGATTCTGTGTTCTAGATGAATCTCTGAGCCAGTGGTCAAAGTTGTGTTTAGGTCTCACTCCCAGCTTCTTAATAAAGCATTGACCAATCTATGCATCACTAGCATCCCTCAGTGGATCATGCCATTCTGTGACCGGGGCCCCAAGTTCCCCTCAGTGTTGAGTTCCCCTCAGTGACCCCAGGCTCCAGGAGTGTAAACTCTACTTAAAGGAGAATTGCCACACTCAGTCTGCATGGGCTGTACTTCAAAAGGAATCAGAGTGAAGTCTGCAGGAAGGTGAAGCTAGTCAAACAACTGTGGTCCACCATGAATGCAGCGTCCATGTTCTGGGATTGCACATGGCTTGACTTGATGTGTAGATGTAGCTTCTGGGGACTGTAGGCCACCAAATTTCAAGTTAATGGGCTAGTTGGAAATTCTGGGTTTTGCTGCCAGCGTGGGCACCAAAGAGGAGTAAGGATACCTCCCTGCCCTCTAGTCGTAGGGTGTACTATGCATCGCAGATTCTATGTGGCCTTGATTCTGTACTCTCCTCCTTCCCCAGCCACTGAAGCAGCTGGTCCCAGCTCTGAGCAGACCTCCAGAAGGAGCAGGAGAAGGGACTGCAAAGCCAAGACTGAATGGGGACAAGGTCCCTAGCACCCCTTTAGGACAGCGGCCCAAGGGCCAGGTGGTGGTGATTGACAGGCTGAGGCTGGAACACCGATCACTCAAGTAGCCAAAACTGCCCAACTGTAAAGAAGCCAGCAGCACCTCTGTTCTTGAGGGCAGATGGAAGCAGCATGGCCCTGAGTTTTCTATGCACTAGGTGCTCCACCAGGGATGGGAGAGGAGGGCCAGTGAGCCTCTGGGAAGGTCCTCCCACCCCCTTGGGGAACCTGCTGACTCCAAAGGCCTCTCTAACCTGGGACCCCTCGACACAGTTTACTATCAGACTGCTGAATACTAGAGACACACCTCCAGCTGCTCTCTAGTCCGGAGGGATGGTGGTGATGAAGAGGTCATGAGAAGCACTGGGGGACTACATGACTGTACCCCTGCCTGTTGTGTAGCCTATGGGAGAGCAGGCCCTCAGTGACAATTTTCCTGATTTCAAAAAAGTCAGAAACTAGATTTTTACATGAAATCTCCCAGCTTTCAAATGATGCCTCTAATTTAAAAAGAATCTTAAGCTATTATACAAACTGAAAGAAAAAAAAAAAAACCCACCTATACATCACAAGGCTACAGAAGTTACTGAGTTGATGTACATTGATCTAGGTATCATACAGAGAAATGCATGTGCAGATGGATATCTGTCCTCTTGGAATCTAGTCTAGCAAGGGGGAGACGAGGATGAGCAATACAGATGGGGTGGCCAGGGAAGGCTTCCCCCAGATGAGGGACCGAGTCAGTGTTATCTGGGAAAAGAGTGTTCCAGGCAGGATCAGCATGTACAAAGGCCTTGTGATGGCAAGTACTCAACATGTTTAAGGACAGCAAAGAATGGGGGGATGGTGGCACTGTGCCAGGCAGTTAGAGGTGTGGAGACGATTGCTACTCCTGAACAGGGACACACAGCAGGATACAGTGACAGCATGGACTGCAGAGACCATATTGGCTCTAACTGTAGCTGCGTGACCTTTACCAGGTCTCTGGTCAACTGCCTCTGCTTCTGTTCATTTGTAAAATGCCCTCCAAGGGCACTGTGTGGCATCAGTGACTGAGCCTTCCAAGGTGCTTGTGTCGACTGCAGCAGCCACAGCCCTTACAAGTGTTCAGTTTAAATGGCGGAGAGAGCACTGGACTCCTAAAATCCACAGCATGTTCATGAGGAGGCGGCTCAGGGTCAGGGATGCCTGAAGGAGGAAGAACTGGGAGCCAAACTCGGAACCGATGTTTGTGATACATAGATTCTAGCAAAGAGTAACCTTCCACATTATACCAAACTACTAATCTAGACATGAAGTTAAGCACTAGTAGATACTTGACAAAGCAACTTTAATCAGAAATCCTTTAGAAATACTCAGGGATGCCTCTGGGAGACTCATCTTGGCATCATTAATGATAAAATTCCTCGAACTCCGCAGTCTGCAGTGTGCCAACACTGCTTGGACCACAGAGAGAATCTGCAGCAGCGACAGACATTTTAACTGTCACTATCCAGGTGAAAAGTCATCTAAGTCACTCTAAGATTTGTGTATTTTAGCTAATTTCCATGTTAAACAAACCTAGAAATTTTTTTTAGAATTTACAATCTTAGTCTAATGTTTCTTGGCAGGACGAACATGAGGAGCAGTTTGAAACCCGGGGCGCACAGGCCACGGCGGCGGCCAGGTCTGAGGATGGGAGTGAGGACGTGGTGAGTGGGGTGCCTCTGTCTTCCCTTCTGCCTCCCTTTCTGGATGTTCAGTTACTGATGCAGGAAGACTGTCCTGTCAGAGCCCAGAGAGCCCTGTGTTCTTTGGAGCCCACCAAGTCAGGGGCTCTGTCTAACCTCCTTTTGAGTATCTGAATGTACACATTACTTTCAGATGGACAAGTTATTTTCTAGCAATCACCAGAAAAGCATCTTGGCTCACTGTATTCCATGCACTACATCTCTCCATCATGTTCACTTTCATTGGGAATTGTTTGTGGGGCCCTTTTTGAGGACTTGCTCTAATTCTTGTGCTCACTCGGTCACTCGGCAGATGGGCACCAGGTACAGTGGCCCCTCTGCAGGGACTTGTGAGTGACCCTCTGCAGAGGACCTTGAGATGAACCCTCACAGAGACCGAACAGACCAGACCAATGACTACAATGCTGTGACGAATGTGCTGAACACATGGGGTGGGAATTGGGGGTACTCTGAAGAGATAACATGGGAGCAGGTGCCCACTGGCCAGGCCACAGGAAGGTGAAGCTTGCCCCCGAGAGCCAGACTGGCTTTCTTGGAAGAAGTGTTGCTTCTGGTGAGGGGGTGGGGGGCTCTCTTTGCGTCTTGGGACTCGCCATAGCACCCTGCTCACCGAGCAGCTGTTAATGAGCACATTTGCATGTGTGCTGAGGTGTGAGTGGGTGCAAGGAAAGGGTACATTCCAGGCAGAGAGGCCAGAATGCCACCAGGGCCCTGTGGCTGGTGTGGACTGATACATGGTGGTACATGTAGGCAGGACCCCTCAAGGTCAGGAGTTACTTCACTGCAATTAGAAGCCATGGAAAAATTTTGAATAAGTGTATGATACGTCCATTTTCTCTGCGCATAATTCTCCAGAATAGTATATGATTTTAAAAGAAATCACTCTGGCAAAGAAAGCCATAACTTGGGCTGCTTTAGAGGCCAAGATCAAAAGATGAAAAGATGCCCTGTGGTCACTCCATCGCCCTGCGTTCTGGCCCTGCCACGACCCAACCTACATCTTCAAGCCCTTTCCTACCTGTCTGCCTCCTGCCCAGAGGTGCTACTTCTCTCACAGGAAGGGTGCCGGCGCCTCACCTGCCACCTCCCTCCAGCCTGGGCCAGGCCCTCATTGGCACCTCTGTCCCCAGACCTGGCACAGGGGTCCTACCAGGCCATACTCTTTAGAGTGGTTCTTCAAAGAGTGACCAACATACCCACCTTTCTGCCCACCTCTCAAGCCTTGCCTTTGGCTCCTGTTCCTACCAGGAGTCGGGCTAAGGTGAGATCTGCCCACAGAGTAGATGAGCCTGCAGCCCCTTCTGCCCCACTCGTGCTCCCACCACATATCACATGGTCTAATTGGCACCCTCTTTCCTTTGGCACAGGAGCCAGCAGCCATCCTTTTCAAACATTTTCTCTTCTCAGAACACTAGTCTTCCCGTGTCCTGCAGTCAAAGGCAAAGTTTTGACAGCAGCCCAAAGTTCTGCAGGATGTAAGCCCCTCTTCTTCAGCTCACCGCCCCAGCACGTGCAGCACCCTTCCTCCCCACCTGCAGTGCACCAGCCTCTGGGCCTTTGCACTTTCTCTTTCCACGGCCTGGGATGGTCTCACCCAGAGAGCTTGTGACTCACTCCTGTGCTTTATTCAGGTCTCTATCAGATGTTTCAGTACAAAGAAGCCCTCTCTGTTCACCCCAACCAAACAGATCCCTTCCTAGTCTGCCCTCTGCTGAATTTTATCCCCACCTTTCATTGCAGACCAAGTTTCATTCTCTCAGGCTGTCTCCTCTCTTTAGGTTGTATGCATCCACTGCCTGGTGCCTGAGGTGCTCGGTGTGGCTTGTCCAACTCTAAGTTGAGCCTAAGACCTGGGCCCTGAGCCTTTTTATCTTGAACAGAGGTTCCCGTCTGGCATGGCCTGAGTCTGTTATTGAAGTCTCTGCAGATCTGCTCACACCCCAAGGTTTGAAGTGGCTGTGGTGCCTTCCTGTGACTGGGTGTGTGACAGGCCTGAGAGTACAAAGAGAAACCATCATTTTGGCCCTCTTGACAATTTCCTTGTCTTAAGTTGCAATGAATTGTCCTTTCTGGGGACTGGATTTGGGTCTTTTGATGTCTTCATTTCATGGTGAAAATTGATTCTCACAAAGGTGACAGGTTTTTGCCACCATTTAGTTCATCACCAGTGTCATGCCAGGGTAATAGACTTACTACAGCCAAGGCAGTACCTTGTTAGCAGAGATGTGGGAGGTTCAGGGGTGCTGGCAGGGCATCTCTGCCTATGTTCTCAGCAAGTATGGCTCTCTCCCATCTAGTTTGTAAAGAACACGAGACCTGGCCTGCTGCTCCAGCTGCTGTATTTGGACAATGCTCGGCTGATGCGTGCGCTGCAGGCGGCTGAGGAGAAGCAACACATAGCTGAAAGGAGAGCTGGAGACTGGGAGGATAGGGCCAGAGCACTGTGCAGGTTGGTCAGTGCACTAGTGGTTGCATCATTCTCCGTGTGAGGCCCTGGTACCCTGGAGTTCATTGCAAAATGTTTCGTAGAATTAAGTAACTGAGATGCCATAATTTTCTAGGGCTCATCAGCCATTCCCCAGACATGTGAGGGTCACAGTTGTGTTCACCCGACAAGTATTACTTAAACATTGCTGTGGCAGGTGCTGGAAACGGCTCTATTTGTAATAGGGGTTTGGTTGCTACCCTGTAACCTCTCCCAGGTGTGCTCCTCCTCACTGATGAAATAGATGAAAGCCTGAAAGCAAGGACTAACAAAGAAAATTGGTAAAATCAAACAATTTCAGGGTTGGCACTTTTGACCTTGTCTGCAAAGATTAAAATTCAAAGATCAGGACTCTCTACCGTTTTACCATTTCACTGTTACTACTGTAGATTGGTAGCTGTCTTGTTGACAGATCTATACAAACACTCTGGAAAGGACCCCCAACTGTGACTGCCCACCTGGGTGTAGAGAATGAAGCTGGGGAGTCTTGTGCTCAGGGCCTGCTCTCCTTGGGATGATATTTGACCTGTGCTTGTTTTAGGTCTTAGGCTCAGGGATGTTGGTATTTATGTAAATGCAATCTTCATTGAAATGTTGTCACACTGGAAATTGTATTATTATATGTTTAAAAAAGTATACTTTTATATACAGAATATATATAAATTATGGCCATTTGGTTTATCATAATACTGTGATATGAACTTACTTACAATAAAATCTTTACTGTTAAAATCATTTAACTTCTAACTTGTTTTCAGCTTTCTTTAATTAGAAAATATTTCAAACATATAGAAAAAGTTTTACAAAAAAACATGTTCATCAACTAGATGTCTTAAAAATAACATTCTGGCACACTCTGGTGGCTCAGGTGTTAAGCCTGTAGTTTTGACAGCATGGTCCTCCATGGACCATGGACCCAAGCGCTGGGGTTCACAACCTGGGGGCAAGGGGAAGAAAACAGGACAGATAAAATAAATAAAAAATGCTTCTTCCTCCTCATTCTGCCTGCCTGCCTGCCCACTCACCTTTCCTTTAGGAAAAAAACAAAGAGTGAAAAAAATAATGTCTGATACAATTTTTTTTTTTAATTTATTAAACAACAAACAAACAAAAAATCGCACCATCATTCATTGGACCCTCTCCACTATTATACGCTACTATGCTCTGGATCTAATAAGACCTGAGCAACATTGTCAACAGTGACATTTATAAAATCCAAAACCCAACAACAGAAATGCGCTTCTGACTTCTGGTCAACATGGCGACCTGGAAGGAGCAAGACTCACATCCTCCCCACAGTGAAATTAGGAATTCACCTCTTTTCCAGAAAGAATCACTGAGGAAAAACAGGCAGAGATACCGAAAAGGCATAGCAGCAACTGCAACAACAAATGGTAGGAGAAAACATCTGGGTTCAGAGCAACACCACAGACTCAGACTCAGGATTTTGGCTGCAGCAGAAGGCGCAGAACTGCAGGAAAACCAGCCTTCCCAGGAATCATGAAAGCAGCAGAACCTACCCAGTGGGACTGGGACATGGAGCCACAAGAGACGGTCTAGGCACAGGGCAGAAGAGGCACCAGTGCCCCACTGGTTTGGATGGGAGACCCAGAGAGAAAATTACTCTAAGAGCTGCCATAACCAGAAGGAAGCTAGGAAAATTGCACACACCCCTGCCCACCATATTGTCCCAGCACCACAGGCCTCACCCACTGGAAATCCCTCCATCAGGCTTAAAGTAAAAAGAGTCTCCCAGAGGGAGAAACCATCAATACAAGCCACTAGTGCCACCTTGTGGGTGTAGGTGAATCTGCAGTCTGATAGCCAATTGTGGGACAATAGCAAGGTGATCATTGCGGTAGGGAGCTGGGACACTAGGAGAAGACCCTGCATTCCCCACACAAACTCCAACCCCTATAGACTAAACTTTCAGACAACAACAGGGCACACGTAAGAACTTCAACAAATCCAACCGGTGACGCCACAAAGCTCAAGAAAACCCAGCGCAAATCAATATACTACAAAAGATCATTGCTGCACAAAAATCTAATCCACAGAAACATAAACAAAATACCAAACACAGCAAAGTGAAATGATGGATCCAATAAAAACCCTAGGGAAAAATCTGAATGCAACAGACATCTGAAAACTACCTAAGGATGAATTTAGGGCAATAGTGATAAACATACTCATGGAAATCAAGAAAACAATAGAGGAAGAAAAAGAGAACAACAAAAAAGAGACAGAAGAAATGAAGCAGTTCAAAATAGACATCAATGAAATAGAGAACATTAATAGCTGACCTAAAGAATTCAATAGAGGGACTCAAGAATAGGGTGAAAGGAGCCTCCAATAGAATCAGTGAGCTAGAAAATGAGGCAGAGGAATGCACTCAAGCAAACCATCAAAGAGGAAAAAGAATGCAAAGACATGAATACAACATCTGAGACCTATGGGATAACATCAAAATATCATTACAGGGGCCCTAGAAGAAGAGAGAGGAAAGGGGAGAGTATTTGAAGAAATAATAACTGAAAAATTCCCCAACCTGAATTATGTAGCAAACCTCCAGAATCAGGAAGCTTGAAGAGTCCCTAATAAAAGAAACCTAAGCTGACCTACACCTGGACACACTGTCATTAAAATGCCAAAATACTAGATAAGGAAACTTAAAAACATCCAGAGAAAAACGAGTCACCTCCTACAAAGGAGTCACCCTAAGAATGTTGGCACATTTATCAGCTGAAACTCTACATGCCAGGAGTGAATGGCATAATATGTTGAAAAGGCTGAAAGTAAAGGATTTTCAAACCAGGATAGTATACCCTGTGAGATTATTCAGAACTGGAGGAATGATAAAAGTTTTTCCAATAAGCAAAAATTAAAATAATTTATCACCACAAAACCGTTTCTACTAAAAAATGATATAAAAAATTTAAAGACACCCCACTTAAAAACAATTCTATTAGACCCATTCACCTATGTTCATTACAGATATTGATCTGTAATTTTCTTTCTTGGCGACGTCTTTGTCAGCTTTTAGTATCTGTGTGATTGCTGGCCTCATGGAGTGTGTTCTTCAATATTTTTGAAGAGTGTGTTGAATAGGTATTGATTCTTCTCTGAAGTTTTGGTGAAACTCATTGGAAAAGCCATCTGGTCCTGGGCTTTTATTTTTAGAGAGATCTGATAACATCTTCAGTTTCTTTGCTTGTGATTGTTATATGGGGGTCTATTCAAGAACTTAGCATGTATTAAAGATAAGCCTAGAATGTAGATTTTATTATCCCCATTTTATAGTTGAGAAAAATAAAACTGAGAAATCTGCCTAAGATTATATGATATACATGTATCTGAGCCAAGGATCAAATTTATCTTTTATGCCCAAATCCTGTGTGCTTAATAGTTTATTTTTTGTTTTATTGATATAGTTTTGTTTGGAAAGATAACACTATCCAAAATTTCTGAATTTTACTTCATTGTGCTGAGTCTTCTTAATTACCTTATTCTTGATAATTTCAATTTTTAACTTTTCCGAATTAAGGAATTGTGGCTCAAGCTTACATTATGATTTTTTAATATATTCTACTATATTTATTTTAAAGTTTAATTGTTCTGGAAATACCCAATATATTGTACTCTCCTGAGTTTCTTTTGAAATAAGTATTTAATGTGATAAATTATGTTCTTTTCTTCATTGGAAAAAATTAAAACAAAAAATAAGGAGTGATAAAGGAAACTAGAAATCTGGTGAAGTGCACACAGACTGAATTGTGAATTCAATATCCTAAAAAGTATATAGCGATGTGAAATAAAAAAATGAATATACATAGTATATACTATATAAGCATGTATAATAATAATATAATGAATATATATCACCATATTGTTCAATTTTATCTGTTTTGAAATGTGTGTAAATTTTAAGAAAGCTTATAAAGAGGTAATATTGAAAAAAGAAAAAGAAATGCACCTGAGCATTTACCAACATAGACTATATTAAAACAAAGTCTAAAAAAATTAGGATTCAAATCATACCAAGTATATTCTCTGTCCACAGTGTAAAAATTACAAATCAAGACCAGAATTATATTTGCAAAATCTTCAAACATTTAGAAATTGAATAACACTGTCAAATAACTCATGAAGCAAAGAAATCAGAGGGGAGAAAATATTTTGAATAGAATGAAAATGAATACACGACATTAAGAAATTTGTGAGATGGAGCTAAAGCATTGCTTATTGGGAAAATTTCCTATCATTAAATGCCTGTGTGAGTGGTGTTCTCTAGTATTGATAGGTCACTTGCCTCTAAAGGAGGCGTACTCCTAGAGTCAGATCTTGAGTGAAACAACCAATGTGAACAACTTTTTTAAATGCTTCTTCCTCTTCTCTACCTGGCTGCCTGCTTACTTACCTTCATTTCTGCCTGCACCTTTCCTTTAAAAAAATAAATGCCTGTATTAGAAAGGAAGCTCACAAATCAATTCAGCTACTTTTAAATTACTAGAAGAGACCATTAAAGGAAGCAAAAGAAAGGAAACAAAATTTCAGTAGGAATTGGAGATCAGGGTTGACACACTACATGCTATGGTTCAACCGAGTCCCACCACATGGTTTTTGGTTTGTTTTGTTTTTGTTTTTGTTTTTTTTTTGTTTTTTTTTTTTTTGTGAACTGTTTGATTGGCAGAATCACACCCATGTCTTCTTTTGTGCTGCAGTAGTGTCACTGAGTAGCCATAACATCTTGTGACCTACAAAGTCTATCTATTAAAGAAACTGAATTGGCAGTTCACCTTCCCACTAATGTGAAGAGTGGAAAGTTTTCACAAGACATTCCAGGATGAAGTGTCTTAAACATAAATTCTACTAAGTATTTAATAAAGAAACAATATCAACTATGCATAAACTCTTCCCAAAATTTGAAGATAGGGAGTATTTCCCAATCCATTCTATGAGGACAAGGTTACCAAGAACCTCTCAAACACCAGTATCCCTCATGAACATGGATGCAAAAATTCCAAAAGTTTTAGCAAATCCAATCCAGCAAAAAGAGAATACATCATAACTAAGTGGAGTTTATGCTAGCAATGCAGGGTTGGTTGAATATTGGAAAATCAATCACTTTAATTCTCCATACTAGCAAACTGAAAGACAAAATAAATTCCACCATCTCAATAGATGCATAAGAGGAATGTGAAAACAAAGTCAATATCCATTCCTGATAAAAACTAGTGAACTATAAATAGAAAGGAACTTAAATAATGAGCATCTACAGAAAACTCAGAGCTTTTGCACAATAGCAAAAGACTGAACATTTTTTTCCTGAGATGAATGAGAAGAGACCCCCAAACCCCAGTTCTGAATTTCCCTGGAGGTTCTTAACCAGTGTCATCATTCAAGAAAGAAAAAGAAAATAAGGCATGTAGATTAAAAAGGAAGGAATAAAACTTTATTTACAGGAAACATGACTGCAGATATAGAAAACATGATATATTTTACAAAAAAACTAGTAGAACTTTTAAGTGAGTTTAGCAAGCCTACAGGACATAAGTTCAATATCAATTGTATTTTTATTTACTACCAATTTGAAATTTTAAATAGAATTATAGCATCACAATCATGAAATTCTGGCTAAAGATTTGCTAGATCTCTATTCTGAAAAAATACAAAATATTGCTGGTAGAGAAAAATAAATGAGAAAATAAATCTTTTTTATGGACTGAAAGATTCAATATGGTTAGAATGCCAGTTTCTATTAATTCAACACAGCATCAATAAAGAGTAGGTCTGTTTTTGGCAGAAATTGACAAACTGATTCTAAATTTCATATGAAGAGCAACAATTAGCATAATCAAGACAATAAGAAAAGAAAGCATTTAATACTATTTCAGATTCTTAAGAGTTATGCACACTATGGCATGGTTAGCTCAATCTCTTATAAAGGATCAAGCCACATACCACTGGGTCTAGGGGAAACTATCACTATGAACAACTCTTCATCCTCCTTTCTCTTTGTGTTTGCCTGCCTGCCTACTGGTCTTTATTCCTGCCTGCACCTTTCCTTTAAAAAAAGGAACTACATGCAACACATACAAATAGCATGGTATTGTTATCAGGATAGAAAAATAGATCAACAGGACAGAAATAAACCCATACATGGTCATATAACTAATTTTTGACAAAGATGATAATTACACTGGAAAAAAGATAGTCTTTTAAAATTGATAGACGAATGATATCTGTATGCCACCCTACCACCAATGCCCCCCAGAATGAAGTTAAATCCATACCATGTACAATATACAAAAATTTGCTCAAAGGATCACAGACCTAAATGTGAACCTAAAAATATAATACTTCTAAAAGAAGGAAAAAATTGTAAAACCTTGGACTCAGAGAAGATTTCTTCGGATACCAAAAGCATAAAACAACAAATAAATCGATTTATTAAAGCTAAAAATATCTGCTCTTCAAAAGATAACTTAAGAAAATTAATAGAGACACACCCTGTGGCTCAGGCAGTTGAGGCAGATAAGACTATGATAGTCCTTTAGTCTTTAAGACTATGTAAAGCCCATGGATTGGAGAGGGTAAGAAAAGAAAAGTGACAAACTGGAACAAAATATTTGCAAAATATACAGGCAGACCCTGCTTTAGTACACATTGCTTTCCGGATATTGAGGGGGTTTGTATTTGTTTGTTTTTTACAAATTGAGCGTTTGTACAAAGCTGCACATAGCCAGTCTATTAGTGCCATTTTCTCAATATGTGCATGGAACATTTTGGAAATTCTTGCAGTATTTCAAATTTTTACATTATATCTTATTACGGTGATCAGGGATCTTTATTCATGATTATAGTTGTTTCAGGGCACCATGAACCACACTCATATAAAACAACAATGTATGCTTTGACTGCTCTACCAACTGAAAACTCCCCCATTTCTCTCTTCTCTTCTCTCTCTCTCTCTCTCTCTCTCTCTCTCTCTCTCTCTCTCTCTCTCTCTGTCTCTCTCCTCTCTCTCTCTCTCTCTTTTTCCCAAGACAGAAAAACAATGAAATTTGACCAAGTAATACTTAAAATGGCCTCTAAGTGTTCAAGTGAATGATGTGTTGCACACTTTTACTTTTTTAATTTTATTGAAGGAACAGTACATCATAATATTATATAGGTTTAAGGTAGGCATGATAGTAAATCCATATCTGTATATGATATAGTAAGTTCACCACCATTCAGTTCTTCCTTCATCATAAAATTGCTACCCACGGCATGCTCTGGTCAAGTAGTGGTTAGGTTTTCTGCCTCTGGCAGAGTGCAGTCCACATACATTCTCAAGGACCCAGGTTCCTGTCCTGAGGCTCAAGAGAACAACCAAAATGAAGAACTAAATAAAATTAAGTTAAAAATGCTTCTTCCTCCTCTTCCTGCCTGCCTGCCTGCCTACTTACCTTCATTCCTGCCTATACCTTCCCTTTAAAAAATAAAACAATTGGGTGTGCCCTGATGGAGTAGCAGTAAGGTCAATTGTCTCCGAAGGAGCACAGTCCAGGTACCCCTGGGTTCAAGTCCTGGGCCCAAGGGGAAACAACCAGTGTGAATAACTGAATATAAGTTAAAGTGTTTCTTCTGTCTCTACCTTCCTGCTTTCCCAGTCACTTTCTTTCCTGACAGCACCTTGCCTTTAAAAAAATAAAAAATAAAAATATTATCACCTTTACCCAGTTTGTCTGCCCACACTTCTCCTTTTCCACCTGTAAGCACTGATTAGTTTTAACTGACTAGAAATCTATTTTTGTTTGATTTTGTTTGTTTGCTTGGTTTCTCTATATACCACATATGTGTGATACACAATGTTTGTCTTTCTCATTCTGGTTTATCTCATTAAGCATAATTCCCTCTAGTTCTACTCATGTTGTTGCAAATGATAGGATTTCATCATTCTGCAATCCTTGGATTTAGGAAAAACTTCGACTTTCAAGATTTACTATTTAAGAAAGTTTGAAAGAAGTTGATTCCAATACTCAAGATAACTTTGAGGGGTTCAAGACTTCAGTGCAGAGTGCTTAGTCAAGATGGCAATATGATAGAAGCGAGGCAAGACTCTTTCCCACAGAAAACTAGAAATAACCTATTTGCAGACACAAACACTGAGGAAAGTTAGGTCCCAATGCTACAGAATCAGTGGCAGGATTCACCACCAGGAAGAGTAGGCAAAAATGTCAGAGGCTAGACTACAATTAAAATTGGAGATTCAAAGCCTCGAGGGAAAAAAAGAGCCATAGCATAAGGAGTGGAGCCTCAGGAAGAACCCGAGATCCCAGAGAGTCCCTCTGAGAGCTCAGTCAACAGGACCAGGGCACAGAGCTGGGGGAGAGCATCTTGGTGCAGGGTAGAAGGAAGAACAGAGACCTGGTGGACTAAGTAGGAGTCCCTGAGGGGAATTACACAGGTACACTGCCACAACTGGAAGGCAGCTAGGGGAATCCCCCACCCTTATACCTCCCACTATATTGTGCCAAGCCACAGGACCCACCTACTATAAGCCCTGCCCACAGATGTAAAGGAAAAGAGTCTCCTAGAGGAGAACCTTCAGAGCTAACCACAAGTTACATCCTGTGAGTGGAGGTGGAACTTCAGCCTCATTGCTGATTTGGGCCAGTGACAAGGTGATCATTACTGTTCAGACTTGTGATGCTGGAGGAAGGCTCTGCATCCCTCACACCAACTCCAGTACCAGCAGCTGAACTCTTGGATACCAAGGCTTGGTTCACCTAAGAATTTCCAACCACTGGTGATGCCACAAAACTTAAGAATTCCCAGTGTTCAAACAAAGATTCAGGCTTATCTGGTGCCAGCGGATACACTATACAATACCATCACTGCAGGAAATCCAACCCAAAAAACATAAACACAATGCCAAATAGAACAGCCATGAAAAAAAAAAATGCTAAATGATGGACCCAATTAAAAGCCCAGGGGAATATCTGAATACTACAAGACATATGAAAACTACCTGAGAATGAATTTAGGACAACAGTGATTATAATGGAAATCAAGAAAACACTAGAGGAAGAAAACAAAAAAGCAGAACGAAGCAAGATTTCAAAAGAAAAACGAATGCAATAGGTGAACTAAAGATTCAATAGAGGGACACAAGGGTAGGATGGATAAAGTCTTCAATAGAATCAGTGGGCTACAAGATAGGGCAGAGGAATGAACTCAAGCAAACCAGCAAAAAGGAAAACAGAATGAAAGAAAGAAAGACAGAATTTGAGACCTATGGGATAACATCAAAGGCAATCACATGCTCGTCAGGGATCCCAGAAGGAAAAGAGAGAGAGAAAAGGGGGAAGAACTGAATTTGAAGAAATAACAGCTGAGAACTTCCCTAACTTGAGGAATGAAGCAAGCCTCCAGACAAAGGAAGCTCAAAGAGTTCCATCAAAAGAAATCCAAAAAGACCTACACTGAGACACGTTGTCATCAAAATGTAAAAAATACAAGAATCTTAAAAGCAGCTAGACAAAAACAAATCACATACAAAGGACTTCCCATTAGATTGTCAGCAGATTTCTCAACTGTAACTCTATAGGTCAGAAGGAAATGGCATGATATATACAAAGTGCTAAAAGAAAGAATTTTCAACATAGGACACTATACCCTGTAAAATTATCATTTAGAACTCAAGGAATGATAAAAAGCTGTTTAGATGAGCAGTTAAAGGAATTCATCACCACAAAGCAGCTCTATAGAAAATACTAAACAAGCTCTATAAACCCCCCTTAACAAAAGTAAGACAGCAATATATAAAAAATTGGAGTAGACAGTAAAAATACAGATGACTGTAATGAGTGCAAGACTAATCTGCTTTCATATAAAAATAGGAAATAAACAGAATTCTTAATGTTAACCTCAGGGTAACCTCAAAATATATCTCGGGAAAAAGCAAAGAAGAAAACAAAAAAGGAAACTAATTATAACTACACCCAACCCACCTGAGAAAGAGAAGAACAAAGGTACTGTTTGGAATGGCACACAGAAGACAAATTACAAAATGTCAATAAATAGCTATATATCAATAATCATCCTAAATACTAATAGTTTGAATGCACCAAAAGATACAGAGTGACTGAATGAATTTTTAAAAAAGTAACCCAACCTTCTGCTGTATTTAGAAAACTCATAGATTCTTTCAAAAGATAAACAAAGGCTCAAAGTCAGTGATTGGAAGACAAACCTACAGTTGATTTGCAACCAAATAAAAGCAGTAACAGTCAAACTTGTATCAGATAAAACAGACTTCCAACCAAAAATCGTAACAGAAGACAGAAATGGACGTTATATGATTAAAGAATTAAGAAGACATAAACCCATCAAGAAGACATAATGCTTATTAATATATGTGTACCAAAAGGATCATTAGAATATATTAAGCATTATTAAAATTGATGAGAGACATCGACATAACACAGGAATAATAGACCTCAACATTCAGCTAACAACAATGATCAACAAGCCACAATAGTAACAGGAAACAGCAACTTTAAATGACGATTTTGAAAAACCTGAACAGAAAAATCACAAGCAAGGAAAATGAAGAAGTAATCAAAAGTATCCCTAAAAATAAAAGCCCAGAACCAGATGACTATTCTAATAAGTCTTCCAAATATTCAGAGAAGAATACATATTCAACTAAAAAAATCTTTCAAAATTTTGAAGCACAGTGAACATTTCCAAACACTTTTGCCGCGGTCCAGCCGCAGCAGGATCCAGGGGGTCCTGAAGGTGGGTAAGGCATTGGCGAGTAGGAGACAAAGAGACTGAGACTCGGAGGCAGAGTGAATCTTTGTTCCATCTTTATTGCAAGCAGGCAGGTTTTTTATACTTTCTTTTTGCAGCTTTCAGTCTTAAGGTTACCTAAACCGAAAGCACAAACCTGTATATTACTTTCAGTTTCTTAAGTAAACGAGTTACCTGACCTTTTGATAAGATCTTGCTTAAGGCAAGGTGTGAGACAAAAGAGAATTCGACAGACTTGCGAAAGGTTAGAAAGTTATTTATCAAATTCCTAAATGCATGCCAAGCTGAAATGAATCTGGCAGGCCCTTTTGTAATCTAGCAAGTTCTTGCTGTCCAGTTTTTGTATTGGTCCTGTTTTTATGAGCCTTTATAAGTTGTTCTAATAGTTTTACTTTTTGTTCCCTATTGTGCATTCTGATTCCATTTTCGTCATAGGCGCCTGTACATGGTAATGGGGGAGCAGGCAGTCGTCTGCATTATTTTTTCCTCTTGGTGGGAACCATAATTTTCCTTTAATCTTATAAACAATTGTAAGGTGAGGGCAATGCTGTGGGAGGGGATCGGAATAGTTTTTCTTTGTTTTTAGATATCATTAGATTCATCATTAATGGGCCAACTGTGTAAGTGGGTGGAGGCTGAAATAATTCCTCTTGCTATAGTTGATTTATTATATCTCCCACAGAGACAGTTGGGGATATTTTCTGAGTCAATTTCTTGGGTAATTTATAAGTATATTGTTGGCCTTGGATAGAGTGGCATAGGTGGGTTTAGTTTTTTCAGTATCATTTTGCCTGGTTGTAATAGTCCAGTTTTCAGAGAAATTCCCAGTCCCTCTCCCAGTAGGGAAATTGTTACTTTCATTATTATTTTGAATTAATCCCGCATATATGAGTAAGTCAATACAGCAAATCATGATTCCCAGGAAAGCTCGGTTAGATGCACCACGTCCTGTTCCAGGAAGAAGTCTTCTTTGAAGCCCTTCTTCTTTCCAGCTGTTGACTTTGTCATTTAGCCAGGTTGGACATGGACGTGGCACACTTTCTATGAAGCTAAAATCACACTGATCCTAAAAGCTAATACAGAGGTCACCAAGAAAATGAGAGACCATCATGTCTAATGTAGAACAAAAAATCTCAACAAAATATTAGCAAACCGAATACAGCAATGCACCAAAGCATCATCCATCATGACCAAGTGGTATTTATCCCAGGGGTGAAAGGATGATTCACCATATGTAAATCTATTAATGTAATTTAGCTATCAAAAAATAGCAAGGAGATAGACCACATGATCACATCAGTAGATGCAGAGAAAGCTTTTGACAAGATCCAACAGCCATTCATGATTTTATGTATAAAATGGGCATAAAAGGGATATACCTCAACCTAATAAAGGCCATATATGATAAACCCACAGGCAACATCATAGTCAACAGTGAAAAATTTAAAAAATTTCCTCTAAGGTCAGGAAAAGGCAAGGTTGTCTATTTTCACAACTGCTATTTACTGGAGGTCTTGGCCAGAGCAATTAGGCAAGAAAAAGAAATGATAGGAATCCAAATTGGAAAGGAGGAAGTAAAAACTATAGTGTTTTGTGCAGATGACAAAATTATATTTATTGAAAACCCTAAAGACTGTCAAAAAAAACCCTACTAGAACTAATTAACAAATACAATAAAAGGGCAGGGTGCAAAATCAGTGCACCAAATCCTTTGCATTTTTATGTAAAAATAAAGAATACTAGGGCATTTAAAATAGAAGAAAAAAAAGGAAACAACTTGGAATATTCTTAACAAAGGAGCTGAAAGACCTGTACAATGGAAAATGCAAGTCCTTCTTAAAAGAAACAGGATACAAAGAAATGGAAAGACAACACCAGCTCATGTTTCGGAAGAATCAACATTTTAAAAATGGTCATGCTACCTAAAGCAATATACAGATTTAATGCAATACACATTAAAATTCCATGGACTTATTTCAAGGAAATACAACAAAAAATCTTAAAATTTGTATGGAACAACAAAAGACCACAAATAAGATAAAAGAATACATTTATATGGATTACATTCCTAGACATTGAGCTATAATCCAAAGAGATAATAATCAAAATGATATGGTATTATAATAGAGGTACAGAGCTAAATCACCAGAAAGCGACTTACATAAAGTCAGTTCATCTATGACAAAGGAGTCATATGATGGAGAAAGGAAAGTTTCCAGGAAACAGTGTTGTGACAACTAAACAGCCACATATAAAAGAATGTGCTAGAACACTCCCTAGCCCCATTCACAAATATTAACTCAAAATGGATGAAGACTTGGACGTTAAGAGTGGAAATCATAAAATTCTTAGAAGGCAACATAGGAAGGACATTCCATGACAGCCTTAGAGAGAGGTCTTTGGAGACTCAAATCCAGCATCAAGGGAAATAAAAACAAAAATAAACAATTGGGACTACATCAAACTAAAAAACTTCTTTGCAGTAAAAGAAACATCACCAAAACAAAGACAACCTACTAATTGGGAGAAACTATTTGCATTCCATATTTCTGACAAGGGCTTAATATTCAAAATACATAAATAATCCATAAAACTCAATAACAGAAAAATAGGTAATCCAATGAGAAAATGGGAAAAGGAATTAGAGGGACATTTTTCTGAAGAGGATATACAGACGGTCAAAAGGAACAGGAAAATATGTTCCTAATAGCTGGTTACTAGGGAAATCAAAACAATGAGATCCCACCTTATACCTGAGACTGGCTATTATCCAAAATTGTGGCAACAAGAAATGTTGGCAAGTATGTGGAGAAAATTGAACATGACACTGTTGGTGGGAGTGCAAATCCCATATGATCCTGCCATCCCAGTCTGGGTATTTACCCAAACTATACAAAAACACTAATTCACAGATATTTATGCATCCCTATGTTTATTGCAGCCCTATTCATAGTAGCTAAGAACTGGAAACTAACTGCTCAACATCACATGAATGATTAAAGAAGTTGTGTATATACACAATGGAATATTACACAGCTCTTAACAGAGATGAAATCCTGTCATTTGAATCAATGTAGATGGATCTAGAGGGGACTATACTAAGGTGACATAAGTCAAAAGAAAAAAGATAGAAGCCAGATGACCCAGGTGGAATATGAATAGACAAAAGAATAGAAAAAAACAAAACCAACACCTGGACACTTGGAATAGAACTGAGGTTACCAATAGGGAACAGGACAAGGGGAGGGGGCATGTGGGGTTGTGACCCAATGGACAACGGTGAAGAATATTTGGTGATTTGGGGAAGGGCAATGTATGTTGACACATAGCTGAGGAATGGGGAAAGTTCACATATGGGGAAACTACAGATATGAGTTTAATTTGTAAAACAAAGTTACTGCAATAAAGTACTAAAAATGTTAGAAAAAAAAGACTTCAGTGCAGGAAGTAACTGCAGATGTGGTGGAAACAGCAAGAGAACTAGAATTAAAATGGAGCCTGGAAAAGTGACTGAATTGCTGCATCTTGATAAACTTGAAGAGAGGAGGAGTTGCTTCTTAGGGATAAGCAAAGAAAGTGCTTTCTTGAGATGGAACCTACTCTTGTTGAAGGATGTTGTGAACACTGTTGTAATGACAACACAGCATTTGGAATGTGACATAAACTTAGTTGACAAGGCAGCAGCAGGTTTGAGAGGACCGATTCCAATACTGAAAGGTCTGCTGTGAGTCACATGTTATCAAACAGTATCATACCCTACAAGAAATCTTTCATGAGTCAATCAATACAGCAAACTAATTGTCTTATTTTGAGTCATGACATAGACATCCAACCTTCAGCAACCACTACCCTGATCAGTCGGTAGTCATCAACATCGAGTCAAAATCCTCCACCAGCAAAAGGCAACTTGCTGACAGCTCAGATGACAGTTAACCTTTTTAAACAATAAGATATTTCTTACAATAAAGTACGTAAGGTTTTTTAGATATAATGCTGTTACTTAACAGACTGCAATATAGTTTAGACAACTTTTTTGTGCACTGAAAATTAAAAAATCTCATGTGAACAAATATTTTGATAAATTCAAGATACAGATGCCAAACAATTACATGTAGATACTCAATATCCTTAGTCATTAGGGAAACTAAATTCCACGATACAGTACCACATACCTAAGACAACAGCTAAATTTAAAAAGACTAATGTACTGGTGCACCTTTGTTGCTCAGGTGGCTCAAGTTGCAAGCTATATAAAGCATAGGGATGCAGGTTTGTGACCTGGGGCTGGCAGTAAAAAAACAAAACAAAAAACAATAAAATAAAGGCTAACATACCAAGTGTTGGCAAGGATGTGAAGGAACTTAAACTCATACATTGCTGATGTGACAACAAAATGCACAGCCATCTTAGAAGACACTTGGGCAGTTTCTTGAAAAATTAAACATACACCTACAATATGACCCAGCCATGTTACTATTTGTCCACAAATATTCCTGACATTCTTGTTCTAATAGCCCAAAACTGGAAACAATACTGGCAAGGTTGGAGGAATTGGTCATTCTCATCTTATTTATGCTGATTGTAAAAAATTATAATTCTGAATGATGGAAACAGCCATCAAAATTATAATTACCCTACAGATAAATGTGTAAAATGATGTATGTACAAGGTTACTCATTAGCTTTGTAATAACAAAATGTTGGAAACAAATCAAGTATCAGTCAAGAGGGAAATGGATATTTTAGTTGAAATATATTTGACTTAAATAAATTTAAGGTGTACAACTTAATTAGATACATGTACATGTTAATGCCATTGAAGTAATAGCACCTCTATGATGTTACATAATTTTTAAAGTTTGAAAAGTAACATACAATCTCATACATAAATGCATGAGGGGAGAGACTTTGTATGGGTCCACTCCAGCTGCTATAACAAATACTATGGGTGATTTAAAAACAGAAATTCACTCCTCAGTTTGGGAGGCTGGGGTCCAGGACTGAGGCACTGGCCAACTGCATGTCTGGTGCAGTTCACAGGTCTTCTCTGCAGCTGGGATAATGGAATAGGTTTCTGGATGGTCTTGGCTACAGCAGTGATGCCAGTGAGCAGCTTGTTGGTACCTACGGCAGTTGACCCAGAAGTGGGTTCACTCTCTTTGGATTTTTGAATGTGGAAAAAACAGTGAAGGGCACATTGTTTTTCAGAGGTATTGGGAATTGTTTTCCTGGCTGATGAGTGGTCCCCAGAGAGACAGATATGAACTTGATGCTCCTCATGGTCTCTGCCCTGAACACCAGGAGATGTGATACTAGTTGTGTCAATTAATAGGGAGACTTTCAGAGAAATATGTTAACTGATTTTGGCACCGTGCAAATGTCATAGCGTATTTACACCAACCTAGATGATATTGTCTACTACACACCTACACTATAAATATGGACCACTGCCAGAGGTCAGCTCACTAAAACATTGTGATGCAGCATGTGACTATACATTGGAATATTAGTTAGCCAGGAGAGAGGACAGGCTGCCAGTTCAGACAATATGAATGGCACATTATGCCAAGTGAGGTAAGTCAGACTGTATATGACTTATATGTGGAACTTTTAAAAAACCAAATAAAACCAGTAAAATGGTGATTGCTAGAGAAAGGGGGTGAGGGACAGGACAGATGTGGCATAAAACTTGCAACTGGTAGTAAATAAATTCTAGAGACTGATTGATGCCCAGTACAGCAACCTCCAGTTTTCCATAGTGCTTGGACCAACATATATTCCAACAATATAAAAGTTTTCTTTTTCCACATCCTTGCTAGAACTTTTCTCCTGTCTTCTTATCTTCCTTCTTCTTATGAGTGTGTGATGAGGGAACTAGAAAATGTATTGAATGTATTGAATACCCTGTTTCCTAGAATTGCAATAACAAAATATTAGATTGGGCTGTTTAAAAAAGTTTTCTTAGAATTCTGAAAGTTAAACAAGATTGAGATGTGAGCAGGTTTTGTTTTATTTGATGCTCTCCTTGGCTACTTGGCGTGTGTTGACAGGGTCATCTACTATCATAAGGACACCAGTCATCTTAATTACCTCTTTTAAGGTCCTATCTCCAAATACAATTACATTATGAGGTATGATTAAGGCTTCACCATATGAATTTGGGGAAACACAATTTAGCCCATACTACAGCCATACATAGAATACTACATATGTTTAGGAAAATAATGAAGATGGTCTCTAATGATATAGTATGATAAAAGAGAGAAAACAGCATGCTCAATTGGAGTAGCAATTGGGTGCAGTCCATATGCAACTCAAAGTCCCGGGTACACATCCCAGGGTTGGTGGAAACAACCAAGATGAACAATGAAATAAAAAAAATACTTCTTATTCTTCTCTCTTCCTACCTGCCTGCCTCTGCCCTTCATTCCTGTCTGTACCTTAAAAAAAATTAATTAAAGTAAAAAAGGGAAACAAGAACTTAAAGTTTTATTCATATAAAAACACTCAAAACAGGCATGCCTTGGTGTCCTAGCAGTCCAGTACACCCTGGAAAAGTCTCACATACATCCCAAGGTCCTGCATTCAAGACCTGGGGCCAGGGGGAGCAACTAGTGTGAACAACTAAATAAAATAAAGTGCTTCTTTAAAAAAAAAAAAAAAAAAAAAAGGCAAAACACTCAAAATATGCCCATTAGACTAAGAGAGGTTACTAGGAATATAGGAATAGATTGGACAAGGACAGGGGTGGAAGCAAGTTTTGTTATATATGTCATACAGAATATTTTGTGCTATGTAAAAATGTATTGTTTTTTATAGTTAGAAAACAGAGCCATAAATTAAACTCATTCTAAATACTATCAACTGTGACAAGCAAAAGAATAAATCATTGAAATCTGAATCTTCCTCATCTACATGCCAAAAGATTAATACATTACCATTACACACACACACACATATATAAGTTGTATAACTAAGATGAAAAAAGGGAAAATATACATATTAGGAATCCTATGTATAGAAAACTAAAATTTACAAGAAAAAGTGAAATACTTGGTCAAATACTAAAATATTCATCTAAGATCAACATCTCTCCCTCAAAGGGATACATACACAGATGTATAATATATATGTATTACAGCTATTTAAAGGGTCACATATCTATTAAAATAAAGAAGCACAATCTCATTTTAGATACCAAAACAGTGACATCCAGTCTGGCTGTGCTCCTGATTTCATGGGTTCCCATCACTTCCCTGCCTGTGATGGCACAATCAAGAGGCAGAGGCTGTGAATCCCAGCTCCACTCTTGCCTTCCAGAATGAGCAGTACTCACTTCTGCCCCTTCACATTGGTGGGTCCTGGGATGTCAGGTCAGAAGCCCAGCCCTTGAGAGAAGCATATGTAAAGACCCAGAGAAGGGGAGGCCAAGTCATCCCCATCAGACCCCAGAATAATCAGTCCCAGAATCCCGAGGGCTAATAAATGGTACCATTTTAAGGCACTGCTTGTGAGATGGTTTGTTTTATAGGAACAGAGAGCTTATAAAACCAACAAAGCACACACATACTCACATTCCCTATTCCAAAAATACTATAACCCAGCCTCATAGCTGCTAAACTCTCTAATTAAAAGAACAGTACATGAGATCTTGTTAATGGAGTGACTAACACACCGTGGTCCAGGAGACAGCAGTTCAGGGAATGCGAGGTAGCTCAACAATAAATTTTACAAATAGAATTCATAGCATAGGGAATAAGAAACCCTGTGACTATCACTGGAGTTTCAAAAGTGTCTTTGCAAAAAGGCATATTGGTTAATCAGTGTTTTATTTTTAAGTATAATATTGTATTTCAACGTTTCTAGTTGCACTGAGGGATACCACAAGTTTTGGTATTTTTCCTGGAGAAGTATGGGATAGAAAAACAGAAGACTGAAAAAAAGAAAAAAGGAAAAAAAAAAAAATCCCAGAATACTAGTATGCTAATCAAATCAGGCAAAGACAAACTATCAAATATTACCATCAATAGTCAACATTTTTCTGAACATTCTAAGACAACAAAATCCATGTGAAAAAGAAATATATATGTAAATATTAGAATGTAGCCAAATCATAGGAATTTGTAGCTTTCTTATATGTATCAGTTCAAGTCAGTTAAGAAATATAACAAGAGATTACATTCTGATAGGAACAAAAACTAGAAAACAACAGGGAAATGGAACTTTACATATGTGGGCACACGATGGGTAGGTGTTTGATCTCATTTGTTACACTGTATTATTAGAACCAGTCAATATAATTTGGTACATTTCTCAAATTTCAAATTTTCAAATAATATACATTCATTTAAAATAGTGGTATTCATTTCTTTGGGGAATTAATTGCATAATTGGAATAGGGATACAGAGGGTCATGTCCTCAGCTGTGTGCATGGTTCTTTGTGTTCTGAAGGCAGAACTTGAGGAAATAACCCCTTACCCAATAGTTAAGTATCAATATCATCACCCCATTCACCAAGGAAATCCTCCCTCATTTATCAGCAGAGTTCAGATGAAAGGCTGATTTGTTCATGAAAGGTAAGGCCAGACAGATAATTATGACAATTATGAGTCAATTATGAACATATTTAGATCTTCATTTCTAACAATTTCTGAGTGTAACTCTGACCAGAAAATTCCTTATATTAAAATGAAGTGACACATAGAACATGTGCCAGGTACTGGGTTCATCTGGACTTTTAAGTCTGAATGCCTCCTCAGATGCCTAGGCTGGTCATGGAGGGGCTAGTGGGGAAAGGTCACTGACCCCCTGGCGAGACCATGCTCCCTCTCTGATTCTTACCATTCTCAGTTTATCAGACAATAACAACAGCCCTCCACTTAACCAGCCTTTTGTGTGACCTTGTTCAATGCAGATCCGGGGAGTCTGCACAAAGTCCCTTGTCCTTCCCACTTTTTCAAAGTGAGGGGCTGGTGCTCTTGGGCTGGTCCAGGCCACATCAGCCACCACTGTTGAAAATGAACAAAATTAACTGTCCTTCCTGTCTTCCTTCCAAAGAGCCAGAAGATAAATGAAACTATGTTATTAAACATTAAATATACTAAGAAGTATATAAAATCTCAGGCACGTGTGACCTGGAGCGTTTCCCTGGTGCACACATCACACACTGCCATAGGTAACATAAAACTTAGAGACCTGCCTTCTCATATGCACATGGAATTCTCTCATTGTCTTTCACTAAAAGAAATCACACTGCACAAACTGTGGGAGTATTATGATTATAGGTAAAGCTTATTAGAAAGAAGATGAATCCTGTAAAATAGAAAGCAGTCACCTCAGTGAGGCGTGCTGGGTTATCGGCAAGAATGTCTGGGACTCTTCAAAGCAAAGAGGGTGGAACAGGGGAGGATGGAAAGGGAAGGAAATGTATCTCTGTGACTGGGGTCAGCTGTCTAGCGCCGGTGTGCAGTCAGGACAGGATGTGTTCCAGAATTCCTTGTCTAATCAGCTGCTCACACTTCCACCGAGGAAGAAAGTGCTGAAGGGAAAAGAATGGGGAGAGAAATAATGCAAAAAATTTACATTACTTTCGGCAGCAACTTATCTAGTTTTCTAAATTCAAGAGCTAAGTAGTTGAGCTAAAGCTCAATGTAAATATATTTGCTGTTTTAATCAACTGAACTGATTGTCACTTAGGGCTGTACAAATATGGATTTATTTATTTATCTAAATAAATGAAGGTGGGAAGAATGAAGGAATGAAGGCAAAAAGGCAGGCAGGCAGGCAGGAAGAGAGTGGAGGAAGAGCATTTTATTTATTTAGTTGTTCAGGTTGGTTGTTCCCCTGGCCCTGAACCATGAACACAGGTCCTTGTGCTGTATATAGACTGTGCCAGAGCCACAGATTTAACACCTGAGCCAACGGGGCATGCCTAAATTTTGATTTTGATTTATTTTTTCTTCTTTTTATTGCTATTAGCAAAAGAAAAGCTGCTATTACCTTTGGACAGCGCAAAGGCAACTGTTCCCATATTAATTGAAAGATCAGATACCCACTGGTGGCCCAGAAAGTTACAAGAAATGATTTGCATGAAGGAAAAAATACTAGGCACACACTGATGGCTTAGGCACTGAGATGCAGCTATGGTGTGAACCATGTAAAGTCCAACGACCCCATTTGTGATGTGGGACTGGGGGGCACAACCAAAATAAATAAGCAAAAACGTGTTTCCTTCTCCTTTTCCTTTCTAACGTCTTCTTCCTCTCCTTCCTTCTTCTCTTAAAATAAAGAAAACAACATTAATCTCAGCATTGCTATGTCTGGAGAAAAAAATCTATATGGAACATGAAAGTGTCTATCAAGCCTGAAGTACAGTGTCATCTCTGTCAAACAACCATCTTTGTGGGGCACCAGATGCCCTGTTGGCTGAGTTCTAAGTTTCATGGCATCTTGTCCTCAAGAAATTCCATAAGGTATTTACACATGTAGTAATGGTTACTTGCTTCTTTAACAGTAGTCTTCAAACAATAAAGAATAATCACTTTGTACATCCTGGTATCTCAGGTTAGGTCTAGCTCTGGTGTAGTCCAGGTACAGCCCAAGCACCCAGGTTCATGACCGGGTGGGGAAACAATAAAATATTGAACAACCAAATAAATAAAAGAATGCTTCTTCCTTCTCTCTCTTCCTTAGTTTGTCTACCTAGTTGCCTTTGATCCTGCCTGTTTCCTTCCTCTTAAAAAAACAGAAGAAAAGAAGAAGAATCGCTGGACAGTCTAATGCTGGCTTCCTAACTAGAGTCTAAGACTTATGAGGGCAGGACTGTTGCTGTTCTACTTAGTCAGTTATACTACTTCTAAGAGGACACTAGGAGAGAAATTTTTGTCTTAACAACTAAAGACTTTTAAGGATACCATGAAAATCTGTCTTTAAAATATTCTACCATTGTCTGAGGACACTATTTAGAGCTCCAAGTGTACCAGTAAAATAAGATATCAATTCACCATCCCTTAGGGAGATAAGCCAAAGAATTGAAACCTGAAGCACTCTTATGTTCCAGGACATGAACACACCATCAGTGACTCCAGATCACTAGACACCAAGTGGCTGATCGTGGTGGTAGGGGTGGGGTGGGCAAAGATTGTGAGGTCATTTTCCTCTAATGCTAATGTAACTATAGAAAATTGAGGCATGATAAAAATGTATTTTAGCTAATGTGAATTTGAAGAAGTCTAAGAAAACAACAAATAGAGTGAACATTTTTTTAAGGAAAAAGTAGTTTAAGTTACTTCACAATTTCAATCTTTCCTTATTAAATGCTGTTATATGTACATATTACATACTTAGAAATATTTGTATCATATCACCATTTGCTAAAGAACCAGGATTTAGTTAAGTACAAGCTGAAAATAAGTGTGTAGTACCTTTTAATAAGTTGTAATTCAAAGGAGCTAATCTGACAATTTAACAGCTCCTTAAATTGGAATAATCCCACCCTAACTAAAGTAAGGCCCATTGTGACAAGTTCCTAGAAAATGCTGAATGTTAGATAAAAGCAGTATCCTAGCAAACTAATTAACTTTTTCTGACTATTTTCTTCAATATTTTCTGCACATCTGCTTCAAGTATTTATATTTAGAAAAAGTACAGAACTGAGTATGTTATACCAGGGTATAAATGATCATCACAGGAGGTACTGGTGATTTCATGGACACTATCATTCAACACTCTTAAAAGATTTAAAGTATCTTAACAAAAAATACCTGGCTATTTTTTTTTAATAGGACTGAAGTACCATCATCAACTTCAAATTCCCCATAGTCTTTTAGACACCGCACCTGAAAGGAAATTATTTTTCAGTACCTGGGACCATAAAGTAAATGAGATTATATAAATGCCCACACAGTCAGTGCACTAGACTTCCTGTTTGTTCCTTCTCTGTGCATCCAGCCCAACATTCCTACTCTGCTTTGTAGGGGTTCCAGAGTGTCTATCTGATGGGATGAAGTATAATGGGAAAATCCCAGAGTGTATATGTGTGTCAGTTCTAGTAGAAAGGAGACCCAGGGAGACCACTTCACTGGATTCTTACCCTCTGCAAATCCTGAAAACTCAGCGGTTGAAATATGCACCTCTACAATGAATACAGAATGCTTAGATCTATTCCAACATGCCCTTATAGCTCCCACTCATAAAACAGCAATATTGGAGACAGGACATAAGTGAGTGTACAAAATCTGTTTCAAAGAAAATTCTTCCAATGTCCTTTGACATACAGACCCTCCCCAAGAATACTCAGAAATACACCATGAAAGATCATATACAGTCTAGTTCTGTTTCCTTTAGTGGAAAATGGCATGCATACTCAAGTCTTGAATGTTCATGGCTATTGTGCTGGTTATTTCCAGACCTTTTCAGTGGACAGAGCTAAGAAATACTAAAAAAAAAAAAAAAAAAAAAAAAGACAGATGGACGTGCCCTGGTGAAGCAGCGGTTAAGTCAATCGCTTCCAAAGGAACAAACCACATTCCCCTGGGTTTGAGTCCCCGGTGTGCGGGGAGGCAATCAGTGTGAAAAATGAAATAAAAATAGAATGAAGATACTTCTTTTCCTCCTCTCTCTTCCTGCCAACCTGCCAACTTGCCTTCATTACTGCTTGCACCATTCCTTTAAAAAAATTAAAGACAGGTGATGCCACATGAATCCATGCTGATATTTCCAACTTGGGTTTAGAAATACAGGATTTTCACTTAACTTTTTTGTTTTAATATTTGAATCTCTTTCTTCTTTATTTAAAAATCTTCGTTCCTACTGCTATTCTTCTTTTGCTCTAGTCAACATATAAACTGTTTGAAAAACAATAGTATTACTAATAAAGATGATTACTAAAAACAAGTTGAGATCTTTTTGTAATTTTTTTTTTCTAAAGGAAAGTTGCAGGCAGTAATGAAGGTGAGGAGGCAAGCAGTCAGGAAATTAAAATATTCACATATCTCTAAACCAGGTCCATTCAGAAAATTTTAGCTCTTCTATCCTATTCTTGACTTCCGCTATATACCTCTTACTCTCATAAACCACTACTTGTTTTGGTCTATATTTACTTTCATTTTTAGTATAAGCAATATATATTCATATTCCCTCACACATACACATGTGCGCAAGCACACACACACACACTTCTTAGAAAAAGAGCAACACAATCTAAAAATTAAGGAAAAATCCATTTAAAAAAGACATACTTACTTCAATATATAGACTTTTTGGCGGTTTCATATCCTGTGTGATGTCCAAACCTGCATCTCCTCCCAATGACCTCATATACGTAGCAAGGGACTTTTTATAATGATTGAACCACTCCATCTACAGACACAAAGATGGTCATTTGGCCATTAAGAAAACAAACTTGTAGAAAAAAAACAAACTTACAGAAATTGCACATTCATCCTTTCAAAAACAGCACACATCCTTTCAGATCATTACCATGTCAGGTCATTGATGTAAACAACAAATATTGATTGAATGTCTGCTATGAACCGGGTCAGAGTACTCAGGTTGGATCACTCAAAAAAGTGAACAAAAATCTCTACTCTGGGAAGAACTCACATCCCAGCATATTTTGCATATCCATCCAATGGAGTATTATTCATCTTTAAACTGGAATGAAATTCTTATTCATGTTACCAAGTGGATGAACCTTGAAACATGCTAAGTGACAGGCACAAAAGCACATACTGCATGATTCCACCTATATGGAAACCTATAACAGGCAAATCTAGAGTCAGAAAGTAGTTGAGTAATTTCCAGGGACTGGGAAGAGGGAAGAGAATATGGAGTAACTGACAGTGGTTTTCACTGGGGGAGTGATGGAAATATTCTGGAATAAGATGGTAATATTGAATGCTCACTCTGAATATACTAAAAAACATTAAACTGTATGTTTTAAAAGGGCAAATTTTATGGTATGTGAATTATATCTCAGTAAATTTGCTATTTTTTGTAATTTACTGTTGAGAGAAATTAAAGGACTAAATATATGAAGGGATAGACCACATTCATAGATAAGATGATTGAATATTTTAGTGTCAAATGATCTACAGATTCAATCTCAAAATCTTCAATTTTTGTTAATGAAACTTGAGGAGTAAAAAATTTGCAGGGAAGTGCAAAGGGCCAAAAATAGTTGAAATACTCTTAAAGCAAGAGGAGAATGCCTGCTCAAGACTTACTATAAAGTTACCATAATTAAAACAGTATGGAGTCACAAACACATAGCTTAAGCTCACATTAAAAAAAAAAAAAAAGTAAACATAGACCAAAACAAGTATGGTTTATGGAGTAAAAACGTATATATGGGAAGAAAAGCTAACATTTTCCGAATGGACCTGGTTTAATAGTTTTGACTTTGGAACTATGTGAATGTTTTAACTTCCTGACTGCTTACCTACTCACCTTCATTACTGCTTGCAATCTTCCTTTAAAAAAAAAAATTACAAAAAGATCTTAAGCTATTTTTAGTAATCATCGTTATTAGTAATACTATTGTTTTTCAGTTTATATGTTGAATAGAGCAAAAGAAAATGCAATAGAAACCAAGATTTTCAAATAAAGAAGAGATGCAAATATTAAAACAAAAAAGTTAAGTGAAAATCCTATATTCCGAAATCCAAGTTGGAAATAGCAGCATGAATTCATGTGGCATCATTTGTCTTTAATTTTTTTAAAGGAAAGCTGTAGGCTGTAAGAATACACATAGACTAAGAGAACTGGAGAGAAAGTCCCCCATCTAAAATCCACAGACAACACTGACACTCAATCTATGACCAGTTTGGCATCACACAGAGCACTGGGGAAATGGGGGTCTTCTCAATAAATGGTCCAGGAATCTCAATATCCATATTCAAAATGCAACCTGACTCCTACCTTATACATGGAAATCCACCCATATTTGTACATCTTTGTGAAAGGTAAAACAACATGCACCTAAGAGACCACGCAGACGCAAATAGAGCCCCATCAGATTCAATAATCTGCCAGAACTTACAGGGCTCAGGAAAATCCTCTACTTATAGCTATTGTTCTACTACAGTAAGAAGGACACAAAATCAGAAGTGGCCAAAGAGACATATAAGCTGAGGTCGGGAAAGTCCCAGGTCCAAGCTTCTGGTGTCTTCTCCCTGTGGAAGCAGGGCACTTCCCACTGGCACCCAACAACAGAGTATTGTCATCTGACTTTGGTGTCTAGAATTGTTATTGGGGTTTCATAGCACAGGCACAATGGATTGAGCCAATGGCCATGGGCTGAGTTTCATATCAAGCTTTCCATTCCTTCTGAATGTCAGACATATCAACAGGCTCACAACCCAAACCTGAGGAGATATTGGGAAACTTCAATTTGTAGTCAGTATGTTGAGAGAGAGGGTAGCCCTGGGAGTCTGTGAACTTGTGGCTGCTGTCTGAAGTGAGGGCAGTCCTGACTGTGATATCTCCTTTAACCGTAGCAGAGTTAGAAGGCATTGCATCCCTGTTCTAGGTATGAAATGTGACACTCATTTTATAAGAGGAAATTTAGGCATAGAGGTCACATTACTTCTCCAAGATTAAACAGTGGCAGAACCAAAGTTTGAATCCAAGTTTACCTGACTCCAAGGCTTGTCCTTAAACAGTGGGCTAATTCTGTACCTCAGTGAGTGAATAAACCAAGGGTTTAATTACAAATATTCATGCCGAGGTGTGCCCTGGTATAGTGGTGAGGCCCAGGTTCATGTTCCAGGGCTGGGGAGAGCAAGAAAGATGAACAAACAGAAATAAAATAAATGCTTCTTCACCTTCTCACTTCCTGCCTGCTTGCCTACTTGCCTTCATTCCTGCTTGCACCTTTCCTTTAAAAACAAAAAACAAAAGACCAAATGTTCATGTTGATTCAAAAAGTATATGTGTATGTGTGTGCACGCTCATGTTCACGTGTGTGTATCATGTATTTTACGGAAATAATAATGTCAATGTTTTAATCTTATGAATGAAACACTAGTAACATAATGGAACATTTTATTTTGTTAAATAATAATAGTTAGAATTACCCTACCATTCTCATCAAAGAATATACTAAATAAATATGGCAAAAAAACTGCTGAAAAACATGCTAAAAACAAAATAAAAATACCGATAAATACTATTACAGAACAATGCCAAAACCTCAGCGTTTCCCATATGTGAACTTAAACCACATACTAACTTACCTCATCAGCAGACATGTGAAATCGTAAAGCATTTGGCAAGACACTTCCATATTCCCACCTGAGTGCTCTAATCCGAAGCAACCGGTCATACCTGTAACATTGAGTATTAGATGGTATAAAAGGGATGTCAGATGTTGCTTTGAGAGAATCTAGTTCTAAGATAGCGGACTGTTAAGATCATACTCATTAAAATAAGGAAAACAATGGGAGAACAAAAAGAGAATTGAAAAAAAGATGGACAAAATATGGGGCAGTTAAAAACAGGAGGTAAAGAACACAACAGCAGAACTAAAGAACACAATGGAAGGGTTCAACAGTAGGCTGGAAGAAGTTGCAGTACAATCACCAAGCTAGAAGATAGGGAAGTGAAATATACTCAAGCAGATTAGCAAAGAGAAAAAATTTTAAAAAAAGAGGACAGTATGCAAGACCTATGGGATAATGTCAAGTGGTACAACATACACATTACAGGGGCCCCAGGAGAAATGAGTGAGAAAACGCAACAGATCCGTATTTGAAGAAATGATAGTGAGAATTTCCCTAATTTTAGGAGGGCAGCAGATCTCCAGACCTAGGAAGTTCAATGATTTCCAAACAAAAGAAACCCAAACTCTATACTAAGAGACATCATCATTAAAATGACAAAAACACAAGATAAAAACTGAATATTAAAAGCAGATAGAGAAAAACAAGTAACATACAAAGGAGCCTCTGTAAGACAGTCAGTGGATTTCTCAATTAAAACTTTAAAGGCCAGAAGGGAATGGCATGATATGTTCAAAGTGCTGAAAGAAAATGATTTCCAACTAAGGACACCTTACCCTGCTAGATTATCATTAGAATTGAAGGAATGATTAAAATGCTTTCTAGACAAGCAAAAGTTAAAGGAATTCATCACCATGAAAACAGCTTTACAAAAAAATACTAAAATAAATCCTATGAAATGTAAGTAAACCCCCTTAAAGCAGCAAGATATTAAAATATAAAAAGTGGGGAGGAGAGTAAAAATGTGGGCAATTAAAATGAGCTCGACTAGCCTGCTTTAAAGTAAAAACTTGCTTTCATGTATAAGCATAGAAACTTTTATGTAAACCCAGGGTAACCTCAAAAAACATCTCTCCAGGGAAATAACAGAAAAAAATAAAAAGGAAAACCAACCACAAAATGACTGCTTTTATCACCTAAGAAGAAAAGTGACGAACAAAGGTACTATCTGCAACAACCCCCAGAAAATAATTAACAGAATGAAATAGTTACATATCAAAAGTAACCCTAAATGTCAATGAACTGAACTCCCTAATCAAAAGGCAGAGTAGCTAAATTGATTAAAAAACATAATCCAACTTTCTGCTGCATTCAAGAGACTCACTCTTTCAAAAGATAAACATAGGTTCAAAGTCAATTTTTGGAAGATAATCCTACAGTCAAATTGGTAACCAGAAAAAAAGGGGAGGAACAACCACACTTTATGAGATAAAATACACTTTCGATATATATGCAACAAATGAAGGAGCATCCAAATACGTAAAGCAATGATTAGCAGAACTAAAGAGAGACATCCATAATAATACAATAACAGCAGGAGACTTCAGTACCTAACTTACAGATCAACCAGGCAGAAAGATAATAGGGAAACAACAACTTTAAATGACCAATTTGGGCAATTGGATTTAATAGATTACAGAATTCACATTCTTCTCAAGTGCTCATGTAACATTTTCAATGATAGACCATATGTTTGGAAACAAAAATGTTTCAACAAATTTACAAAGACTGAAATCATACCAAGCATCTTCTCCGATCACAAACTAGAAATCAACCACAAAAAGAAAGCTGGAAGATTTCAAAACATATGGAGGTTAAACAACATACTTCTGAATGATGGTTGGATAAAGGAGGAAAACAAAGGAAAATTTAAAAAATAGTTGGAGACAAATGAGAAGACACGAGCTACCAGAATAATGGGATGCAGCAAACAGTACTAAGAAAGAAGTTTATTGCAATCCAGGCATACCTGAAGAAACAAGAGAAATCATACACACACACACAAATCTAATCATATATCTAAAACAGCTAGAAAAAGAAGAACAATTGAAACCAAAAGTAAGTGGAACAAAATAATAAAAAACAGAGCAAAATTAAACAAAATAGGAATAAAAAAAGGCAAGCCAGAAATCAATGAAAACAAAAGGTGGTTCTTCAAAAACAAAAACCAAAATTGACAAAGCTTTGATCAGACATACTAAGGAAAAAAGAGAAAAAATTCTGGTAATTAGAATCAGAAATGAAAGGGGAGAAGTTACAACAGATACCTCAGAAATACAAAAACATCATAAGAGATTACTATAGACAGCTTTATGTCAAAATATTGGAATCTTCGAGGATATGGACAGTTTTAGAAATAGGCAGCTAACCAAGACTGAATCAGCAACAACAAACCTGAAAAGGACCATCATAAGTAAGGATTTTGAAGAGGTAATCAAAAGTCACCCCAAAAATAAAAGACCAGGACAAGATGGCTTTATTTGTGAGCTTTACCAAGTATTCAAAGAATTAATACCCATTCTTCTCAAAGTCTTCCAAAAAATTGAAGAACAGGGAAATCTTACATTTTCTATGAGGCCAACATTACACTGAAACCAAAAGTGATGAAGATGTCACCAAGAAAGAAAATTACAAACCAATATCTCTAATGAATATAGAAGCAAAAATTCTCAACAATGTATTAGTGAATGGTATCTAACAATACATCAAAAGGATACTCCATCATGACTATGTGGAATTCATCCTGAGGATGCAAGGATGGTTCAACATATGCAAATCAATTAATGCAATACACCACATCAACGAGAAAGGAGAAAAGTCATATGATCATATCAAAAGATGCAGAGAAAGCTCTTGACAAGATTCAACACTCATTTATGAGAAAAACTACAAAAAATGGAGTTAAGACAGAGCATATATTAACATAACAAAGGTCACAGATAAACCCACAACATCATACTCAATGGAGAAAAACTGAAAGTGTTTCCTAGTCTAAGATCAGAAACAAGACAAGTACAGACTCTCACCAGTGCTATTTCACATTGCAGTGGAGATTTTAGCCAGAGCAATTAGATAAGAAGAAGCAATAAAAAGAATCCAAACTGGGAAACAGGAAGTAAAATTACCACTCTTTGCCTATGACATGATAATACATAGAAAACCAAAAAAACTTCCAGAATTAATCAATGAGTATAGGAAGTGGCAGGCTACAAAATCAATGCACAAAAAATACTGTTGCATTTCTACACACACAAAATAGAAGAGAACAAAATCAAGAAAACTACCCATTTACAACAGAAGTAAAAAGAATTAAGTATTTTGAAATTTACTTAACAAAGGAGGACTGTACAGTGAAAATCATAATGCTTTCTTAAAGGAAATAGAGGAAAAACAAAGAGATGGAAATATATTCCATGCTCATAGATGAGAAGAATTAACATTGTTAAAATGGCCATTTTACCTAAAGCAAAATACAGGTCTAATGTAATTCCCATCCAAATCTCACAGGCATTTTTCAAGGTAACAGAACAAAACAATTTAAAATTTGTTTGGAATAATAAAATACCCTGAATAGCCAATTATGAGAAAAAAAATGACAAAACAAAAATATCACACTCTCAGATCTTGAGCTATACTACAAAGTGATAGTGGACAAAACTGTATGGTACTAGAATAACAACAGACACACAGATCAGAGGAACAGAACTGAAACAGTAGAAAAAGACAAACACATACATGCTCAGTTAATTTATAACAAAGGAGCCAAGAGCATAAGGTGGAGAAATGAAAGTCTCTTTTCAATAGATGGAGATGGGAAAACTGGACAGCCTCATGAAAAAGAAAAAAGCTAGACCACTCTCTAACACTGTACACAAAAATTAATTCAAAATGGATTAGACTCAAATATATCAGAAACCATAAAATACCTGGAAGATAACATAGGTAAGATACCATGACATTAACCTTCAAGAGGTCTTTGGGGACTTACCCCAGTAGCAAAGGAAACAACAATAAAAATAAATGGGGCTATATCAAACTAAAAAGCATCTGCACAGAGAAAGAAATCATCACCAAATCAAAAAGATAAAAGACTGGGAGAAGATATTTGCATTTCATATATCTGACAAAGGCTTAATATCCAAAAGATACAAAGAACTCATAAAATTCAACAACAGAGAAATACACAATCCAATAAAAAATGGGTAGACTGGTATAGCAACAGTTTGGTCCACTGCCTCCAAAAGGAGCACAGTCCACATACAACCAAAGGACCAGGTTCGCATCCCAGGTTGGGGATATTGAGGGGACTGTCAACGTGACAACTAAATAAAGATAAAATGTTTCTTCCTCCTCTTTTCTCTTCTTGTCTGCCTGCCAAATACCCTTCATTCCTGCCTGTACCTTTACTTGAAAAAAAAAAAAAAACAGGGCATAATTGAATAGACATTTCTACAAAGACAAAAAGATGGCCAACAAACATATGAAAAGATCTTCATCATGTGTTATTAAGGAAATGCAAATCAAAACAATGAGACATCACCTTATACCTATAAGATTGGCTATTACTCAAAAGTCTAGAAACAACAAAGGTTGGTAAGGATGCAGAGAAAAGGAAACACTTTTACAGTGTGGATGGGAGTGCAAATTCGCACAACTCTTATGGAAAGCTGTATGAAGATTCCTTAAAAAATCGAAAATGGAAATCCCATGAGATCCCATCATTCCACTTCTGGGCATTTACTCAAAAGACACAAAAACACTAATTAACAGTGGTATATGCACCCCCATGTTGATTACAACATAATTTAGAATAGCTAAAAGTTGGAAATTACCTAAGTTCCTATCATCAGATGAGTGGGTAAAGATGTGATACATACATACACATACACACACACACACACACACACAGTGGAATACTACCCAGCTCTTAGAAAAGAGGAAATTCTTCATATGACAACATGGATGGAACTGGAAGAGGGGGAGAATTATGCAAAGTGAAATAAGGCAGAAGAAAAAAGACAAAAACCTGATGATCTCACTCATATGTGGAGTGGAATATAGGGAAACAAAGTAAAAGAACAGATTAAACAATACCCAATCCTCAGATGTTAGCAATAGAATTGAGGTTACCAGTAGGGAATGGGTTTGGGGTGGGGGCAAGTAGTGGTGGGGTCCAATGTCAATGGTGAAGAATTTATGATAATTTGATGTTGGGCAGGATTGTGCAGTATAGTTCCCTACTAAGGCGCAGGGAACCCGAGCATAAGAGTTCATATCATTTTGTGAAACTAAGTTACCTCAATAAATATTAATGAATTTTTTAAAAAAGGAAGAACTTGCTTTGATCAGGAGAGATTCAAGAGTCACAACAACCCAAATGTAACAGGTTTGAAACCTCCTGGATGTAGAGTGGAGAATGCCACAAAGGCTATGACTTTCTAGGTGTGAAAAGCACATTAGTCATGGAGAAGAGTCAAAAGACCCCTGTTTCACAGAAGTGCACACTGTGTGTAAACATTGTGATATCTGATAATAGAGCAGCATGGAGAAAACAGGGTGAAGTACATATGACAAACTATTAAAACTTGTTTATCCTATCTGATAGCTCCATGAGTTCAATGCTGTTATTCTCCCTAGCTTCATGAACACTGAAAATTTTAATACTTCAATAATTTAAAAATATATAAATTGTAAAAAAAGGAGAATACTGAATGCTTAGAAGGAATCACACCTAAGAATTTCTGCTATGCACCTGAAATAGTTAATTAGGAGTCCACATAGAAAGTCCTCCCTACTACTCCAAGCAAAAACTAAGCTTACAGGTATGCTATCATGCAGCGTTGATTTCTTAACAAAGAACAGTGTCGAAATTTGATGGTTGGTATTAAATCACTTCGTCCATCTGACTTTGCTTCATTCCTGTTGAGAATATTTTAAAAAAAGAACAAATTTGAATAAGTAAAATGTCCAAAGCCAACTAACAACAGACTTAAATGCTTGTTTTTATGCATTTATGATGAGCAGTTAACCTAGAAAATAGTACCTGCCTCTACAACAGAGCTTTTACTAAAATACTGAAAGATAAAGTCGAAAGTCAAATAATTTGTCTGAGATCATACTATTAGCATTTTGCTTACCCATTTAGTACTCTGAATTTTTTTTAAAAATGGTTCATCTCCAGATTTCCAAGAGACAAGCATTGTGTTTACCCACTTCTGAGAATTCCTTCATCATGCTGGGATTAGTCAAACCTAACATTAGGTTCCAAAAGATTATGGTTTTATATCATGTTTTATTCTTTGCAGTATTCCTTGGTCAGTGATACTTCCAAAGCATTATTATAATAAATTAATTTTAAATGGAGTCACAATGGTCCTTCATTCATTCGACAAATATTTGTTCATCTTTAACTATGTACATATGCTGTATGTTTGTCACACATGGAGAAAATTTTGTTTTTTACCCTAAAAATGCACATCTTCTTAGATATTAGACAAGGATCATATTTTAAAATGTTCTGTTATTGTTTAATGGATATAGAGTTTTGATATTATAAGATGAATTATGAAGATGGAGAGCGGTGATAATTATACATTACCAATATATTAAATATACCTGAAATGTACAATAAAAAATGATTAAGATGGGTTTCCCTTGGTGGTTTAGTGGTCAAGTCAATCAAGCCACAATACCCCTGGGTTTGAGTCCCAGATTATTCTTTTTTTTTTAAAGGTTAAGTTGGCAAAGTTGGTCTGTGTAGATTTTTTTTATCACAATAAAAAAAATTGGGAAAAAAAAAAACAACTCACCGATATATAGTATGAATAGGAATCTACTTTGGAGTTTTAAAGGAACTAGATGAACACTAAAAGGATTCCTTTATGTAGTACTTGTTCAAGGCCCTAAAAATAGAGGCAAAATAATTTCCCATCCTATCACATCTTCTAGGTCTACTTTATATTCTTTTCTCACTCTGTGAAAATCAGATTTACTCCCACATTGTTTACAATGTGCTCTGGATAATAAAGAAAGAGTACAAGTAATGAACACATAATCTAACAACAGATCACTTTATTAAGTATATTAAGGACAGCCTAAAAAAATCACATTGGCATGAGTAATTAAAAAGTAATTATTTTGACAAATAATTTTAAACATAAACTGGTAGCAGTGACTGACACATACCCCCCCCCCCCGGCCCCGAAAGAAACCGAATGATGGACCTTGAATTTACAAATACAGGGAATTCAGGAGAATCATGACCTCTCTGGACTAACGTCACCTCCAAAATAAGTCTTTAACCTGTTCACTTTTCACCTGGTCCAGGCTCCCTTTCCTTTTAACCCCTTTGTCTACTGTCCACACAGCAGCCAGTGTGCCCATCTAACACAAATGTGCTTGGATGTCACCCTTCGCCTGCTACTGAGCTTTAGCTATACATCCAATTTCAATCTTATTTCTTGTTATTTTAAAATACCAATTTGTCAAAACTTACACATCAGACTGGTTTTGTTCATATAAAGCTTTCATCTCCTCCAGAACTTGCCGGAGTCCATCCTCCTAGAACATATAAAATGATATTGATATACATTTATTAATTTCCCTATAAATTTGTAGCAATGTTATATCTTAACTATGTTTCCTTGATTTATATGTATATTATCAAAAACTAATAATCTTTCCACACCTATTAGGATGGCTATAATAATGAGTATCAGCACATCCTGATAGGTAGCAGTTGGGCACAGTCCACAAATATCCCAAGAACATGAGTTTGCATCCTAAGCCCGGGGGAACAACCAAGATGAACGACTACATAAAATAATAAAAGAGTTTCTTCTCCTCTCTCTTTTCCTGACTGTCTGCCTATTCACCTTCATTACTGACAGCATCTTTCCTTCAATAAATAAGTGTTGGCGAGTATGGGGAGAAATTGGAATGTTCATAAATTGCTGTCAGGAATTTAAAGTGACACAGCCCTGTGAGCAATAGTCTAATGGTTCCTCAAAAGGTTAAGCAGAGAATTACCATATTTTCCAGAAATTCTATTCCAAGGAACATATCCAATAGAATTGAAATCCTATGTTCATACAAATAATTACATGTAGATATTCATAGAAGTATTATTCATAATAGCTAAAAAGTGGAAACAACCTAAATGCCCATCAAGTGATGAACAAATAATCCAAATATGGCATTACCATGCAATAGAATGTTATTCGGCCAAAACAAGGAATGAAGTACTGATACATACTACAACATAGATGAACCTTGAAAACATTATGCTACTTGAAATAAGACAGACAAAAAAGAACATCTATGGTCCCACTTATCTGAAATATCTAGACTAGGCAAATTCACAGAGAGAAAATAGATTAAGGGTTATCACAAGCTGCAAGATGAGGAGAATGGGGAGTTACTGCTTAATCCTTAGAGTTTCTGTTAAAGGTATAAAAATGTTTTTGGAAAGAGGGGTGGTGGTTGCACAATAATAAGAATTTAATTAATGACAATGAAGTGTACACTTAATGATTAAAATGACAAATGTTATATATATTTGAGCACCATAAAAATAGAAAAATAAGAAAAAGGAATGAATTACTAACAAAATACATAACCAACATACAGATCATGGAAAAATCAAATACATTAAAATGGGCAAAAGAAATTAGACACAAAATACATACTGGATTCCAACTAATCCTTTACGGAAAAAGTACCAACTCTTGGCACAATGAATTTCGGAAATATATAAAAAAGATATATCCCGGTGGAGCAGCAGTTAGGTCAATCACCAATAAAAGGAACAAGCCACATACACCTGGGTTGGAGTCCTGGGCCTGGGGGGAAGTAACCAGTGTGGACAACTAAATAAAAATAAAATAAAGATGTTTCTTCTTTCTCTCTTTTCCTGCCTACCTACCTACTCATCTTCATTACTGCCTGGCACCTTTCCATGTAAAAAATGAAGAGTTAAGTAAAAAAGACAAATACTATCTGCAGTCATGGAAAGGAATACATGATTGCCAAAGGCAACAGGTGGGAGGTAGCTACTAAGGGGAAAGGGAACCCTTGAAATGACAGGTCTTGATTGGGGTAGCCACAGGATGTATTTATTTGTCAAAATTAAAAAGTCTGGTAAGATATAATTGTGCTGTATATAAAGTATACCTCAAGAAAACTGATGAGAAAAAAATCAATACTACAAAAGCAATAAGGCATGACAAAAGTACATAATATATAGGTTGCAGGTATACAAAATACAAGTGTGAAAATCTTATAAAAACACATGCTTTCAGATTGACATTTTAAAATCTGTAGTGGGAATTACACCCATTTTATGTCACTACCTTTAAGTCCCTGGGAGCCTAAGATAATTTTCCTAACAACTTAAACTATTACGAGTTCTGCATATAATAGGTGGGTAATCATTTTAATTTGCTGAATAATGCACCTAGCTATGAGTGCTTCTTAAATGAATAAGGAGGTCCTTCCCCTAAACCCATGAACTGTCATCTGTGAGGGAAGAGTGATAATCTTGAGTCTGTGCCTCCCTGGGTCCTGGGGCCTCAGGCGACGCTGCTGCCTATCAGCCGAATTACCTGATCAGTTGAATATGTTCGCACATGACCTGATTGCATGAAAATGTGCAATAAGGTGCCCCATTAAACCAAGACCTAGAAGGAATGTCTTTACAGCCTCTAAGCCCTACCCATGCTCCACCAAAGTTACAAGCCAATACTTATTTTTAAATCTTAGTGAAGTGACCCCTGGTGGCTCAGGTGCTAAGCTTGTGGCTAGAATTAGACTATGCAAAGCCCAAGGACTGAAGTTCAAGACCCCAGGTTTGCAACCCAGATAGGAGGGGGGCTTGGGGGACAACTAAAACAAATAAAAGTGCTTCCTTTTTCTTTTCTACCCACCTTAAATAAGCACTTCGTCCTTTCCCTTCCTCTCTTAAAATTTTTTTTTTTATTATTTATTTATATTTTTGGTTAAGAGAGTTAGACTAAGGGTCTCTAGAGCTGGGTCCAAGGCTACTCAGCAGCACCTGTTGTATCAAGTCTCTCCCTCTTTGGGCATGTTTGCTTATATGCATGGTGACCTCCAAAGTGGAATATCCAAACCCCTTGGGAAGGAATACTTTAAAACTTACACATGCATACATTCCAGCATCTCTGCTGAACTTCCCATGCTGTCTCCTGACACAGTGAATCTCATCACTGTGCTGAAGTTGAAAAACAGACTAAAATCTAGGACACCTATGTTCATGTTGAGGCTCTGCTTCCAATTTGCTGTAAATTCCAACAAGTTAATTAACTTGACCATAATTTCTCTCAGCTCAGTATTCTCAAATGTAAAATCATATGTCTGACTAGATGGTTGCTAATGTTCAAAACAAAACTCGTCATCCCCAAATTGGTCTTCCTCTTGAAACTTGGTGTTGTCTACTCAGGTACCTGAGGAAGAAACCTCCTGAAACCACAATTCCTCATTCTCTGTCATTACCCACCTTTTCTCGTTGATTTTTCTCAAGTCTCTAAAACCCAAACACTGATTTCAGTGCCCAGTGACTGGGCACAGACCATACACATCTCTCTACCCATGTCTTGTATATCCACACCCTAATCATCTCCCTGTCTCCATTCTGTGCTTTCTCCAGTCCTCGCTATCCTCAAAACATGAAATTACCCTATCACTCCCTGTCCAAAAGCAGCTTATGAATGAATACCAAACTCTCCAGAGCCCAGAATGCACCTCTGTATTCTCCGAACTCATCCTGTCCATTAGGCACACCCCTGATCTGATTATGTGTCTCCACTGCTCTATCCTTGGTTGGGATGCCCATTCCTTTCTGAGTGGTGGCCAGGTCCCTCTGGGTGTGGCTCAAATGTCACCACCTCCTTGATATCGCCTATCAAATTGTAATCTAATACCTATGTGGTGCTTCTCTCCCAGCAGACTGTGCTCTTGCATCCACACCAGGACTGCCCCATGACAGGTGAGGTAGTCAAGAACAGAATTTAGAGTGCAGGTCTGAAGCCAGCCTCTGGGGTTTAAATCCTAGCTTACAGGCAAGATACTTAAATTTTTCCAATGTGCTCTGGTGCTGTAGTGGCTCAGGCACAAAGTCTGTGGCTGCCCAACAGTCCATGCAGCCCCATTTGCAACCTCGGACAGGGGGAACAACAAAAAAATAAACAACTAAATAAATACATGCTTCTTCCTCCCATCTGCCTGCCTGTTTACTTGCCTTCATTTTCTGCTTGCTTCCTTCTTCTTAAAAACAAAAACAAAAATCTCCCCAAACCCCTGCTTATATAGCTGGAAAAAGTGGACGACAAGTTTAAATAAACCTCAAAGGGTTTTTGTGAAGGCAAGAGATATTGTAAGTGAAATGGTTAGCACCCTGGGTGGGGTATCAATAATAAAATCAATCATAATGACAATAGTAGTAACAGTGGTAGAAAGAAAATTGCAAGCCCCGATTTAGCTGCTGTTGTGTGCTGGGCATTGTTCAGATAACCTGACACATAACCCTTGAGCCTTCACTACTCCGAGCGGGTATTATTATTATCAATGTCCCCATTTTGCAGATGTGAAAACTCAGGAACACAGAAAGTTTGAGTACCTGCTCCAAAGTCACATGCAGGGCCAGAATCCCAGCCTGGCTCTAGAAGTTTAGCTTTCATCACCACACTTCACTGCCTGAGTGTGCAAAACCTGCTAGATTATTATCAGGAGACCAATAAGTGGTTAACAAAGGAACAGCGGAAAAACAAAAACAAATACATGAAAAAAAAAATCACCACATCGTTGGGTGACATAGTATTAACTTTATTTTTCCTTCTATATTTTATCTAGCCATGGTACAAGATTGTTCCCGACTCTGTAGCTCACACTTTATTAAAGCAAACCCTCAGATAAGACAAGGGAGCTGCCAAGCGCCCTAGACTCACCCACGGCCTAGCCCCTAGCTGACCGCGGACCCACGAACAGGCCGCCTCTGGTGCTGCCTAGCCCAGCTCCAAAGCTCACCCAAAAGCTCCCTCGGCCCCGCCCATAGTCCTCCCTACACTCCGCCACAGGCCCGCTTCCTTAACCCGCCCATTAAGGCTACCCTTTGGTTTGGACCTCACGTTAAAGGCAGGTAACTGCCCTTCCGGCGCGCGGTGCAGCTCGCGGACTAGCTCCAAAGCCTTTTCACAGAACATGGCAGACGCACTGTACTCCCGCGCCCTTGGTTCACTCTCACGCCAAAGGATCGCCGGGAACTAGGATCCAGTCGCTCCAGATCTCCAGCACCGGATTCTAGCCTTTGCCTCCGCTCAGCTCTTTGGCGCCAAACGTTCCCAACCAATAGGGACGCGCTGCTGGACCTTGCAGCCGAGCCTACGGCGGCGGTAATGGGACAATAGACCCTACAGCGCAGCCGCACTACTATTGACGGAGTTGGGCAAGGGGACCTTCTTGGCAAGGCGGAGCTGGCTGAGTGGGACTACAGGACTCGCTAAGACACGTTTTGGAGTTTTTGCTTAGGATAAACACACGTCTTTCCACCCCCAATTTCTTTTTCCCATTCAGTTCATTCACTTTCGTTTAGATTCAACAGCGGTATACACTTTCAGGTTGAGAAGGAATTCCAGGCACTTAGTGTGCGGCACTTAATGAGGCGACAGTTCATTAGTTTTGCAATTCGTTATTTTTCAGTATGGTGGAACTGCGATATAAATTTCATTAATTTTTTTATTAAGAGCAAGGGAGAGGAAGAAGCATTTTTTCCTTTTAAGGAAAATTACAGTTAGGAATGAAGGTTAGCAGAGACAGGAAAAGAGAGGAGAAAGCATTTTATTTTAGTTGTTCATCCTGTTTTTTTCCCCCAGCCCTGGGAGGCGAAACTGGGTCCTTGGGATGTATGTGGACTGTGCCCAAGCACCACTTCACCGGAGTGGGCCCAGAAGAAGCATTCTAAGGAAGGAAGAGGAAGAAGTAATAGTTCCATTTGTTTAGTGTCTCCAACCCGGATCCTTGGGTTGTTAGTGATTTGCAAACCACCATCTCAGCTGCCTTGAGTCACAAGGGCAAGCAGATGATTTTTTTTTTTTTTCCTTTAAGAGCTGAAGGGAGAGGAAGAAGAAGCACTTTTTTTTTTATGGTTGCCCTTCCCCTTCCTTGTTCTTTATATGATATATGACCCAGCCACTGGCATATTGCCCAGGGTAAGCCACCACCTTTGATTTTAAAGTAAGTAAAAATATTTGTAGGCAAGCCCCAGTGGCTCAGGCGACTCAGGCTCTGCAACTCCGGCCCTGGTATCACTGTAAAGCCCAAGGACCCAGGTTCCCCACCTAGGCCTGGGGAACTACCAAAATAATAATAAATACATCTTTTTCCTCTCCTTCCTGCCTGGCTACCTGCCTGCCTGTTTGCCTTCATTCCTGCCTGCTTCTTTCCTCTTAAAAAAATAAAAAGTAAAATATCTAGTTTTAAGGGCTACAGAGGAAGCAAAATATAATAAAGACAAATGCACATTGTCAACCCCCACAAGAGCAAGCCTTAAACCAGGGATTAAAGTTCAGATATCAGGACAGTGATGGTCTCTGGCACCACCACCCAGTCGTGTAATGCATGCGATCATCCAGATCGATAAGGAAAGCTGCTGGACAAGTCTGACAAGTGAGATGTGTCTCATGTGTAATATGTGACCAGGACAGACCCTCCACTAAGAAACAAAGGAATGACACAGGTTGAAGAAGACCACCAATAATTTCAAAGGACGATGTCACCTTGTCCAATCAGGAACTAAAACCTGGTCTGCCGACCCTCTCTCCATCCCCCTTCCATGTGGGTTTTTTCTTGAAAAACCCAGGCCATTGGCAAAGTGAACAGAGCCTTAGCCTCCCTTGGCTGGCTCCATCCTCTCTGGTCTCCACTAATGAACCCCCAACTTGCTTACTCACTGTGCCTGTCTGATATGTGGAGCGACCCTGAACCCACCAGGTCTGGACCTCCTTTGGTTGGCTCCATTCCTTTACCCTCTAGTTAAAACTCTGCTTGCTCACTCACCTAACTCTGTCGTGGATGCTTTGAGTGACCTGAACCCCACATACATAGCCAATTTCTTGTCTATATGATTGTGGAAATTTTCACAACCATAGAGAAATAAAGGTGTACATCACTGCTTTAGAAACAATTAATTTTATTTGGCTTTTTAAAAAAAATATATTTTTTATAAAGCAGTATTATTTGGATTCATTTTAGCTAAACTTAGACACTATGCTTCTCTTTTGCAAATATATTGTAAATGTGTGATCTGAGAAATGAAGAAGGAAATGGCCTACATTTTTTCTCTTTTTAATTTTTTTTGTATTTTATTGCAGTAATTTTGTTTTACAAATTAAACTCGTTTAGGTTCCCCGTATGTGCAGTTTCCCTATTCCTCAGATATATGTGAACACTCCCTGCCCTCCACCAAATTACCAAGTGTTCTTCACCATTGTCCAGTGGGCTCTGCCACCTCTTCCCCCATCCCAGTTCTACTAAGAGTTGGTTTTGTTTTTGTTTCACCTATTTGTTTTGTCTATTTACATTCTACCTATGAGTGAGATCATCTGGTATCTATCTTCTTTTGACTTATTTCACTGAGCATAATCCCCTCTAGATCCATCCATGTTGATTCAAAAGACATGATTTCATCTGTTCTAATGGCTGCGAAGTATTCCATTGTGCATATGTACCACATCTTTATCCATTCCTCTGATGTTAGGCACTTAGGTAGTTTCCAATTCTCAGCTACTGTGAATAGGGCTGTAATAAACAAGGGGTGCACAAATCTCTGCAGATTAGTGTTTTTGTGGCTTTTGGGTAAATACCCAGAAGTGGAATGGTGGGATCATATGAGATTTCCATCTTCAACTTTTTGAGGAAACCCCATACTGTTTCCACAAGGGTTGCATCAATTTGCACTCCCACCAACAGTGTAAAAGTGTCCCTTTTCTCTACATGCTCACCAACATTTTTCCTTCCAGACTTTTGGATGGAATGGCCTATTTTAAAAACAATCTCTGAATCTTATCCTTGAGTGACATTTCTCTTTCAGCACTACAGGGAGAATTTAGCTAATTGTTTTTCAATCACAGGATTGTGTTCCAAAGATCACCAGTATCCACAACCTTTCTTTGCAATAAAACATTCTGACCACAGGCAAAGTTCTGTAACATCCCTGAGATACACTTCCTTTCCTAAACAGCAGGGAAAACAGTATTCACTTTTGAAAGTTTCTCTCAGTCTATATTCCAGTGTGGGAAAACAGCAACACACAGTATGTTATCAGACATACTGGTGACAAATTTAGTGTGAAAAGCATTAAGAAGCAGTGAAGGAAGTCAAACAGAATACTGACAAGAGGGCCTGAGGGTTTTGAGTCAGTGTCAGAGAAGGTGCAGAACTTAAGTGGGAAGGAGTAAGCCAAGTGGACATGAGGCAGCAGGAATGTAAGTGCAAAGTCCCTGTTGGGGGGTGTGAGTGGCTCAAACACTTTCCCACATGTCACCCGCACCCCTTCTCAGGGTGTTTAGTAAGCAGGCTGTAAAGCTGGAGCCAGATCAGCAAGGTAGAAGTACATGGCTAAGAGTGAGAGCTACAGTCCAAGTTAGGTAAGTTCCTGTGGGTCTTTTTATAAATTTTTGGCTTTGAGTAAGACTGGGAGTCACTCAAGTTTTTTGAACAAGTAAGCGATAGGACTGAACATAGGTTTTGAAAAAGGCTTTTGTGGCAGATGAGTTAGGTAGTTTAGTGGGGCAGAGATGGAGCCAGGACACCACTTGGGCTGTTTAAATAATCCAAGTAAGACATGATGGCAGAGTGGCTTGGGGTGTGGATGGTGGTGTTGAGAAGAGAAGTGGTTCATGGAGAGGTGTAAATTAGAAATACAAATGTAGGTGTCGTCACTGTGGAATGGTATTTAAAGCCTGGATAAGATCTGTCAGAAGTATGGGACCAATAGTTGAGGACTGTATGGGCAAGATCTAGTGCCAACCAGACTCAGTGCTTCATCATTTCTCCTCTCCAGCCCCTCCTATATTACCTTTTTTCTACTAATGAGGATTTTGTGAGTGATAGTATCGAGTCCCAAGCAGCGTGTGCTACTACGTTTTAATGAATTCACCATTTAAATTCCAAAAGGGTATTCAGATATATCCATCCAAATATTAATGTTGAGTAGCTATTTAATAATATGGTTTATGAAATTCTTTTGCAATTTCCAAGTGTTGATGCAAGGACAGCAGAGCTTAAAATCTATAGGGCAGAATGCAGATGTATGAGTAGAAAACTAACTGGCAAAACCTGAAACGTCTAAGTTTTTTGGGAGAAAAGTAAGGACCCCACCTTAACTTGAGTCAAGGACACACCCCTAGATATACTGTTTTTCACTCCAGGTAACCTGGACACATCCACCAAGGAAGAAACCCCCATCCCTATATATACAAGAATTCATCTTGCCTGAGTGAGAGGCATGCAGCACAGGTCATACACAAGCTTGAATTCCCTTGATGTAACTTTCTTGGGTCCCAGGGGGCTTATACTCGCTGTTTCTGCCAGGGTCTCATGGTGTGTCTTGCTCACCCTCACCCAAATCATTGTCATTACAAAGTTAATGTAAGAGCTACTGAATCTCAAAAGCATGTCTAATTTTTTTTTAAAAGTCCTTGCAGCAAAAGTTATAAATCATCAGTACAGAACTGTGATGTTGCCTTTTGGCTTTTGTTCTTAAAAACCTTTTAAAGATTATGTCCTGGGGTTTATCCTGATTGGGCTTCCAGAGTTTGGGGAATATGCCAGGAAGACTATAGTAGTAGCTCTAGGTTGGGAGCCCCTCTCAGGACAGCATGTTCCCTTGATCTGGGACACCGTTCAGTGTCACACTCAAGACTCCCAACTCCCAAGCGAAGGCTCGAGCCCCCTCACGACCCAACCCCCACACCATCGCAAGGAGAAGGCGGAGCGGCTCTACACGGAACTTTACCCTTCGGTCGGTTTCGTCTGCCCTTTCCCAAGATGGCTGCGGGACGACGCAGGGAGTGCTGGGTGCATTCCCTGAGGACCCCGGGAAGAGGCGGACGCGGGCGGGGCGGGCAGGAGTCGGGAGCTGATTGGACGGCGTGGCCCAGTCCCCCGCGGGGACCGTAGCCTGCGCGGAGGCCCGAGGCTGGGATGCGACGGGCGGGTTCCCGGCGGCGGCGGCGTTTCCGAGCTGCGGCGACAGAGGCGCAAGCAGGCCAGCGAGGTCAACGGGTGCCGTGGGCGGCCAGCGAGTGGGCCGCGGTATGAGGAAGCGGACCGAGCCCGTCACCTGGGAGCATGATCGCTGCGCCACCTCCGGTTCGTCCTCCTCCAGCTCTTCCTCCTCCAGCTCGGCCTCCGCGGCGCTGGACGCAGACTGCCACCTGAAGCAGAACCTGTGCTTAGCGGGCACAGGACCGTCCGAGTCGCGCTGCGTCGCCGACGCGGGCATGAAGCGAGCGCTGGGCAGGTGAGGCGTGCGCAGCGTTGTGGCTCCTTACCTGGCCGGCAAGTGCGGCCCACACGCCGCCCCCGGACACCCCATCTCCTGTAGGGTACCTATTGCGAGAGCACCCCACACCTGCTGCTGTCACCAGTGCCCTCCTCAGACCTTCCAGGGTGCCGCCTATCCCGCCCGCAGGTGTTGTCTGCCCCTAATCCATCTCTTTCCAGTGTCTTGTTCCCCAGAGGCCTCTTCTAGGTCTCTTCCGGACCTCCGAGCCTCCCACCCCAGCACTCCAGACGCAGCTCCTCACTCTCACGCTTTCCAACTGAACCAGTGGGGAGCCCTCCAGCCACCTTTAACATCGATCCTCCACGGCCTCGGGGCGGCGAGGAAATGATGACCCCGCAAGAGACGGAGAAAAGGATGACGGGAGGGGCAAGTGGAGAAGAGGCTGGGAGAATGGGAAAGAGGGTAGGCTAAGGGGCGAGGGAAGGACGGGTATCTTGCAAAAGGTGCTGGGGACGGACGGCGGGGTCCTTCGGACCTCTTTCTCCACCTGGGACTTCAGATCCAGCACCCCGGTACTGCTTGGGGCCTGCTAAAGCTTACCCGTCCCCTGTCTCGTCAGTAGTTCTTGGGTAACTAGTTGTCAGAGTGACTTTCTCTGCTCAGAACTGCGGGCCTTTGGGGAAGGTTCCGCGGTCTGGTGGGCCCAGGGAGAGGAAGGGTGCGCCTCTTCCTCAAATGCTTGGGACCCAACGTTGGTTGTGCAGTGGCTAGTGCTGCTGGAAATTTGATAACGGGTTGTCTCCTTGGCAATCTCCGTGGAGTCCAAAAGTATTTTATTTTCGTTCACACTTTGTAGGAGATGGATGTTTTTATGTAAAGTTGATTTCAAAATGAGATAGTTCAGAGGGACAAATTTACCTCCTCTATATGCTGATTTCCTCTTTATCCTTTGGTTTGTAGAACATTACATTCCCGACTATTTTGGGGTCTTGATGTTTCATGGTGTTTGAAAAATATAGTGTGTAATGTTCTCAGGTGTTGTCATTTCGAGGTCAAGTGAAATGCCTTCAAAGGATACTGGCCATTTCAGAGTAAAATATTCACCCAAATAGCCCCTAAAAAATAAACTGAATTACCTGAAATATCATAAATTAAAAATATGAATATTTGGATAAATGGCAACATAAATATTTGGATAAATAGCAATACCCTCTTCAAATTTTGAAGTTTATTGCATAAAAGATCATGAAATTAGACTATAGACTTCTATAAGTCAGTGGCTCCCAAATTTTAGTTTTTGTGTCAGCCGTAAATGTAACCATATCTTGCAAAACTTTTTTTCATGGAACAGTTTACCTACATTAAAAACTCACAGTTAACTTTAATGAACTTTTATTAACAGATATGACATAACGCTTAGGTTGGGAAATTCTTCCTTTGAAGAAATCAAATTCTATACCGGATGTGTTTGGGGAAACAATCTGTCCTGGCATGTTCTTTGAAAGATGCACTGTATTAAAAGGATCTGATTTTTTTCTCTCTCAGAAAACAAAGAGACATTTAAGTGATGCTCATATCTTTGATTACACTTAAAGTCTGTTAGAAGAATCAAAACTAAATAGAAGGCAAGAAAGACAAATTTACAGTATATTATTACCCCCTGGACATTCTCCTGCTTTCTTAGCCTTCACCCAGGTCTCTGATCCGTGGTCATCTCCTCTGAGAGTTCTTCTTAGCTAAGACTGTCTGAAATAGCCTTTGTGCCACTCCCAATCCCTTTATTCTGTTTTATTTTTTATTCATCTCATTTGTTGATGTTACTTGATTGCTTTATGGGTTGTCTCCTTCTTTACAAGTTGGAAGCTCCAGAGCAGGGATGTTTCTTCATCCCTGGTATTTCTAGTAGTGCCTGGTATTTCTAGTAGATGACTTTCTAGTACCTGGTATTTCTAGTAGATGACATTCCTTGAAGTGGAGTTGCTGAACCAAGGGTTGTGATTATAACTTTGAACGTGAAGCCAAAGTGTCCTCCAATTTGTATTGATTTGTCTTCCCTCCAGCAGTTGCCACATCTCAATACTAGATATTACCAGATATTGTCATCTTTTTCTGTTTGATTGATGCAAATGACATCTGATTTGTAGCACTAATTTGCATTTCTTAATTGTTAAACAGCATTTGGGGTATATTTTTATAAGTATGTTACATGCTTTGGGCTTATTTGCACCTGTCATGATCTTTCTTTAAGTCCTCCTGCACATTTCTTTTAACTTTCGATTGTACACATTTTCAAATATACATAAGTAGAGAAAACAAGATAATGAAAATTTATGTGGCCATCATTTCATTTCTTTCTGTTTTGCCAATCTTGAGTCGCCTATCTGTCTTCTACATTGTGTGCATGCGTGTGTCTGGGGCGGGGGTAGGCAGTGAGATTGGAATATTTTAAAACCAATGAGTTCATCCTTAAGTGCTCACAATATATTCTGAACAAATAAGGAATTTTTGAAGGGAAAAAAAAGCCCTAATGCCTTATCATTTATCAAAATGAAATTAATATTTAATAACCAACCTCCAGAAACATTTCCCCAATTGTCTCAATATTGTTTGATTTTATAATCTTGTACATTTCTTACATTTATTCCTAGTTATGTTCTCCATTTTTGTTGTTACTAAAAATAAGAACCTTTTATATGCTTATTTTCATTATTAATTTTGTAACTTGCACCTTTTGAAATCTGTGTTGAGTAGTTGCCCCATTAGTTCTCTTGGATTTTCCTAGTATACTATCATATCAGCTTCCAAAAATAAGGATTTTGTCCCCTGTCTTCTATTTGTATGTCTCTTCTTTCTTTCTTTTTTTTTGATTGCATGTATTTCCAGAACAAAGTAAAAAAGTTAAAAAAAAATGCTGGGTGCCCTTGTCCTGTTCCTGACTCTGATGAGAGTGATTTAGTGTTTTCGTTTAATAAGTCATTCAAGAGGTAGGTTGCACTGTTGTTTTTTTAATAAGAAATGATTATTGAATTTTATAAAATTTCATATTTAACATCTGTGAAATTATCATATCAATTACCTTTCTTGACTTGTTATTGTGCTAAGTTATAAGAGATTTTATATTATTGAATCATCTTCAATTATCATTACTGAATCATCAATGATAGTGTTGTTATTCTATAGCCAGATTCCATTTATTAATGTTTTACTTAGTACTTTTTTACCGTTATTTGTAAGACTAGTCTGCAATTTTCTTTTTTTCATTATCCTTATTAAGTTGTTTTTAAGTTTTCCATAGATTTCTTAAAGCTTTCTCTGCTTTAACTAGTTTAAATACTTCTTGAAATACTTTCTTGAAATGATTTCTTTTTTTACATTTTGGTAGAATTCCCCTGTACAACTATAAACCTGGTGCTTTTTAATTATAATTTTTTTTCTGGTACTTTTTAAGAATATAGCACTTGATTACAGTTTCTTAGATTTTCTTTCTCTTTCTGGGTTCAGTTTTGGTGATATATATGTTCATGAGAAATCATCTGTTTTATTCAGCTTTTTCCTTCTATCTGGGGCTGTCTCTTTAGGTTGTTCCATCTTTTTGTGTGCTTCCTTTGTCTCCCCCATTTTCTTGATTTAGGCTAGCTAATGATATCCAATACATATACATACATTAAAGTGAATTTTTTCAAAGAAAAAAAATTTTTTTCCAAAGGAAGTATTTTCTTATTAATTCTAGGAGACCAGGATAATGCTGAGAGCTGAGGAGAAGTGAAGAGGACATGTTCTATCTGATGGGGCAATAATTGCCGCATCCTGTCCAGATGCTGTGTGGTAGGAATGTGACCCCAGGACTGCCAAATCTTCCAGTGTCTCTGGAAAAGTGGCTGGTTTTGTATGTGCCATCTCTTATACCTTGTCAATTAATTCAGATAAAAACAACTTTGCAGATGAAAAACAAAAGAGGATTTTGTTTTGTTTTTTAAGTTTCTGGTGGTTTGTAGAGGTAAATGTTTATGTAACTCACATAACCCTACACTGCTATGCAGGAACTAGATAATAGTTTTGCTTTGTAGAAAGGCTGGTATGTGGAGGTGCTCAGCAAATGAGGAGCTTTGTGGGCCTTTCACATTCTTTTTGATATTTTTTTCATGTGAAGTGCCTTTTTCATGTTCCTGTCGGTCTCAGCCAAAGGAAGGGACTTCTTCCAGGGCTGCTAAAGGCTTCACCATAACCCAGAAAAGTTGGTGACTGGGGTCTGTCTTCTTTAACATTAGCCTTCTTCAGGATGAAAATGAAGCTGAACCCCTGAACCTCTCTGCATGGTATCTCTTCATCCTTTCTTAATCACTAAAAAGATGAAAGGAGGTTCTGACCTCGTTTTTTTGTAGTTAAAGTCTGCTTTCCATCCCCCTTCTCCTGATGATCCTCCAGGGTACAGTCATCCCTTGACCATAACAGGCAAGGGACAACTTCGTTGATGTGTTTCTGTTAGGACCCCAGGTTGGGTCCATCTCTTCCTATCTATGCTTTGTCTTATCAAGGTCACATTCCAGCCCTAGACCCAGATCCTGGGATGCAGCACTTGCCTGGAGTCTTGTCTTATGTCCTCTGTCTCTGCTTTGCTTGCTTCTCAGTTTCTTTCAGCCAATGTGAACTATCCCTTCTTAAGGGAATGTGTGATTTCTATAGCAACTTTGGAAGACACTGCTCACATGTGGGAGATAGTTTCAGGTAGATTAGAAACCCCCGTAGGCACTGTCCTGGAGGTAACCTTGGAAAGAAGACTACTTTGAAAAGATGGGTTGGATTTATGCTGACAGTGATGGAGAAGAGACACCTTTCCAGACTTGTGACCCTTCTGCTCCTTCCATTAGAGCACTTATCTTTCCAGAATGTAGTATACAGGCAAAATTGTGCTGTAATTTGATCTTGAAAATAGACAAAATTAAGTCAGTGCCCTTTACCCAGAGATGATGTCACACTCGGGTGTCAGTGGGTTAGTGCTCAACTCTTTGCATGTGGAAAGTGGGTAAATGAATTGTCCTGAACTGAATGCTAGGGTCTGGAATTTCAGTAAGGACAGGAGTGCTGATTCAGGGAAGAACCATAGCCAAGAATCTTTATTGTTTGCAGAAGGACCCATTATTTGGGCGTGGTCCCTGTGTTCATATTTGATATTTTAGAAGAAAGCTTGCATATGCCCTAAGTGAGTGCTTTCAGGTTCTGTGGCTTGGGATGAGTTACTTAACTTTCTGAGTTCATTTCTTCATCTGTGATGAAGGGATACAAATATCTCCCTGTAGGGTTGAGGTGAGGTTTAGATATATGAAAACCAGGCGTATGGTCAGTACTCAAAACAGTAGTATCTTCACTGTGTTGTCATCATTATTTTCAGGTGGGGGTACTGAGAAAACTCTGTTAACTTAGGTCAAGAAGAATTTCCATGTCCACGCTTTTCTGCCGTAAAGTGTTTCTTCTCAGCCAGATGTGGCACATCTGCTTGTCATCAGGATCAGTTAACATATCTCTGGGTATTAGGATATTGCTCTTTGGTCATTCAACACCTATTTCACCCATTCATTTAACAAAGTTTGAGTACCTGTTCTACGTAATAACTCTGCTAAATGTTTCAGGTTGTAGTAGGGGCTGCAGGTCACATTTCATGGACTTTACATGGGAGGCAAGTAACACTCAGGTAAGCACGTGGGCTTTCAGGAAGAACACTGGACCAGTGGGGAGTGCTGTGGGTGTGTACAGCTTGGTGGCAGTAGGCCTTTATGATAAAGGGACATTTGAATGGGAACCTCTGGCTGCTTTAGAGCCAAGAAGTGACTTGATGTGATATGTATTATTTCCATGCCATTCTTACTGCAGTAATTAGTACAGACTCAGGAGGTACAGGGGAACCATTTAAAGTAATCTTGCCACAAATGATGTGTCTTGCACTGAGGGAATGTGGAGGTGAGTGGATCTGTTCTGAAGGAGATGCAGCAGGACTGGCTGAAGGATTAGTCTGAAAGAATGATGTTAGAGAGGATTTGTCCATTGTTTTTTTTTTTTTTTTTTGAGCTAATGTGGGCTGACATGGGGCAGTTGTAGAAAGAAAAGTGTTTTGAGGGACTTTTGAGTTTGGTTTGAGGCATGGTGAGATGCACATAAGGTAGGTGGGTGTCCTGGGCAGACACCCAACTCAGCCTGAAGATGGTGTTCAGAGTTCTGGCAGGGCCAGAGGACTGGATCCTGGGCCCCAGGGGCTGGGGGCTGGTAGAGAGAGTCAGGAGGAGGGATGGAGCAAACTGGGAAAAAGCCTGTTGAAAGGGAGAGTGCAACCTGCCTTAGATTTGGTGCCCTGGAGCTCAGCAGTTGATTGGTAAAGCCTGCTTATCGATGTGAGGGCAGAGCTTCATCAGGATTGGGTGTGGGGGGGCAAGGAGAGGGAGAAAGGAAATAGGCTGATAAGGAACTTTGCTAGAAAAGAGAACAGAAATGAGAGGCATAGCTGGAGTAGGAGGAGATTCCTGACCCAAGCTGGTGTGTTCTTGGGGGAGACTGCAGTGTGGGATTCTGTTCAAGTGATGTGTTTCTGGTGGCCTATCCCAAGGACTGGGACCCAGCACCCCAAGGCTAAGTGTAGGGTCCCTAGATAGGAAGGCCAACCCAGGGTGCTGGGAAGGCAGGGGGTGGTTACATTTGTTGGGAGGGCACTTTGGAAGTTCTCTGCTATTTTCTCTGTGAAACAAGAAAGAGATAGTTGTGCTATATAGCAAAAATTTTTCTTTATGACGTGATGTTTCAGTCACCTCAGCTGTGACCTGCTTTTTGAGGAGCTGGTGAGTTTTGCACAGCCAGTCCTGTTCTGGGGGCTGTTCTGGGGCCTGCACACATCACAGCGTGGAGGGATTAGAGCTGGGTTTGGGGTGGAGGTGGGAGAAATTCAGCATGGATGGAGCTTAGATAGAGTCATAGCATGCACAGAGGCACAATTCTTACCGCTCAGGTTTTGCTGATGCATAAATGCTAATTTTCTAAATAGAATTTGTCTTGAGATGGAATTTGAGGGCTTAGTTTTCTTAATCATGTGTGATCTGCCAGGTTTGGAAATGTCCTGAGAGAGGGCCTGTGAATGTTGGTGAGGGGCTCTGGCAGATTTTGACTTTGGCAAAGCAAAGGCAAGACAGTGTTAGTGAAGAACTAGAGCAAATCTCAGGAATGCCAGAATTTAGGGTTTGTTCCTGTGCTTGAAAGAAGTTGCCCTGAGCTTTTAGGTAAAGAAAAACAAGTTCCAGTGGTCTTCAGTTCTCCCCAAGTGAAGCTCAGCTGTGTTGACTGAGCTGTCTGTACTGGGAAGTGAGAATGTTCAGGTCATTTCAGCACTGTCATTCTAGTCCCTAAAAAGGATATGGCTTTTGAATTCCAGTATCTTCTTGTAATGCGTACAGCAGATACTCTGCCCTTTCATCCTTGACCTGTACATTCCTGGTCCTAGAGTATCCTGTACCTTCCTAAAAGTGGCCCTGTCAATTTCAGCTTTTCCTGTTCTTATTAATCAAGTGTGCCTCTGAGAGTTAGACATGTAAGATGAAAGAAGGCAGTACTATCCCCAGGGAGTTCAATGTCTGTTGGTTTTTTGTGTGACAGCCACCAACTCTTACATGAAATGTATTGATGTCTAGCAGGACTGCCTGGAGAGGTCAACCAGCTCTCACATTCATCCTCTGTTGCTCTGGCATTCTTGTACTGGTTTATCTACAGAGCGTGGTCTTTTAGGCTCTCACTTCATTTACAGGATGTAATGCAAATGCATCTCTGACCTAAGGAGCTACTATAGATACAAGAAAAGACATTTTCACAGTTTAGGGACAGTACATGTGACAAAGTATATTATGGCAGAATTTATGGGAAGGAAAATAAGAAGACTTCCATTCTACGATATTTGATATTTGACTTCTGGGTTTCAGAAGGAAGGATAGTTACACAAGTGTATCCAACGGGGAGCCTACTGGCACAGCCCAGGGCCCCAAGAGAAAGCGTGAGAGAGAATCTGCAGGGACCACTGTAGTGCTCTCTAGGTGAGAAGCCACCATGCAGTGGCAATTACCATAGTGAAAGGCAGGCCCTGAGGGACCATCTCTCCCTGTTGTTTTCTTGTTTTAATTTTCTGCTGACAAAAGTAGATAGGTGTACCCTGGTGGCCTAGTGGTCTAGTATACCTGGGAGCAGTCGAGGTCCCAGGTTCAAGACCTGGGCTTAGAGCAACAACCAATGTGAACAATGAAATAAAAATAAATAAATAAAGCTCTTTCTCCCCTTCTCCTCCTACCTGCTTGCCTACCTATCTTCATTCCTGCCTGTACCTTTCCTTTAAAAAAAAAAAAAAGTAGTAAGAGTTTCTTAATAAAAATTTAAAGCAGATGATCATGGAGACGGTATATATCCTTGATGGTCACTGTTAAGAGTGTGGCATATGTCAGGAATTCAGCTTGTGTGTTCTTTCATCCATCTGACAGATACTTGTTGAAGGTGGGCTGATAGAGGATGTGGATAAAATGTTGCACTGGAGTAGGATAAGTGTCAGCCCAATGGAGCTCACAATGTTATGAAGGAGAAAGCAGCAAACAATATGTAATTTTCAGGGTTGATAAAGGACTGCAAGGAGAAATAGAGCAAGGTAGGGAATTTGGTTGTGTGCATAGTTACTTGATAACAGGCTGAGCTGGGTGGGCAGAATATCCTTGTCTCCACTAGGATTAATAAGGTCTTTCTCAGCAAGGCACCAGCTGTTCAACTTTGCCATGATATCCTCATGATTTTTTGTTTTCTTCTCTGGGAACAAAGAGGCATTTATAGACTGTTCTTCTGTATTTTATTAAGGCCTTGAAAGTTTTCAATTCTGTAGAGTGAAATAACTGCTGGTGTAGTATTCAGATAAGACTTTAAAGATTGTTATTAAGATTTCCATATAAACACTAAGAATTTTTTTTTTAAAGAAAGGTACAGACAGTAATGAAGGTGAATAAGCAAGTAGGAAGAGAGAAGAGGAGATGCACTTTATTTTTTATTTCAGTTGTTCACATTGGTTGTTTTCCCCATGTCCAGGTTTTGAACCTGGGACCTTGGGAGGAATGTGGGACTGCTCTGGGCTATACTAGACCACTAGGCCACCAGGGTGCATCTAAAACTAAGAATAATTTAATCCGACTGTTAGTCTTGGGGAATGGATTTTGGCTTTATTTCTGTGTTCCTTCTGAGAGAATATAGTGAAATACACATGATAATATAAAATATATACCATAACATGTAGTATACATTATGGAATATATCTATTAATAGAATAAAACTAAACAATTTTTTTGAAGGAAAGATACAGGCACGAATGAAGGTAAGCAGAGGCAGGCAGGCAGGCATGCAGGCAGTTCATCTTGGTCATTCCTGCCGCCTGTCCCAGGCCACAAACCCAGGCTCTTGGGACATAGGTGAACTTCACCTGACACAGTTAACAATTTTGATGGTTATAGTAATGAAGGAATTGGTGAAAACCAAATATAGACACATTTTAAAAGAATACAGAACTCCTACTTCTGGCCAGCATGGAGTAATAGGAACTGCCTTTACACTAAAATAACCAAAGGAACAACAAAAACAGACAACGAGCATGAAACAGAGGTTTTCAAAACACTGGGTATAAGGCATGAGAGGTGGTAAGCAGCCCTACCTGGAGAGGGCACCACACTGTAGCTCAGGGATGGCTCCCTGAGTTATGGATTGGGTGCTGAGGGGCTGAGGAGACCGATGGGCCTACAGTTCATAGAATAGAGGACTAGAAAGGAGACAGGTGCAGAGAAGACCCTGGACATCTTCAGAGAGGCTCCCTCGAGTATTCAGCAGGGCACTGATTAGCACATTTGTTTGAACAGATCATCGAGGTGGGGAAAAACTTCCCAAAAGTTTCCCGAAAGGAAACAATCCTATTTCTAGTAAAGACAGTAATTCATGGAACATTAGGTAGAACACTCAGGAATGTTATGCTTTACTAATGGGAAATAATTAGTTCTAAACTGAGTACTCTAGACCCACCTAACAATCATAAAAGCAAGACTCAAAGAATCAAACTCTGTTCAAGTAACTTAACTGTATCTTAGAGCAAGACTCAATAATATTTGCAGGAATATAAATATATTCAGCACCCAACAAAGTAAAATTTGCAATGTCTGACATTCAGTAAAATATTATCAGATATATTGGTCTGCTCTTATATATGGTCTGCTTGGGCTGCCATACCAAAGTACCACCAAAGGGGCTTAAACAACAAAAATCAATTATTTCACAATTCTGGAGGCCTCAAGTCTGAGACCAAGATGTCAGGGTTTGCTTCTTTTGGGGCCTCTTTCCTTGGCTCGTAGATGGTCTTTCCTTTATGTCTGTGTCAAAATTTCTTATAAGGGCACTGGTACTACTGGATTACAGCCCACCTTAATGATTACTCTTTAACTTAATTACCACCTTAGAAACCCTAGCTCCAAATAGTCATATTCTGTGGTACTAGAGGTTAAGACTTTAACATAAGTCTTGGGCAGGGGGACACAATTCAGTTCATAATACCAGACGTGCAAAGAGATAGGAAAATATGACCAATAATGAGGAGAATAATCAATGGAAACCAATCCAGAACAGACACAGATGTTAGAGTTAGCAGAGAAGAATCCTAGAACAATTATTAGAACTGTATTCTATATGTTCAAAGAGTTAAAATGTCATGGAAGATATATTACTCAAACCAAATTTCTAAATGACATGTGAGGTGAAAAAAGTACTGATATGTATGTCCTGGTAGACTAGTAGTTAGGTTCACTGCCTCCTGGCTGAGTACAGTTCACATATGTCCCAAGGATCTGGGTTCATGTCCTGGGCTGCCTGTAACCTTCATTCCTACCTGCACCTTTCCTTAAAAAAAAAAAAAAAAAAAAAAGGATACATGATGGGTATTAATGACAGATTAGATAATACAGAAGAAAAGATTCAACTATATAACATGGAATACAGGAAGGTAGACTCCAACTACTTTTAGAAACAACATTGAGCTGTGGAATAACTTGAAGTAACTTAATATGTGGGTAATTTGAGTTTTGAGAAGCAAGGGAAAGAGAAAACAGTAGTTGAAATAATGGCCATAAACTTTCTAAGCTTGATGAAAACTGTCAACTCCTATCTAAGAAGTTCTGAGTCAACCCCACACACACCCAAAAAAGAAGAAGAAAAAAAACTATATGAAGCAACATCATAATCAAAACCAGTGATAAAAAGAAAATCTTTTTTTAGATTTTCCTAAAGAGAGGGAGGGAGGGAGTGGAGGAAGCATTTGAAGAATAGAGGGAAGAGGAGGAAGGAGCATCCTTATTCTATTTACTTGTTCATTTTGGTTTTTCACCCCAGTCATGAACTTGGGTCCTTGGACTTTAGTGCTCCACACACCAATATCTTAGCTACTTGAGCCACAAGGGTGCACTGCTAAGAGAAATCTTAAAAATAGCAAAAGGAATAAAGACTTACAGACGAACAAGTAGGGTGACAGCAGATTGCTTTTTAGAAAATTAGTTAAGCGAGAAGATAGTGGAGCAGCATCTTTAAAGCATGGAAAATAAAAATAACATTGTTCACCTAGAGTAGAATTCTTTATCAGGTGCAAATGTCTTTGAAAAACAAAGGCACAATTAAGAAGGTTTCAGACATATGAAAGTTGGAGGAATTCACCACCATGAAATATTAAAGGATGTCCTTTGGGCAGAAGATAAATTCTGATTAAAATCTGAACCTATACAAATGCATGAAGAAAATTGGGAATGATAAATATATGAGAAAATATTTAAGATTTTTAATCACTTATATTTATTTAAATGATAATTGTTTAAGTAAAAATAATAACAGTGCTCTGTGAGGTGTATAACATAGAGAAAATTCTTGAGAATAAATACAGTCTGGGAGGGAAGAAAGAATTGCACCTTTGTGAGATTCTTATATGTGAAAGGGTATAATTTAACATGGATATACAATATGATAAAAATGGACACTATGAACTTAAAGCAGCTAGCAAAATAACAAAACAGTTAATAGCAAGCCAACAAAGGAAATAAAATGGAATAATTTAAAAATGTGTGATTAATCCAAGGGAAGACAGAAAAAGAGTAAAAGGGGAGCGACAGACCAAACAAATAGAATACAAATAGCAAAATGGTCAATATCCAGTTAAAAGACAGAAATGATCAAATGATATAAAAAAGTCATAGCCAGTTATTTGATGCCTACCAAAAAAAGATAGCACAACAAGGTTAAAAGTGAATGGATCACACACACACACACAAAATACACGCACATAACATGCTAAAACTAATCAAAAGGTAGCTGGGATAGCTCTATCAGACAAAGTAGATTTCAGAAGCAAAGTATTAGAGATAATGAAACCCTTTCATAAAGACAAAGTGGTAATCAGAAGATACAACCATCCTGAATGTTATCTTTGTAGCTAGAGCTTCACAGAGCTACACAAAAAACAATATAACTAAATGGAAAATGGACACCTCTACAATTATAGGAGGTAGAAAAGCAGCAAGGGTAGAATAGATTTGACCACTAACTTGACTTGTTAACTTGACTGTCTCCCCAAACAACAGCTGGCCAACCCATGTTCTCTCTTAGGTGTCATGTTCAGGACCATAAAACAAATCTCATTAACTTTAAAATACTTTTAAGTCATGAAAATTATGTTCTCTGACCACAAGGAATTAAATTAAAAACCAGTAACACAAAGATCTCAGAAAAACACCAAACCATTTGAGAATTGAATAACACACTTCAGAATAAGCCATGGGTAAAGAAAGAAAAAAAACAGGAAATTAGAATGTAGTTAGTAATGAATGAAAATGATTTTCCCTGAATCATCTTTGAGAGAATTTATAGCACTAAATGCCTAGTATTAAAAGTAAGAAAGGTCTTCAGTCAGTGACTTCAGTTTCCATGTTAAGGAACTATAAAAACAGCAAATTAAAGTAAGCAGAATATATTAAAGATCAAAGCAGAAATTTAAAAAAAATGCTAAATACCAATACTGCTAATAGCAGCTTTAATCTGTAATAGACAAAAGCAGGAAGCAACTCAAATTTATCTATCAACAGGTGAATGTGAAACAATTTGGGGTAGATTACTTAACACTTAAAACCCAGGGGAGCTTAGGGTCTAGTTTCCTTGTAAAAAAAATATTTTTTTTTTTTCATTCATTCCCAGTGAGGGTTCGGTAGAATGGAGAGGGAAGACCGGACTTTGGGACCCAGGACGGGTTGCTAATTCCCAGATGAGGCTTTAAAGTGAACAAGTTATTCACCAGTCATGAGCTTAATTTTCATCTCTCTCTAGGCAGTGTTATCTGTTCTGCCTACTTCACTGAGTTGTAAGAGATTTCAACAAGATCATATCAGCTTTCTGCAGATACAAAAAGTAATGTCATGCTTTTTCTCCCCCTGCCTACTCACACCATCTGCTTTTTCTGTTAATTTAAAAGAAATTTTCAGGAGATACTTATTTTACATATTAATTTGATTTTTCACTTGCAATCCTTTTTTGTGATATTAAATTATCTATATTTTGATGCACCCTGGTGGAGTAGTGATTAGGTCAGTCTTCTCCAAAGGAGCCGAAGTACATGCCCCTTGGTTTGAGTCCTGAGTCTAGGGGGAAACAACCAGTATAAACAACTAAGTGAAAATAAAATAAAATTCTGCTGCTTCTTTTAAAAAATTGTTTGTATTACTATATATGTTAAGTCTTTGTATTTTTGTTTTGTATTGCCACAGGTTTCAGGACTTTCTCATTTACTCTTTTGGTGTGAAATAGCACTGAAGAGCAGGTTGTTTCTCGTTCTAGATGGTAAGGGCTGTTTAGTGTTTGAAGACTTGTTTTGTCTCTTATAAATAATTAAAGAGCTATGTAAAGGAAGTAAAAAATACTTCCTTTTTATTTTTAAATTGATATTTATTAAGGAAACTTTGCTTTACAAGATAATATAAACTCATATGTGTAGGTTCCCCATTCCTCAGATATATGAAAATATACCCTGCCTACCATGAAAATACTGACAGTTCTTCACTATTATCCATTAGACCCACCACTATTTGCACCCCCACTTACTGCCCCATTCATTACTGGTAACTTTGAATCTATTGTTAATGTCCAAGGGCTGGGCTTTTTTTTAATTTCATCTGTTCTTCACCTTTGTTTCTTTATGTTCCACATGTGAGTGAGATCATCTGATGTTTGTCTTCTACTGATTTATTTCACTAAGTATCGAGTTCCATCCATTTTGTCTCAAATGACAGGATTTCATCTTTTCTAAGAGCTGTGTAGTATTTCATTGTGTATATACACCACATCTTCTTTATCCATTCATCTGACAATGGGTAATTTCCAATTCTTGACCATTGTGAACAATGCTGCAATAAACATAGGGTATATCTATCTCTGTGAATTAGAGCTTTTGTGTATTTTGGATAAATATCCAGAAGCGGGATGATGGGATCATATGGAATTTCCATTTTCAATATTTTGAGAACTCTCCATACTGTTTTCCATAACGGTTTTATCAATTTGCACTCCCACCAACAGTATAAACATGTTCCGTTTTCTTCATATCCCTACCAACATTTATTGTTTCCATCACAGGTGTAAGGTGTTCTCTCATTATTGTTTTGATTTGCATTTCCCTAACAGGTGAGGAAGAACATCTTTTCTTTTTTTATTATTTAAAAAAGAAATTTTACACATTAAAATAAACTCTTACGTATAGGTTCCCCATTCCTCATCTATGTGTCAGCACACCCCGCCCTCCACCAAATCACCAAGTGGAAGAAGTATATCTTTTCATATGTGTGTTGGCCATCTGTGTCTCTTTGGAAAAATGTCTATCCAATTCTTCTGCCCATTATTTGATTAGATTGTTTTTCTGGTTTGAGTTTTATGAGTTCTTTGTATATTTTTGATATATCGTTGTTAGATATATGAAATTCAAATATCTTCTCCCAGTGAGTAGATTGTCTTTTTGTTTTGGTGATGGTTTCTTTTGCTGCAGTCCCATTTGTTTGTTTTTGTTTCCTTTGCTACTGGTGTTGAGTCCCCCCAAACCTCTTTAAGGCTGGTGTCATGGAATGTCTTTCCTGTATTATCTTCCAAGTATTTGATAATTTTTAGTCTTACATCCAAATCTTTAATTCATTTTGAATTAACTTTTGTGTATGGTGTTAGAGAGTGGTCTAGCTTCATTCTTTTGCATGTGGCTGTCAGCTTTCCCAACACTGAAAGCCCTTACCTTTCTCCATCATATGCACTTGACTCTTTTGTCATAAATTACATTTTCTGGTGAGTCAGTTCTATTCCACTGATTATGTATCTGCTATTATTCTATTATCATGCAGTTTTAATCACTGTTGCTTTGTAGTGTAACTCAAGATCTGGAGTATGATGTCTTCAGTTTTGTTCTTATTTGTCATGATTGTTTTGGTTATTTGGGGTCTTTTGTTATTCTAAACAAATTTTAAAATTTTTTATTCTATTTCCTTGAAAAATGCTCATGGAATTTTGATAGGAATTGTATTAAACTTATATTTTAATTTAGGTAAGATGACCATTTTAACAATGTTAATTCTTCCTAGCCAATAGCAGGGGATAGCTTTCCATCTGTTTGTATCTTTCTTTATACCCCAAGGTTGGTTCTTTTTGCTTCTGTTGTAACAGAATACTACTCCATTGAAAAGATAGAAGCAAAATAGTTTCCTTAATGAGATAGCCTTTAAAATTATTTGTTCAATTGTATAATATACATAACAAATTTTTTTTAAAAGAAAGATGCAGCAGCAATGAAGGTGAGCAGGCAGACAGGAAGAAGTTTTTTATTTATTTTTATTTAGCTGTTTATCATCTTGGTTGTTCCCTCAGGTACCAACTGGATTTGAGCACTAAGCTATCCAGGTGCTCCAGATTTTAACCTTCTTTTTCCTGTTATTTATATTTTACATATATATATGTATATATATATATATATATATACATATATATATGTATGTATGTATGTAAAAGGTGAAGGCACAAATGAAGACAAGTAGGCAGGCAGACAGGAAGAGAAAGAAGGACAAAGCATCTTTATTTTATTTTTATTTAGTTGTTCAGACTGATTGCTTTCCCCTGGGCCCAGGACTTGAACCCAGGGGTATGTGACTTGCTCCTTTGGTAGCAATTAACTTAACCACTGCTCCACTAGGGTGCATCAGTTTTAACCTTTTTAAAAGTGTATAATTCAGTGACACATTCACAAATTGTGCATCCATTACCACTATCCATTTTTTCAACTCTTGCATCATCGCAAACTGAAGTTCTGTACTCATTAGACATTACCTCCCTACTCTCTATCCTCAACCCTAATGATAGCCACCATTCTAATTTATATCTCTTGAATTTGACTTTTCTAGGAGTACATGATCACAGAGTCTGTTTGTGTCTTATTTCACTCAGCATAAAGTTTTCAAAGTGTATGCATTCTAGAGCATGTGTCAGAATTTCCTTCCAACATACTACATTTTGTTTATTCATTTAGTGAGGTGGCTTTATTTTTATTAGGGATAAGGAAAATAAAAAACAAAACAAAACTTTTTGTTTGTTTGTTAAGGAAAGGTGTAAGCAGAAATAAAAGTCAGTAGGCAAATAGCCTGGAGAGAGAAGAGGAAGAAGGATTTTATTTAGATTTTTATTTAGTTGTTCATACTGGTTGTTCATCCTGACCCTGGGACACAAACCCGGATACTTGGGATGTACATGACTGCACTCAGCTGGAGGCAGTGGACCTAACCACTATTCTACCAGGGTGTGCCACATTATCTATTTCTATAACTTTAGTGTTGATAAAATAAAGAAGCTTTGGTTTTCAGCATACCCTTGTGACTCAGACCAGCTGAGACATCTGGGTATGAACCACAAAAAGTCCAAGGACCTGGGTTCAGATCCAGGGCTGGGGGGAAAACCAAAATATAAGAACAAATAACAAATAAAAATACTCCCTCCCTCCTTTCTTCCCTTCCTTTCTCCCTTTCCCTTTCTTCCTCTCTTAAAAAAAAAAAAAGAAAGAAAGAAAGAAAAAAGCAAAAATTATTGATATTCTTCCAGTACTTTCCTGCCATTTATGCTTCTTAATATCATAAAAAATCCAGGACCTGTACTGAACCAACTTGTGCCAGGAAGAATAAAACCTCTTACAATACACTAAAAAGATGTTATAGTTATACCAGCTCCCTTGGGAAAGGCCAAAAATTTATCTTCTTGCCTGTAACAAATACTTCTTCCATTAATGAAAGTGAAGATATAGGATCATGAGCCTGTAATTGGGATTTGAGGGTTTCTGGAGCCAGGTTCTTCCCTGGCACCAAAGTGAACAGAAAATAGAACCATGCTAAAAAGAAAAATAAAAGAGAAGGAGGAAGTCCATTATACCATTCCCAAAGAGTAGGAATATCAAATAATGACCTTGACATTTGCATAAAATTTTACTCACTGGAAGGAAAGTGAAAAATAAGTATGGTATAGAGGATCTCTTGTAAAGGTCACTTTACATAATGTGAATCCTAATGCAATGTCCTTTATCTTTTTTGGTGTTAAAAATGTTCTCATCAGGGCATGCCCTGGTGGCGTAGTGGTCTAGTACACCTGAGACCAGTTGCATAGACATTCCAAGGCCGTGGGTTCAACCATTGTGGCAAACCATTGTGAACAACTAAATAAAAATAAAGTGCTTCTTCCTCTCTTCCTACCTGCTTGCCTATTCACCTTCATTCCTGCCTGTACTTTTCCTTTAAAAAAAAAATTGTTCTCTTCAAATTAGCTAGTTTTTTAAAATCCTTTCCTGGTAAAACTTAAATCTTGGTAACACTGTCAGTCCTCATTCTATGGAAAATCTTACTAGTACATGACATGTAACAATTTAGGAGTTAATTGTTTTGGGGGAGTCAGGGAGAGAGGATGGGGTGGTTTGGGAAGAACCACTTCTAAAGAGATTAATAGGTTAAAGATGAACCAGTCAAAATGATTGCTAGGCATTTTATAACTGAATTCTTTTTTAAAACAAATCAAACTTTCCATGCACTAGAGCCTGCTGCTGACCCAGGTTGTAAATGTGCTTTCAAAGGCAGGTCATAGTGAAATCTGATGCATGAGTGCCACATAGGTGCGGCGACTTGGTCGGGTCCCTTGAACTTAGATGCCTGTGTGACTCTAGGCTACCTTTGCATAGAACCCCTGCCACTCAAGATCTTGTCTGTGGTCCCTCAAGAATAGAAAGGCTATATGTGAGGAACTTTCAAATCCCTACTTTCTTGAATTAGTTCCTTTGTCTCATGCTTTCCGGATTCTCCAGTGTCTTTCACTGGCAAGTTTGTGTTTGCAGTTAATGGAAGGAAAGGAAAGTTAATGTGAGTTAATAGAGACATAACAGTCAAAAAGAAATGAAGATGGGAGACGGTCAGAAGATGGTGACCTGGTAGGGGCAAGATTCAGATCCTCCCCACAGAGCAACTAAAAATTCATGTGTTCTTCAGAAACAAACACTAAAGAAAAGTAGGTGCAGGGGCTATGGAGATGCAACAACAATTGAGATGACAAAGGGTAGGTGAAAAGTTAGGGATTCAGAGCGACACCAGAGATTCTGGTTAGGAATTCTAGCTATGGTGGAAGGGGTGGAACTGCAGGAAGAAATGGGCCTCCTGAAAGATGCTTCAAAAGCAGCAAAGGGCCCATCCAGTGGGACTGGGACACAGAGCAGTGGAGATGGCCTTGGCGCAGGACAGAAAGTGAACCAGTGCCCCAGAGTCACAGCTGGAGCCCAGGAAATGAAATTATGCTAGGCACTGCTATAACTGGAAAGCAGCTAGGGGAATTCTCCACCCTTACCCCCTCCCAACACCATATTGCACAAGAATCTCAGGATCCACCCACCAGATATCCCACCCACTGTATATGCCACCGCAGCATTAAAGGAAGAAGGTAACCTCCCAGAAGGGACAAAACCTCAACGTTACCCACTAACACTACTCTGTTGGTGGAACAGAACTGCAGCCTGACTGCCATTGTGGAACAACAACAAGGTGATCACCCTACACAAGGCCATCAGTGTGGGGAAACCTAATCCACAGAAATATAAACAGAATGCCAAACAGCTTGCTTATGCCAATTTTTGCAATTTTTTTTATTTGAAAGAAATATATGTAAAAATTAAGAAAACCCTGAAGCATATGTCACAGATTCTATCCTACATCCCTTTCCCTGACATGAACAGTCTTTTTTCTCTACAGGACTGTAAGTCTTTCTACCCGCCCACCCCCATGTCACTGCATAGATGCATAGTCTTTGTTTTGACTCCATGTCAAACCAGTGTGCAGATACACTACCTCTGTCAGAGAGATATACAAAGATTGACGGTAAAAGATAATAGCAGAGAAGAGAAAAAGATCAACAACAAAATTATGCCTCGAAGGATGTTTAGAAAGAAATATGCACAGAGATACTTTTAAGAGAGAAACTTAAAAATTCCTGGAGGACATAAAAGAAAACTTAAACAAGTATAAGGAGATATGTTCTTGGATATAAAAGCTCTCCCCAAATTAGATTACTCACTTAACAAGATTCCAGTTTCAAATGCCAACCTCTTTCTCTTGGGTTCTACATAAGCAAATTCTGAAGTTCCATGGAATAGTGACACTTAGAAACGCTGGGAACCCTCAGCAGAGAGGATTGTTGTTGAGTCCATGTTGTTGTGCTCAGTGCAAGCACCACGGCAGTCACAGTCAGACATTCCGGAGCTGTACTCAGGTACGTTTGGGAATTTAATCTGTACACCAGGATCAAAGTCTAAATTAACCAAAGAGCTCAATGTAAACATGAAATTAAGAAAACTAACAAAAATGATGAGTGAAATCTTTGTAATCTGGAATAGAGAAGACTTTTCTAACAAGAACTCTGTCAGAATTTTACTAAGTTAAAAAGTTTAAAAATAAATTTTACTTCATAAATGTGAAAAACAGCATAAGTAAGACAAGAGATGGGACAAAAAATCTGCAACTCATAGATAGGGAGCTTTTAGGAATTGGAAAAGAAAAAGGTCACAACCCACTGAAGAATGTGCAAAAGACACGCATAATTCACAGAAAAAGAAGAAACATCAGATCATTACAGTATGTGAAGGGTACGCAACCATACTTACTCATAATTAGTGAAATCAAATGAAAACTGCACCGTAGACCATTTCTAGCCATTTGACAAATGTGTATCATTGACAGCCCCTTCATTAGTGAGGCTTTGAGGGACACAGGTGTTTGAGAGTTTAATCTCTTAGTTATTCATGCATTTACTTTTTGATCCAGCAGTTTTCACTCCAGGCTGCCCCGTGTGCACCTGTTGTACATGCAAAGTCCGATGTGTACAGAATGTTCCATGGAGACACTAATTGCAGGAAGCAGTCTGACAGTCCAGCGAGTGCAGTGACTTCTCTATCCCTTGTCACATAAACGCAGTGAAATACTAGAACTGCAAAAGTGCTGTGAGTTGATATGCAGAAATTGCCTGAGCATATTGTGAGAGAAAAATCAAGGTATAAAACAGTTTGCAATGTACAGTGTGCCACCTTTCATATGAGAAAAAGGAGGAGGTGAGAACATGGACATGCATTTGCATAAGGAAACATTGGAAGAATAAATAGTTCATAAGAATAGTTGTTTGGATATGAGGGGACAAGTTGTGTGGAAACATACTGTCAGGTTTTTTTGTTTTGTTTTTTGAACTATACGAACATATGCCCCCCCAAAAAAAAATATTGGGAAGCTATGGACAAAATTGAGCATATTAGAGTATAATCTTGTTTTATTCAGAATGACACTGGCTGTTTCACCAGTGGTTAGTTGGTACTGACAATCTGATCAGATGGACAGATTTGTTCTGTTTAAAGGAACACAGGGTTATCAGGCTTCCTTAATGCCTGGCCCATAGGATCTCAGGAGGAGGCTCCCCACTGCTCCATTCTCAGCATAGGGAACCCCAGGACTTCATGATTGAAGAGGACAGAAACACAGGTACTGTTTTTGATTTTTTTTAAAACTGATTTTCATACTTATATTTATCAGTGTTTTATTGACAAGTCTTCCATCTACAATTAAAATTAAATCTTGATCAAAGTCTTCCATCTCATCAACCGACATAGTGAAAAGTAAAATGTCATTTAATTTACTACCTGAAACACAGTAGATGCTTGATAATTATTTCCTAAGTGAATGAATTCACATGAAGAAACAAGACTTTTCATTTGCTCTCTACTATAAAATACTATTTTGAATGTTCTAGATATCTGAGAAGATAAGAAAAATGTAAGATTAAATGTATAAGGAAGAGACAAAAACTATAAGTTTATCTTTGATCTTTTTCTTACCTGCTTGCTCACAGATAATGACTTACTACCTGGAAATATCAACTAAACATTTTTCCTAACTAATGGAACTCAGTATGATTTTTAAATGCAGCGTAAGTATAAGCCACTTAATAATTTTCTTACATGTCACCAACTAATCAGGTAGAAATATGTAATAAGATAAACTACATTTCTCATAGCAACAAAAATAAATATATATACTAAGAATAACCACAAGAAATTTGTAGTCTTTTATCAACTCTACTATAAGCAAACAAATAATACTTGTTTTAAGTGGAAAAATACATTTTGTTTTTAGGTGAGAATCTATTGAGAAGATGTTGTTTTTTCCCAAATAGTTTTACCCAGGGTGATTTTGCCTCAGTTTCCCTTTAGGGAAGGCACGGTACAAGGTAATGAGTAGGTCTCAGGAACACAGAGCTCCTACAGTTACAAAGGGCAAGCTGTTTTGTGGACCAGGAATGGGCATTGGGCTGGAGAACAGTTGTGGGGACATCCTGTACCAGGAATTTCCTGCAGCCTCTAGTATTCTGGGAGCTAAGGAAGAAGACTGGAATTATCAATACCGTTTTCTGAAACTTCACATATTTCTTTGTTCTAGAGCACAGCTAGCCCCCATAGTCCAGAAACCCTCTGTTTACCTTTGGCAGAGAATAAACCTCAGTGTTTTGGTGTCGGGGGGCAGTGTCCCCACTTTTTTCAGTGAAGTAGGAGTCCAGAGAGATTTTCCAAATTGTCCTGCTGATTGGGTTGCAGCATGAGCACTCTTCACCAGAACCTGCCGCTGCCATATTCATGCCTTATCCAGATCTCTACAATGCCCCAGGATTTCCTGGGGTGTCAGCTAAATTCACAGCTCTCCTGCTTTCCAGTTTCTAAAATGTTGGTGTCTCTCCCCTCTTTCCTTGCCTATAGAATTTTGTACTTTTTAGAAAATGTATTGTCATTTCACTAGGGTTTTAGGAGAGAATAGTTCAATCTATTACCTTTAGCCTTGTACATAAAAAGTTAAAGTATGTTCAAGGTGGCATTTTAAAAGGAGAAAATAACTTAGCTGTTTAGGAATATATAACCCCAGAATCTGACCTCATCATATAGCAAAATAAATTCCAGGTGGATTAAATGTAAAGTGTAAAGCCCTAAAGGAAAAATGAGAATATCCAATTTTAGGGACAGAGAAAAAAATCCACCTATTAAGGAAGAAAGCATAAATAAATAGACTGACATAATATGAGTACATTAAAATTAATGTTTTTAATTAAAATATTTCTAATATTATAAGTTGTAAGTCTTATTTAAAAATAATATTTTAATATTTACTACATCATTAATATTAATATTTTGTATTAGATTATATTAAATAAATATTTAATGAGTATTATTTTAAGTTCCTACACAAAAAGACAAATGATAAAGAGGGAAATATTTTAAAATTGTATTTGTAAAGTATCAGAAAAGGGGTGCCATTGTTAACATATAAGTGATTATAAGATTACTTTTGGCTTACATTAGGTTGGACAATCAGGAAGCTTTGAAGAAATGGTGAAGTTGAGGTCTGGAGGGGTCACAGGCTGGAGGCACAGGATAGTCTCAGAGGTGGGGAGGTATTTGGCCCATGCCGGTAACTGAAAAGAGCTGGAAGAACAGAAGTGGGCATAAGTGTGGGTCATGCAGACCTGAATTTTTCTTAGTTGTATTTGTTTATTTTCAAAATTATTTATATGCTAAAAATTTATATACATTTCAAAACAGGCAAAATTGAACAATATAGTGATTATTCATTACATTATCGTTATACATACATGTTTATGTTATATACTATATATATTTTGTTTCATTATTTCACATTACTATATGCTTTTTAGGATACTGAATTCACACCTCAGTCTGTGTACATTTCATACCACACCTACCCACCAGATTTCTAGTTTCCTTTACTACTCCTTATTTTTTTGTTGTTTTAATTTTTTTTTCAGGCCAAGAAAAGAACATAGTTTATTACATTAAATAATTATAAAAAAAAAAAACTCAGGAGAGTACAGTATATTTGTTATTTCCAAAACAATTAAACTTTAAAATATATAAAATACGTATTTTATATAGTATATAAAAATTCATAATGTAAGCTTGTGTGCCTCTTCTGCCCTGTGCCTAGACCTTCTCCTCTGGTTCCATGTCCTAGCCCCACTAGGTGGGCCCTACTCTGCTTTTGAGATTCCTGGGAGGACAGGTTCTTCCCTAGGTTCTACCCACCTCCACCACGGCCAGAATCCCTAGTCTGAGTCTGTAGTGTAGCTCTCAATCTGGATGTTTTCACCTACCCTTTGTTGTTCTGATTGTTGCTGTGTCTCTCCAGTCTCTGCCTGTTTTTCTTCAGTGTTCGTTTCTGGAAAATAGGTGAATATCTCATTGTTCTGTGGGGAGGACATGAGTCTCACTCCTACCAGGTCGCTATCTTGGCCAGAAGTCTTGCCTGAATCTGTTCTAGATACCCATATCAAGTCCAAAGAGGATAGTGACATGACCAACTTTTCATTTTTGAAAAGTCTTTCTGGCTACAAAGTGGAGAATATCAGTGGAGGAAGGCAGGCACTGAGGTGGTAGGGTTCCATTTAGGAAATCTTTTCAGAAGGCTTTGGTGTTAGACTACAAAGTGGGGTGGCTCACCTAGGTGGTCTATGAGACACAGTGGGATATGGGAAGGAAATATTGGGTCCTCTGTTATAGTCATTCCAAAATTAACCAGTATCCACATGTAGACCAATTATACATTTGAGTAATTTAATAACTGCATGATCTGAAAAATGTTAACTGATCAAAAACTTTGGGTTAGCTGATCTGGACAGAGACCATAATCTAGATCTTATTATATTCCTTCCTTCCTTCCTTCCTTCCTTCCTTCCTCCCTCCCTCCCTCCCTCCCTCCCTCATACCTGGTCTTTGTAATGTATGTGGGCTACATCTGGTGGCCTTATCTACTAAGTCACCAGTGTACACCGTATTAGTCTTTTTCCTTTATGCTTTCTTCCCCTACCTTATGGGTAGACATACATTTTTCTCTGCCGTTGAGATGGGATAAATATGTCTTTTAGGTGATTAAAGACGTGGGTTTGAACTGGAAATGAAGGGCAGGGCAGGAAGGAAGTGTCAAGAGGCTTCCTAGGGATCTGCCACGGATGACTTGATGTGTAGACCTGAAACTTGGTCCTCTGAGACCTTACCTTGTTGATCTCACCCGAGGTGTCTCAGGTCAGGCCTGGCTGCAGAGCCCAGCTTACTGTATTTCATTTCCACTGCATGGTCTGCTGATTATGGTCACTCAGAGTTCCAGGTTGCCTCCATATCCTTCCTTCATCTCACCAGTCTCCGCTCCTGATGTCACCAGAAGTAACAATCTTCTCACCTTGTTTTAGCCAAAGTGGGTCTCTTGGAGGAGGGAACATTCCATCCTACAATGGGCCCAGAAATGCAGAGAACCAAAGGCAACTGGACAGCACTGGCAATGCTCCGTAATTCTGTAGAGGGACTTATGGCAGGTGGCTTTCAGTAGATGACAGTGGGGTATACATGACACTGCCTTCCAGGCCTTTGTTCAGCCTGTATCAAAGTGTATGGAAGAGCTACTATAAGCAGACAGACTGACGAATAGAGCACCTTACCAGTGCTGAGTGTTTTTAGGACATGTGGCCATTTAGCCTGGGTCCCTGGGAAAGTAGACCTCACAGCTCATGTGCCTGAACAGAGCTGGACCAGCAGCAGCTACTGTGAGCCTGACCTTGGGTGTTCTTTTCCCTTCACCTTTTGTAAGATGTTATTTGAAAGGTAACACACTTAAGGTACACTTACTTTTTTTTTTTTTTCAACTCTGAGTTCAGGAATTATATATGCGGAAGTGTATGTAAACAAGCTTTTTCATTGAAGGTTTCCTCAATAAAGCTCGTCTTCTGGACTCTTTGATTCTAGATTTACCTTTTGTCTCCCAGGAAGGGACTATCTGCACGTCAGTTCTTCATGTGATTGTGCTAGTTTTACAGCTCAAAGTGGGTTGGAAGAGGACAGCCTCTTAGGCTATAAATGAATGACAACTATTTTATTTGGTGACATCCAAGGAAAACTTTAAAGCAGACATCTTTAAATTTGCTCAAGAAACTGTTTTTCTTTTTAGCAGGAAATGGTAAAAGTAAAAATGAAGAAATGACAACTGTACCTGTAGAAAGCTTCTGAGATTGGACTCACACTTTTATCAAGTATGATGAGTTCAACCACATTCTTTTTTTCTGGACTGGCTTAAAGTTGGGGACAGAAATCTGTGTTTTTACATTGTTTGTTTTTTGCTTTTTTCCCATTGAATAAGGAATAGCAGAGACTGAAAGTAAGCCTCTGCTAGTCTTGACATCTGCATGGTGTCTTCTAGGTTAACAGACATGAAACTGTTCAGTTGGTAACACCAAGTAGTTCAGCATAATACCCAGGACATTCTGCTGTAGCTTAGCATTGTGGGGAGACTAGGGCCTTTGGGAATGACCGTACCATTGTTTTCCCTCTTTTTTTGCTCCAAATTCAAAGTCTTTGATAGTTCAAACCTCTTAGAAAAAAATAATGCCTCCATTGTTCAAAGTAGTTTAATTATGTTTTAATATCTCTTTAGTAGGCACAGAAGGAGACTAGAAAGAGATAAGAAAGAGCATAGTCAGATAAGAGATAATGAACAGATGTGATGGAGCAGGTTTCTATTTATGAAGTGTGGGAGAGTTTAACACTGTCCATGAAAGTGGAAGGGATGACAAAAGCTGAGCAGATTGCACACATTATTTTTCTAATAGAACCTTAAGTAACTGCTTTTTAATTTTTTGTTTTTTAAGGAAAATGGAATTGCAAGTGGAATTGAAGGTGAGTAGAGGCAGGGAGAAAGAGAGAGGAGGAAACAGCACTTTATTTTTTATTTAGTTGTCCATCTTGTTTGTTGCCCTGGCCCAGGGGCTCAAATCAGGATCCTTGTGATATACATGGACTGCTCCTGGCTGAAGGTAGCTGACCAAACCACTACTCCACCAGGGCATGCTTTTAAGTCATTCATTTTTTTCTGACATTATAGTCCTATCTTGAATAGGATTTTGTGTACTCTATAGCTTGGCTTGTTGGATTTCTTTTGGTGCTGCCATGTTCCCCATTGTGAGTGTGTGAATGGTCTCACCCAAACAAGTCCCCATCTTGAACATCAGGAAAGATGGATGTGTTTGTTTCAAGTCAACAGTACACTGGTATACAGCCTCAGTTTCTTATCTGTAACTCATGACTTGCATAAAACCTGTTAGCCCAGACTGGCAGTTGATTCTGAAAACCCAGAATGCTTAATAGTTCTGAGCCATAAAAATGACTTTAGTGCAAGGACATATTCTGGCACTAGAGTTGAGATCCCTTGAGGTGGGGCAGGAGCAGGTTCCTCTTCCTGTGAGTATTATGAGTAGATAGGTGTTGAGTAGCCTGCACCCTCCCCTTCCTGCTCCCTCCCCTTCCTGCTCCAGGTTCTCCCACCTGTTTGTCTTCTGCCTCTGGGATAGCATATACCCCTGTGTCCAGCTTCTCCCCACAGCTGTAAACTGGCAGTGCAGGAAGCCGTTTGGTTGGGTAAAATTCTGGTTGTTGTTTTTTGTTTAATGCCAAATGTGATTTCTGTTTCATTAAACATAATTTGATTTGTTGAGGGTAGAAATTCCTATCCTTTTTATTTGCTTATGAAAGTGGTTTAAGTCTTGAAAAAAAAACAAACCCCAGGGCCTGTCCTTAGAGAATGATAGGTTTCTTTGGCCACTCCTGGATGTCTTTCTTTGTCCCCAGATTCTCCACCTCTTCACAGAGAATACAGGGAAGGAAACTTATTCTCAGCACCCTCATTGTCCTGTTCGAGATGCAGTGGAAGGAGACATGAGTGAAACTCTGAAGTGCAGGTTGTGGCACATTAATGATCTTGGCAGTCATTCTTTAATGAAGCGCACAAGTCACAGCCAATCTGGAAAGACTGGGATGGTGTATCTTGAGGTGTGTAGGGGCCGACAGCCAGGTGGGCAGTCTCTAAGCCCAGGCCAACTTTGATTTCTCTGTATCTCTGGCACTTGTTTGTTTCTTCAGGCTTCATGAAATCATTGTTGTTTTCCAGCAAGAGCTCTGGGTCTAGTACCAGGCACAGAAATTCATAATCCCAGTCCTGCTCTGAAGTGGACCCAAAGACTGCCCAACTCCTACAGAGGATGGTGGGACAGGCACAGGCTTGACTGTATTTCCCTGGTGGATCATGTTTTTGTGCACTTCTGAATGTACTTAAGAATCTATTCTCAAGTATGTTTTGGGAGGGTTATCTTTTGCTACAATTAGAGAAGCTAGTGTATTCTTATAAATTTTCTTTTTCTTTGTATTTCTACTTTGAGTTCTTTATTCCTGTGTAGGTACTTATTCAAAGTACGTTAAACATGCCATCTGTTTGCCAGAAAGAAAAAAGACTTTTTCTCAGCTCTAGAATTTGAAAAAAATAGTAAAAACATGTTATTTCTGATTTATTTTGATTATAGTATTATTTATATAGTATTATTTAGTGATGGATTTCTTTTTCTTTTCTTTACCTTAAGGAAAAGTGCAAGCAGGCAGGAAGAGAGGGGCAGAAGAAGTACTTTATTTTATTTAGTTGTTCATCTTAGTTGCTCCCCTCGGTCCCTCAGCTGAAGGTGGCTGACCAAACTGCTACTCTGCCAGGGCATGCCCAGAGACTCCATTTTTAAACCAGCTACTTTCATCCAAAAAGTCTTTAAATTTGTCCCATATACTTGGCTATCAGAAAAACTTAGGGTAGTAGAGCTACTAATTTAAAATCATCAATATTAAAAATTATATGTATTTAATTGAAATTAATTTTAATTTTGAGGATATTTTAATAATTTTTTACAATGAATATATATCCTTTTTGAGAAAACTGAATCCTGAACTTGAGAGATGTAGATAGGTTCCTTTATTTAGTCTGTCAATTTAATAAACAAATGTGATTACATACTGTGTTTAACTACTGTAGGTAGTTTTGAAAAGGCGGAGAATGCACTCCACACATATTCCAAAGACCTGGATTTGCATCCTGGGCCTGGGGTGAACAACCAGGATGTAAAACTAAATAAAATGAATAAAATGCTTCTTCCTCCTCTCTCTCTTCTCGCCTACCTCTGCTCGCCTTCATTTCTGCCTGGACCTTTCCTTTAAAAAAAACCCAACAAACAAATGTTAATGAAAGTCTTGGTACAGAGCCTAATAGTCAGGTCACACACAAGTTTAAAAAACTAGAATTTCTGAGGCAGATCCCAGGCATTGGTATTTTGTAGGTTTCCCAGAAGATTATAATACTCAGCCAAGAGACTGTCAGCAAGAGTAACTTTCATTGCAGTTGCTTGAGTGGAAACTCAGTGGAATAGAAAAAAAAAATGTGCAACTCTGTATAAGTGCAGAAAGCCCAGAAAAGTTGGTGGTGGTTCTGTTCGTTTTTCTGCATTAATGATCATTGGGCAGTAATTCTTTGATTAGGGTTCAGTGAGTACAAACTGTCATGCTATTGCATTAAGTACCACAGAGACAAAGATGAAAGACAGGGTCCCTGCTGGAATTAAGGTCATTGTGTAAGAGAAGAAAAATGCCCAGACCTGATGATTCCACTGTTGGGGGCAAAAAAACAACAACTTTCCTTCTACCAAGTTAGCTCTAAATGGTTAGAACCTGTGAATTAATTGATAATGGACTGAAGAAACATTTATTTACACATGTGAGAGTACTGTTTAGCTCCCTGGATAGATAAAAGAAAGGATTTATATACCCATATACCCGTTTAATAAGGGAAGATGTGGGATTAGGGCTTTGTAGGTTGGAAAGTTCTGATGAGATTTGTTTATACACTTGTTTTGTAATGTTCTGGTACCCAAGGTCAGTCACCTCCCTGACTAGAAACCTCCCCATAGGGAGGTTTGCTAAAGCTTTGCTAAAGCTTTGCTCTACTTGGGTAATGAATGGAAGTTCAGGTAAGATTTCTTTCAGCATCGACTATACCTCGTATATTTTCACTTTGAAGTAGTAATCTTTATTACCATTTCATTTCCCCCTTTTAAAACTGCCCAGAAACTTCACAAATAAGAAGCTGGGTTAGCCACATTCTGGTGGAGTAGCAGTTGGGCACAGTCCATGTACATTCCAAGGACATGGTTTCATATCCCGCAGCCTGGGGAACAACCAAGGTGAACAACTAAATAAAATAAATGAAGTGCTTCTTCCTCCTCTCTTCCTGTCTGCCTGCTCACCTTCATTCCTGCCTGTACCTTTCTTTAAAGAAAAAAAATTAAGAAAAGCTGGGTTGATTGCTACCTAGAGAAAACTGATTTAGAAGCTGAGAGGAAAGACATCTGCAGAAAGAAGATCTTAGGTTAGAATAAGAAAACAAAAAGTAAAACAACCAATGGTTGGAGCAGATTATAAACCCAGTTTCTGATTTCCGGTGGCAGTTGATCAGAAGATTTTCAAATGCTGAGTTTGAAGTATTTACATTGAATTTCCTGATTTCACTTTGAATATCTTTGGTGAGCACAGCCCATACAAAATATGATAGGGAGACAAGTCCTTTGAAATTTGCATTAAGTCAACTAACTTCAGCTGCAGAACTTTTTCATGTCCTTGGAGAAAGGGAAAACTGAGAAATGTAGAGCCCAGTAAGGATGTGGATTGTCATGCCTTACTTTTCAGTCATCCCAAGTCAGGAGAGTGGAAGGAAAAGTTAGAAAGGTTAATTTGAAACATTGTAATTAGATATTGAAAGAAACCAGATTTGAGAATGTGTTAAAGACCCATAAAATAGCAAGAAGGTACCCAGTCCTGTCTACAGATAAATAATAAAATTTCAAGACTAATTAACAGGAATACAATCAGCCCACAGGTGTTATATTTTTCTCTTGAAATATAAATTTCTCTCTAGAATCACCTTTGATAAAAGATAAAGTAAGATTTTATTTAATAAAATAAGCCTGTTCTCACTAGGTTTAGCCTGATTGTTTACATTAATGCATTAAGAATACTAATTGATTGCAGAGACCTTTTACATTTGCTTAGCTGAAACTTTTTATAAGGAGTCTCAGATTAAACTTTTAGAAGACTCTTGAAGCTAGGAAGCCAAGCCAAGAATTTTAGTACCTAAGATTTAGATTAATTCCTCTCCTCAAAGTTGCCAAAATATCTCACAGTTCTTGGCCTTGTTATGAAGTGCCCCGCAAGAAGCTTGGGAACTTTGCTTATCAGGTACCAGACCCATTTTTTCAAGAGGACTTTTTAAGCATTTAGCTCCGTAGTCACCCTTAACTCCTTAAAGCTGTTCGGTGATATACCATCATATGCATCATTCTCGAATATGACATTCCAACCAAAGCCTGGGTGGTATAACCAGTGTTTCCAGTTATGTCCTCTTCCAAGTAGGACAGATTCTTATGGAACTTACGCAAATAACTACATTATTATGAAAAGAAGAATATTCAATAATATTTTCCAAATTCTGGAGGGATTATGTAGGGGGAAAAAAAGATAGATGTTTCATTTCTGTTTACAAAAAGTAATCTATTATTACAAGTTATAGATAAGTTATAAGAGATAGATTTTTTATATCCAAAAAATACAACATTAAGACATCAGCGATATTCCAAATTAAAAAAGCATACTCTTCATTTCATAGGCCCCATGCAATTAATTTGTTGATCTTGAGTGAGCAGGGTTTGTTTTTTTGTTTTTTTTTTTAAAGGAGAGGTATGTAAAGGAGAGGAATGTAAGTGAGCAGGCAAGGGGATAGGAAGAGAGAGGAAGAAGCATTTTATTTTGTTTTTCATCCTGGTTGTTCTCCCCACTCTGAGCCTCAGACCTGGATCCTTGGGATGTATATGGACTATGCCGGATGGAGGCCGCAGACTTACCCACTGTGCCACCAGGGAATACCAACTTTGCAGTTTTTATGAACCCATCAGTTACTCCTCTAGAGTTTTGGAATTTCTTATTTAGTTCAGTAGTGGTTTCAAAGTTATTTAACAGTACCTGCAGAATACTACCCTTGAATATCTGCCATAGTTCTTTCCTTGGATCTCTGAGATAGTCCCTTTTTGTTGAAGATGAAGACTTCTGACCTGTAACTACATAGAAACACTTTCAGAGAAGAATCATGTGAAACGGGCTATCAGTGGATAACAAAAGACCTGGCTATTGTAAATAGTGGTGTAATTAACATTGAGGTACGTATATCTCTATAAGTTAGTGGCTTTTTATCTTTTGGGTAAATACCTAGAAGTTGAGATGGCGGGATAGCACTTTTCCATATTCAGTATTTTGAAGTATCTCCATACTGCTTTCCATAAGGATTGCATTAATTTACACTCTAACAGTGGAAAGTGGTTCCCATTCTCCAAATCCTCTCCAATAATTTTTTCCATACTTTTGAATACTCTCTCATGTATAAGGTAAAATCTCACTGTTGTTTTGATTTGCATTTACCCAATAACAAGTAAGGAGGAACAGCTTTTCATGTGGCTGTTGGCCATCTGTATGTCTTCTTTGGGAAAATATGTATCCAATTCTTCTGCCCACTTTTTTTAGGTGGATTGCCTGTTTTCCTGTTCTTGAGTTTGTAGTTCTTTGTATATTTTGATTATTAAGCCCTGTCTGATATATGGAATACAACTATCTTCTCCCAGTCAGCAGGTTGTCTTTTTGTTTTGGTGATAATTTCTTTTGCCATGCAGAACCTTTTTAGTTTGATGTAGTCCCACTTGGTTATTTTTGTTTTTGTTTCCCTTGGTGCTGGAGTTCAGTCCCCAAAGTCCTCTCTAAGCCTAATGTCATGGAATGACTTTTCTATATTGTCTTCCAAGAATTTTTTGGTTTCTGGTCTTTTGTCAATTATCTAGTCCATTTTGAGTTAATTTTTGTGTATGGTGTGAGAGAGTGGTCTAGCTTCATTCTGTTTATATGTGGGTGTCCAGTTTTCCCAACACCATTAATTGAAAAGATTTTCCTTTTTCCACTGTATGCTCATGACTCCTTTGTATTCATTGGTTAATTCTAGTAGGTTTTTTTTATGACTTTTTGATGAGTTTTTTAGAATTTTCAACATATATAATCATGTCATTGCAAAGATTTAATAGTAAAACTTCCTCCATTCCAATTTGGATTCCTTAAATTTCTTATTTTTGCCTTATTGCTTTGACTAAGACCTCCATTGTGATGTTACATAGCAGTAGTGAGAAGTGGGTAACTTTGTCTTGTTACTGATATAGAGAAAAAACTTCTAATTTTTCATCATCGATGGTTATGTTGGCTGTGAGTTTATCATATGTGTAGTTTATTATGTTAAGGTATGTACGTTCTATCACCATTTTATGTAGAATTTTTATCAGGATTTTGTCAAAACTTTCTCTGCATCTGTTGATATGACCATGTGATTATTCTCCTTGCTCTTGCTGATGTGATGCATTGCATTAATAGATTTGCATATCTTGAATCATCCTTGCATCCCTGGGATGTGTTTCCAATTGGTCATGATGGATGATCCTTTTAATGTATTGTGAATTTGGTTTACCAATATTTTGTTGAGAATTTTTGCCTTTATGTTCATTAAAGATATTGGTCTATAATTTTCTTGCTGATGTCTATCAGCTTTTGGCATCAGTGTGATGTTAACCTCATAAAAAGTATTTGGGAGTGATCCCTGTTCAATATTTTGGAAGAGTTTGATAAGTGGTGTTATTCTCTGAATATTTGGTAAAACTCATTAGAAAAACCATCTGTTCTGGGGTTTCGTTTTCATGGAGACTTTTGATTACACCTTCAATTTCTTTGCTTATGATTGTTGTGTTCAGGTTTTCCAATTCTTCCAGGTTCAGTCTTTCTGGATGGTATTTTTCTAAAAATCTGCCCATGTCCTCAAGGTTGTCAACTTTATTGGCATAGAGCTCTTCATAGTAGTCCCTTACAATGTTTTATATTTCAGTAGTATCCGCTGTAACTTCTCCCTTTCATTTCTGACTCTAGAATGAGAATTTTCTCTGTCTTTTTCTTTTGGAGTGTAGACAATGGTTTTTTAATTTTGTTTCTTTTTCAAAGAACCAACTTTTGGTTTCATTGATCTTCTAGATTGTCTTTTTGTGTTCTATTTCATTTATTTCTGCTCTAATTTTTATCATTCCCTTCTGATTTTTGGCTTTAATTGTTCTTTCTCTGATTGTTTTAAATGTAGAGTAGTTAGGTTTTTATTCGTAATTTATTCTTGGTTCATGAGGTGAGCCTGGATTGCCATGAACTTTCCCCTTAAGTCCTGCTTTTGCTTCTGTATCCTGAAGATTCTGGTAGAGCATGTCTTCATTCTCATTTGTCTCTATGTATTTTTTAAGTTCCCCTTTGATTTCCTCTTTTACCCAAGAGTCATTCAGAAGTATATTGTTTAGTTTCCAATTAATTTGGGATCTTCCAGCTTTCTTTTTGTGATCGATTTCCAGCTTAAAGCCATTGTGGTCACAGAAGATGCTTGATGATAACAATCTTTGTAAAATTTTTGAGAGATGTTTTGTGTCCCAACATATGATCTGACTTTGAGAGTGTTTCATGTGCACTTGAGAAGGAAGTGAAATCTATAGTCATTAGGTAAAGTGTTCAGTGTATCTCTGTTAGACCTTACTGTTCCAGATGGTCATTCAAAGCAGCTGTTTCCCTGTTAATTTTCTTCCTCATTGATCTGTCCTTTGTTTTAGTAAGGTGTCGAAGTCTCCCACTATTATCGTGTTGTTCTTGATGTCTCTTGTCAGGTCTAAAATTCTTGGTTAATATATTTTGATGCACCTTCATTTGGTGCATCTGTGTTAATAAGCATTATGTCATCTTGCTGGATTGACTCTTTAATCATTATATAATGTCCATCTCTGTCTTTTTTTATTGTTCTTTAGATAGAAGTCTGTTTTATCCGATATGAGTATAGCTCTTATTGTTTCTGCTCTTTAGTGGTTGCCATTCAACTGTAGGATTGTCTTCTAAACATTGACTTTAGCTTTTGAAAGAAGGTGAGTTTCCTGAGTGCAGCAGAATGTTGAGGTTATGTTTTTCAATCCATTCAGCCACTCTGCCTGATTTGGTGAGTTCAGTCCATTGACGTTTAGGGTGATTATTCATATGTAGCAACTTACTGTCTTTTTTATAATATATCTGCTATATGTTGTTCTCGACAGTGCTTTTGTTCTTCTCTTTCTCTTCTTAGGTCAGTTGGGTGTAGTTATGTTTTCATTTTTGTATTCTTTGCTTTATCCTTGGGGGTGTGTTTTTGCAGTTAACATTAAGAATTCTATGTTTATTTCCTATTGTTATTTGAATCTACCTATAAATGCTGTGCTGTGGTGTTTGATAAGTACTGACCACGACTGGATACAAGAGACTGGTTTGTTCTGAGATTTTTTTCACTCCAGCAATCCTGTATAACTCCATACTTCAATGTAATTTGTTGCTTCATGTCATGTTTTCTGAGCCTATTTTTCTAACTTTAAATTGCCCATTTTCTTTCACACTCATCTCTATCTACTAGCCTATTAAAAATTAACTCAAGTTTTACCTTCTTTGCATGACTAGCTCTCCCTTGAACTTTAAATATATTATACAGAACATACCTTCTTAGTAAATGGATGGAAGAGAATGTGAGCAATGCAGTTCTTTAAGACAGCATGTATGACATTTTTGTAGTACAGTACTAAGGAATTTTCTTAACCCCCCACCCCGCCACCCCAAGAAATGTCCAAGTAGATGTTAATTATCTGCTATTGAAGTGCTTTGAATAAAATCACTGAAGAAATTCTGAGTTAAAGAAAATTTGTTTAACTTTAGGGCTTCTTAGAACCATTTTGTAAATTTCCAATAAATAGGAACACAGAGTCTGAAGGATTCCTATAACTTGCTCAATTGTTGAAAACTTTTTAATATAGAAAAACAACTGAATATGCTTATACAACTGGTATACTGGGTGTACTTATACTCAATATTTGGGTCTTTTCAAAAGCTTTCTCTGGAACTTGATATGATCATTTGATTTTTCTCCTTGCTCTTGTTGATATGGTATATGACATTAATAGATTTATGCATGTTGAGACATTTTTGCATCCATGACATAAATCCTACTTAGTCATGATAGATGATCCTTTTGATACATTGTTGACATTGTTTTGCTTGTATTTTGTTCAGAACTTTTTCATCTGTGTTCATTAGAGTACTGGTCTCTTAATTTTCTTTCTTGGTAACATCAGCTTTTGGTATCAGTGTAAAGTTAACGTCATAGAAAGTGTTTGAAAGTGTTCTCTGTTCTTCAATATTTTGGAAGAATTTGAGAAGAATAGGTATTATTCTTCTCTGAAGATTTGGTTAAACTCATTAGAAAAGCCATCTGGTCATGGGCTTTTTTTTTCAGGGAACTTTTGATTACTCAATTTCCTTATTTGCAATAATTCTCTTTATGTTTTCCAGTTCTTCCTGGTTCAGTCTTTGTAGACTGTATTTTTCTAAAAATCTGCCTACATCCTTGAGGTTGTCCATTTTATTGACATAGAGCTGTTCATAGTAGTCACTTATGATGATTGTATTTCTGTGGTATCTGTTATAACTTTCCTCCCTTAATTTCTGATTCTAATTATGAGAGTTTTCTCTCTTTTCCGCTTTGTGAGTTTTGGCAATGTTTTTTCAGTTTTGTTTATGTTTTCAAAGAACCTGGAATAAACCAAAGTCTTCTAGCTTGTGCCCTCATTTTCATTTGTCTCTGAGTATTGTTTTAAGTACCTCTTTGATTTCCTCTTTGATTTACTCTCAGAAGCACATTATCTACATATAATTTGCTGTCTTCCAACTTTCTTTTTGAGGTTTATTTCTAGTTTTAAAAGTCATTGTGGTCAGAGAAGATGCTTGGTAAGTCCTTATAAATTTGTTGAGACATGTTCTGTGTCCCAAGATTTGATCTATTCTTGAGAATGTTCTGTGCACACTAGAGAAGTGAAATTTATAGTTATGGATGAAATGTACAGTATTTGTCTATTAGACCTGTTACAAATGGTCATTTAAAGCTGCTGTTTCCCTGTTAATATTCTGCCTGGTTGATCGGTCCATTGTTGTAGGTGGGGTTCTCCTTCTGTTATTGTGTTGTCTCTCTTCAGTTCAAATAATACTTGCTTAGTATATCTTTAATTATGAAATATATATTAATAAACATTATGTCTTGTTGGATTGACCCTTTATCATTATATTATGTCCATCTCTGTTTTGTTTTTTTTCTTATGCTTTTCCGTTAGAAGTCGGTTTTTCTCTGATATAAGTATAACTCTTCCTGCTTCCTTTTGGTTGTCATATAACTGTAATTGTCTTCACACAATTGACTTTGAGCCTATCTTTATCTTTTAAGAGAAGGTTAGTTTCCTGAATGCCACAGAAGGTTGGGTTATGCTTTTTAATCCATTCTCCCACTCTGTGTCATTTGATTGGTGAGTTCAATCCACTAACATTTAGGTTGATTATTGGTATGCAATTTATCTTCTGTGTTTTATTATGGACAGTGCCTTTGTTCTTCTCTTTCTCTTTTATGCGGGTTGGGTGTAGTTATGTTTTTGATTGGTTTCCCTTTTTGTTTTCTTCTTTGCTTTTTCACCTGGAGATGTGTTTTGAGGTTGCCCTGAGGCTAGCATTAAGATTTTTTTTTATTTTCTATTTTTTTGAAAGCGGATTAGTTGTATACTCATTCTAATAATCCACATTTTTATTCTCTCTACTGTTCATATTTTGCTGTCTACTCTCTTATGTGGGGTTATTTATATTTTATAGAATTTCATTTAGTATTTTTTTATAAAACTGGTTTTGTGGTGATGAATTCCTTTAACTTTTTCTTATCAGAAAAGCTTTTCATTGTACTTTCAATTCTAAATGATTATCTCACAGGGTATAGTGTCATAGGTTGAAAGTCCTTTTCTTTCTACATTTTGACTATATCATGGCATTCCATTCTGGCTTGTAGAGTTTCAGTTGAGAAATCCACTGACAATCTTATGGTGACTCCTTTGTATATGGCTCCTTTTTCTCCAGCTGTTTTAACAATTCTTTAGCTTGTATTTTTGACATTTTGTTGAAAACACATTTCAGTGTAGGTCTGTTTGAGTTTCTTTTTGTAAAATATTTTTTGGATTTCTTTGAGCTTCCTGGGTCTGGAGGCTTGCTTAATTACTCAGATTAAGGAAATGTTCAGCTATTATTTCTTTAACTATACTTTCTGCTTTCTTTTCTCTCTCTCCTCCTTCTGAGACCTCTATGATGTGAATGTTGTTCCTTTTGATTTTATCCCATAGATCTTGAATGCTGTCTTCTTTTCTTTTCATTCTTCTTTCTCTTTGCTGATTTGCAGAATGGATTCCTCTGCCCTATCTTCTAGCTCACTAATTCTGTTCGAGGCTTCATCCAGCCTGCTCTTGTGTACCACTGTTGAGTTCTTTAGTTCAGCTGTCATGTTGTTCATTTTTTGACATCATGCTTCATTTCTTTCCTCACTTCTTTGTTGTTCTCTTTCTTCCTCTATTTTTTTCTTGATTTACATGATTATGTTTACACTGTTGCCCTAGGTTCATCCTCAGGTAGTTTTCACATGTGTTATATTCAGAGTTTCCCCTGAGCTTTCAACTGAATTCATCATTTTCCAAATATTTCTCTGTATCTTCACTCTGCTTGGCATTCTGTTTATGTTTTTATGGGTTAGTTTTCCCTGAAGTGACAGCACTGTGTAGGGTATTGACTTGGATCAGATAAGCCTGGATCTTGCTTTGAAACTTGGAATTCTTGAGTTGTGTGGCATCATTGCTGTTTGGATTTGTTGAGGTTCTTAGGTGAACTCTGCATTGGGTCTGAGTTCACTTTACGGGGTTGGAGTTTGTGTGGGTTGTTCAGAGCTTTCCCAAAGCATCACAGGTCTTAATGGTAGCAACCTCCTTGTCAGCAATCAGACTGCAGTTCCATTTCCAAATACAGGGTGTCATTAGTGAGTAGCTGTTGAGTGATCCTCCCTTCTGGAATACTCTACTTCCTTTAAACCTGGAGGTGGAATTTCTTGTCAGTGTGTCCTGTGGTTCTGGTACAATATAGTGGGAGTGGTTGGGGATAGGGGATTCCCCTGCTACCTTCCAGTTATGTCCGCACCCTGTGTGATTTTCCCTTAGTGGCTCCTACTCAGTTCACTAGGGTGCTGGTCCTTTTCTGGCCTGCACAAAGACCTCCCTTGGGTTGGTATCCTGTTCCCACTGCGGGGGCTCTCTGCTGCCAGAGCAACTCTTTGGGGGCTCCAGTTCTTCCCAGGGCTCTACCCGCTCGTCCATGTCCCTATTTTCCCCATGAAGCTGAGAATCTGGAATCTGCGGGGCAGCTTTGAACTGACTTTTTCTCCTATCCTTTTTGGTGGTGAATGCTGCTTTTGTCTCTTAGCTTCTGGACATACTTTTCCTCAGTGTCTGTGTCTGCAAAATAGGTGCTTCTCGTCACTATGTGGGGAGGCGTCAGACTCACTCCTGCCAGTTCACCATCTTGAAAAATCTCCTAAAATCAGTTTTGATTTGAACTTTCTCCTTGTTTTCTGCTATTATTTTTACCTGCCTCTTAAATATTAGGAGGAAATTCCTCTTAATTCATTATTTTTGTAATTCAGTGATACAGATCATTGTAAGAAAAGATAAATCATGACATTCAGGTTGTTAGGGAAAATAATGAATTAAACCTAAACCCAAAAGAAGGCAGGCAGATAGGAAGAGAAAGGAGAAAGAGGCATTTTTACTTATTTAGTTGTTCATCTTGGTTGTCCCCCTGCCCACCCCTACCCCCAGCCCCAAGACACAAACCCAGGACCTTGGGATGTATGTGACCTGTACCCAACCACTACTCTACCAGGATAAGCCAAGTGACGATATTTTACATTTTACTTTTTGAATAGGTTCAGGTTCATAGCAAAACTATGCAGAAAGTGCAAAGACTTCTCATTTGTTCCTTCTTACACACACATACAGTCTTTCCTCCACTCACATTCCGCACAGTACATTTATTACAGTGAGACTGCTCTGACACATCATTCTCTCTAATGGGTGTAGTTTACGTGAGGTCTTGCTTTGGTGTTTTGGGGTTTTAAATAATGTATAATGACCCATTTGTACCACTATAATATTGCATAGGGTAGTTTCACCACCCCCAAATTGTCTATGATTGCCTTTGCAACCCTAAAACTGTCTCCTTAGTTTAAACTTTTCTAAGGTGTCATATAGTTGTAGTCATACAATATGTAACCTTTTCAAATTGGCTTCTCGCAATCAATAGATATTGTTTCACTTAATTATTTTCTTTGTGTCTTTTTATAGCTAGATAACTCATTTCATTTTAACACTAAATATCTCTTTGAATGTAACACTGTACCCATTCACTCACTGAAGTACATATTCATTGTTTCCCAGTTTTGGCAAGTATGAATAAAGCTACTGCAAATTTTCAGGTGGACTTATATTTTCTGCTCACTTAGGTAAATATGAAGGAGCATTCTTACTGGATTACATGGTAAGAGTGTGTTTGGTTTTGAAAAAAAACACCAAACCGTCTAGTAAAGAGGATGAACCGAGCTGCATTCTCACTAGTGGTGAAGGAGTTTCCTGTTGCTTCTCTTCCTCATCAGCAGTGTTTTGTTGGCAGTGTTTTTTTCATTTGGCCATTCTGATAGGTATTTAGTGCTCTTTCTCGGCTGTTCTCCCTAGTATGTGGTTTGTTTTCTCATTCTCTACATTATCTTTCTCAGAGCAGAAGTTTTTAATTTTAATGAAGTCTATCTAACTTTAAATTTTAAATAAATTAAAATGATGTATTTTATGGGCTGTGCCTTCAGTGTTGTTATCTAAGAAGTCATCACTGTGTACCTAGATTTTCTCTTGTTGTGGCATAGGAGATTTTTTTTGGTTTTAGTTTTTAAAGAGGAAGGGAGGTGGGAATGAAGACAGGCATACAGAAAGAGAGGAGGAAGAAATATTTTAAACGTTTATTTATTTGTTCATATTCGGTTGTTCCCCATGGCCCGGGTCACAGCCCAGCTCTCTGGGCTTGACATGGTCCACATCCCAGCCACATCCTGAGCTGCTAGGATATGCCTCCTAGGACTTCTATATTTTCATGCTTCACATGCATCTCTGAAATCCATTTTGAGTTAAGTTTTGTGACAAGTGCAGGTGTGTGTCTAGATTCTTTTCTTTTTGCCCATGGATGTCCAGTTGTCCAGTTGTTCTAGCACGTTTGTGGAACAGACTTTCTGTGCTCCATTGTACTGCCTTTGTCAAGGTCAGCCTCTATCACATAACCCTACCAACTGTTCAACCAAGGATTACCTTGAGATCTACTCTTCTAGGGGGCAGCAAAAATTGTCGGTTGAACATACTACCTTTTTTTTTTTCTTTTGAATGATTTGTTTAAAAAGTCCTGTATCGAAAAAATGTCTGAAAATCTACTATCTTGAGAGAAAATCCCAAATCTCATATTGGGTACTCTAGACCTCTTGCTTCTAGTTTGAGGGACCTGTCTAGAGTCCAGGATAAAGAAGCAGAGATGAGGATGAATAGTCAGTAGGAGGCCTGGGGGCAGAGGTCAGCTTGATGTCCCCTGCACAGGGTGCCTGGCTTCTCATCCTGGGCTGTGGTCTCAGCACCCTTCTCAGCTCCTAGGCACTTGACTTCTCATCTGTGAAAGTGGAACTGTGTTTACATGCCAGAGAAAGATAGCATGATGTCTAGCAAGCTGGTCAGATTTATGGATGATTCTTTATATTCGTTTACTTTCTATATTTTAGATTTGGTGACTAATTTCTAATGCTTTTTGGGTTTGATTTTTAACTTTTAAAAAAAAATTATAAATTCGTAGGAGATTGCACAGAAATATGCAGGGAAGTTCTATGCTTCATCTCCTGCTTTCCTCGGTGGTGGCATATTATACAACCATAGTACAAAATCAACCTCAGGAATTGATCAATGCAATTCATAGACATTAAATTTTTCACCGGCTTAAATGTAGCATGTGTGTATGTGTGTGTGTGTGTGTTTGTCTAGTACAGTTCTATTATGTGTAGCTTTGTAGAACCACCATCACATGCACCTCCTGCACCTCTACCACCAGGCTCCCTCACATCATCCTTTTTGCCCCACCTCCATCTTCTCCCTCCTACTCTAATCTGGTCTGCATTTCTACATTTTGTCGTTTCAAGAATGTTATGTGGGGGAATCGATATACAACCTTGGGGGTTGATTGTCTTTCTCTCAACTTCGTTCCCATGTTCATCCAGGTTATTTCAAGATAGTTCATCCCTTTTTATTGCTGATTTGTGTTCCATGATTTACATGGACCACAGTTTATCCATTCACCTGTTGAAAGACACTGGGTTGTTTCTAGTTGAGGGTTCTTTTGAATAGATGTGCTGTAAATATTTGTGTTCAAGTTCCTGTGTGTAAGTCTTCATTTCCCTGAAATAAATGCCCAAGAGTGCAATTGCTAGGCTAATGGTAAGTCCATTCATTAAAATTATTTCTATAGTTCCCTTGGCAGGTGATTCTGGTTATCTGTTTATGGTACTGATAATATCAGTAACTTTTGATGAAACTACGCTGAATTGTTGTACAGGGTATGGAAAAAGATGTGCCTCTGCACATGGACAGGAGAAAGATGAACCTCCGTGACCACAGCAGGTTAGATGCTGGTGCCACTTGGAAGTTCTCTCAGCTGGATTAGAGGTGTTCGCTATTACCAGTAATCCAGAATAGTGAATGCTTCCAGAAAGGAGTGACTATATTAATAGCAATACTGTCAGTAGTACGTGAAGATTGCCACAAAGGGAATTTCCAAGATTAGCAAAATTACCACAAGAAGTATGTAACCATTACTTAAGAAGAAAAAAGGAAAATGATTATCTTTCCCTGAACATTGTTTTTATAGCCTCCTGTTTTCTCTGTCTTTCTTGGTAAATTCTTGTTATAAGGAGTAACTTATTTCCATCTTAGGTAAACTATTTCTAAATATAAAGAAGATGAAAAGACACAGTGGTGAAAGTATCACCCTGAAATAGAAAAGATTTTACTAGTGAATAGGGATTTTAAAAAACAATAGAAATGTACAGGCAGTAATGAAGGTGAGCATGAGCAAGCAAGCAAGCAGGAAGAGAGAGGATAGAAGCATTTTTTATTTTATTCTTATTTAGTTTTTCACATTGGTTGTTCTTCCTGTACCTGGGATGCAGGCCTGGGTCCTTGGGATGTATGTTGACTCCACTACTCCACAAGAACATGCCAGAAAATTCTTTATGTGAGCTAATTTATCAAAGAGAAAGTCTGTTGGTGATTTGACTCTCTTACTAACTTCTTTCACTCAGCAGAGTAATTCTGAGATTCATCTATGTAGTTATGTACATCAATAGTGGCCTCTTTTTGATTGCTGCATAGTATTCCTTTCTAAACCCTTTCACATATTGATGAACATTTTGCATTGGCTCCCCATTTGCCTGCTGTCTTTAAGCTATTAGGAACATTTCTGAACAAGTCTTTATGTGGACATGCTTCCTTTCTCTCAAGGCATAAAATTGCAAGCCCACTGAAATGCTACTGGAGGATGCAAGCCTTACTGGAGGATGACTTAGCAAATTGTGGAGAGGCACAGGAGTGAGTAGGAGTGGTTAGAGCATGACCCCAGCACATGTTTTGCCTTGGGCATTTGGTTGTGTGTTTGATTATGAACTGTTTCCATTTTGATGGACTCTCTGCTTTCTCTCTGAATAAAGGCCTGAATCCTTCTTGGCCTCTTGGAATCTCTCATATTATGCCCAACCTTACATATTTTGGGACCACTCACTGTCCCCAAATGCTGCTCTTTTCTCTAACAATAATAAAAAGATATGAGAGCAACTAAGAGGTATTATGAGCCTGATGCCAGGGACTCAGTACACTTGCTGTACATTGTTTTGTGTAATCCTTCCAGGAGCCTCACAAAGGAGGCACTGTTTTTATCCCTACCATGCAGGGAGGAAACCAAGGCTCAGAGAGTTTAAACATTTTGTCCAGGATATCACAGTTAGTAAGAAGGATGTTAGGCTAGTTGATCTAACTTCACAGCCAGCATCTTTAACCATGGTATTGTTTATCTTTCCTCATTGAAAGGGTAGATTTCCAAGAATCTAAATGTTGGTTTACACTGTTCTACCCATTATCTAGTTAACTCCTATATTCCTAACTTAGTGCTTCTGTCCAGTAGACCCTTTCTTGCAGTCCAGACTGGGTCAGGTCACCAGGTAGCAGGTACCTCTCACACAGCCCATAGCTTCCCACCAGCTGAAAGTAGGGCAGGGATGCAGACACCATCCTTTGCTTCCCTCTTGTCCACAGGCAAAGAGTGCTATGCCCGGTAATGATTGCTCCATAAATCAGTTGAATGAGTGAATGAATTACATGATCAGTGATTTGCTATCAGTTTCATTGAGGTATAGTAAAATTCACCAGTATATACAATCACATAACCACCATCAAAATAAAAAAAGTATTCTCATTATTCTAAGAGTTCTTTCATGCCTCCTTAGAATCTCCTCTCTGTCCCCAGCCTTGTTAACCACAGTTCTGGTTTTCTTTCCCTATAGTTTTGCCTTTTCTAGAATTTTAGATGAATGGAATCATGCAGTATGTAGACTTTGTGTCTATCTTACTTAATTTAGCACAGTGTTTTTGCAAGTCATCTATATTGTTTCATGTGTCAGCAATTCAGCATTTTGAAAACCATCATAAAAAGTTTTTTGAAAATAATTCAGAAATAAAAAAGGTTTAGATTCGATATAGTAAGTTGAAGCAGCAGTTCTCAATGTGGCAGAGGGGGAATCATGGGAGCCCCCAAGAGCCTTTCAGAGTGTCTATAAGGTCAAAATGATTTTCATAATAACACTGAACTGTTATTTTCCTTTTCTACTCTGATTTTTTCATGAATACTATGGAGTTTTTCAGATGCTACATGGCATGTGATGTTGCAGTAGATGGAATGCAGAAGCAGATATGAGAATCCATCTGTCTTCTGTTAAGTTGTCTTAATTCTGTAAACGTGTCAGTGCCACTGTTCTCATTGAATTTTTTTTTAAAGGAAAGGTACAGGCACGAATAAAAGCAAGGAAGCTGGCAGGAAGACAGAGGAAGAAGCATTTATTATTTCATTTACTTGTTCATCTTGGTTGTTACCCCTGACCCTAAGTCTTGAACTCAGGTCCTTGGATCTATGTGGACTATACCAGCCAGAGGTGGTGGATTTAACCCCTAAGCCACCAGGGCATGCCACTCACTGAAATTTTTTGTATCGGAAAACATACTAATTTTCATAACAAATGTTAATTAAAATGTCATGTACTATTATTATATTTTTCTTTGTTAATTTCTCATAAGACAAATAAATAAAAATCATATATGCAGAAGATGCTCTTTGGGATGTTCAACTTTTTAATTGTAAAGAGGCCCCTTGGTCCCAGAAGTTTAAGACTCTGGACTAGGGCCGTTTTTGAAAGGGGATCAGGAACAGAATGAGGGAGGCTTGGAGCTGGTTAGGAACAAGAAGAGGGTCTTGAGACCCAGGATGACGTGCTGCCTGGAGAAAGGGGCCTGGTCAGGTGCTGCCAGAGGGAACCCAAGGGATGTGGGCCGCAGTGTTCTCAGCCCCCTGTACCCCCAGAACCTGGTTGGGCAGGTTCTGTTGATGCCTTGCTTCCTATGGAGCTGCTCTGATGCAGCTAGGCACTTCCTGAGGCCTGTCTGCTGTTAGTGATTTTGAAAATGCTTTTAATACACTGTAACAAAATTGTACCTTCTGCCCTTGACCTGTTGATTGCTTTTCTCTTGCAGGCGGAAGGGCCTGTGGTTCCGACTGAGGAAGATTCTTCTTTATGTTTTGGGATTGTACATTGCCATTCCGTTTCTTATCAAACTATGTCCTGGGATACAGGCCAAACTGATTTTCTTGAATTTTGGTAAGTGCTATGGATCCATTTTTCCTTTAATAAGGTTTGTTTTCATGATATTGTATGTATTTTATAAACCCATCACCAGATAGAGCATTTCTTTTACATTTCTTGGTCCTCTTCCCAGTTAAAGGATATTTAGAGGGCAGTGCTCTCTTGGTTAGCATTTGTAGCACAGGTGATGGCTGCACCAAGGCTAAGGTGGGTGACAGTGTTGACAGCACACTGAGGTCTCTGAAGCCACTGTACTGGAGTTACTTTGTCAGTTATGGAGTGCAGGAAGTAACTGTCCTTGGAAAAGGTGACCAGTGAGAAGCACAGGACTGGCGTGTCCTGGTGGAGTAGCATTTAGGTCTGCTGCCTCCAACCAGCACAGTTCACATGCACCCTAAGTCCTGGGTTCATGTCCCAGGCCAGGGTACAGAATGAAACAACCAGATGAGCAACTAAATAAATAAATGCTTCCTCCTCTCTCTCCCTGCCTGCCTGCCTCTGTTCACCTTCTGCCTGCCTGCATCTTTCCTTTAAGAAAGAAAATATAGGGCCTCTACCCTTTATTTTTCAATAATTAGGTTTTCTTCTTTTTAAGAAATCCATGTATTTCCCCCTTAAGAGAGTTGCCTGGTGTGATATCTGTGGCATTATATGCTGACTTTTTAGGTGTTATGGTCTCCATAAGTAACCTGAGCTGCATGTGTTGCAAAGTTGTTGGGTTTTTTTTTTCCATACTACATGTTTACTTCTGGTTATATGAGAGGAGAAAGAAGTGTCAAGTTTACAGAACAGAGAGAAGAGTGCAAGGTGTATGGTTGTGGAAACAGCCTTTTAGGAGTATCACTCTACATTTACCAGAGGAGGCTGGGAGGTCATGGATTGTATCTACAGTGCCAGGTACATGGAAGGCCTCCTGCAATAGTCTTCAAATTGAGTATGGGTGGATTTGAGCCTGGTAAAGCAGGTTCTGTATGTGCTCTTGGGCAGCATTGGTTTTCAGAGTAGGAGTGGACCTTATGTGTTAGGTGCTAGGGGCTTGAGAAGCTAGGCTGACGAAGTGGCAGAGGAACTGGTAGAGAAGGAGGAACACAGATGCCAAGAATGGAAAGACAGGTTATGATGACATGGTCCCTGTGACCTGGAGCTGGTCAGGTGAGGATTGGATGGTGCTCCCATTCTGTGTAGCACAGACGCTCCAAGCTCTAGTCATATGAATTTGGGTGGGGTGAGGAAGTGAATGTGTGATAGACTCACAAGAACTCGGGAATCACTGGCTAAAGGAGGAAAGTAGGACACAGAATTGGTTAAGTCAATAGTGCTCCATAAATTAATAATTCTAAAATAAGGTTTTTATTAGTGTCTTAAGATAACTGTGAAGTACATTATACTAAGAGGCATTTGATTTCTGTAACAGAAATGTAGCAGAATGTATAGAAATTTGTCTCTAAGTTTTTGCCACTCCAAGAAGTACCAACTTAAGAGGAGCTAACAACATAACTAAAATCAAGGGAGTTGCTCTGACCTTAATGTCCACAGTTGTCCAGAACAGAATAGTTTGAATTTACACACAAACGCACAGCTGTAGCCTAGAGGGCTGCAGTCTTCCCCTTGCAGACCTCAGAACTGACCTTGTACAGTGTTCCCACCTTCCAGGTGCCTCCACAGCAGTAGGTGCATATGTCCTGCCTCTCTACGGCCTACCTACAGAAAATATTTGAATTGAGTTGATTTTCTCCAAACTAATTAGTTGGAGCTACTTTAGATACAACCCACAGTTTCTGAATCAACAAAGGGTGTTCCACAGTAACAGAACTTTGGGACTTCCTATCCCTACTCTGGCCCCTTGGTACAGAAGAGAAGGATTGGGCATGGGCAGTGGACCCACCCACCCATACTCCTCTGGGAGATGCCTGCCTCTAGCGCTATCCTTCCTTATATCTGCTACATGGGAGTGGGATAACCTACAGCGATGTTCCTAAAGGGAACTTTTTATTCTCTTGTCTGTGCCCCTTCCTGCGGGGAAGAGGACCTGTGTGTTAGGTAGCACCTCCATTCTTGTCTCAAAATGAATCATGAGTCTATGGATTTCCATGTGCACATTAAGGAGAATGTAACAATCTTTTGGGCCCCAAAATGTGATTAAAATATTCTTAAGTTCATAGCAAATCTATCTAAAGTCAGGTCTAGAAATTATATAAATAAATTTTAGAAGGAGCATATCCCCTATTCACCTATAATTTAAAGCCTGGTTTTACTTTGAATATATTTCCCACAGCAACTTCTGCTGAACTTGGCATACTCTCTACTTGGTGAGGAGCCTGTCCCAGAGTAGAGTCTGGCTCTTGGTTCCTGGATTTCTCAGGCTTGGAAGCTTTCTGATTAGCTGCTAATCTTCATTAAACACTCTATCTGAAGGGACCTCTCTGAGCCCCTGGGTAGTTTTTAAGTAACTTGGCCACCTTCTCCCTGGACATAAACAGCTGAGGCCTAAAGCAGCAGTTAAGTGCCCTTGATGGCACCCACTTTCTCTTTGGCACAGGGGCTGTGGGTGCTCTAGCTTCAGGAGCGTGAGTTGTGTCTGCCTTGGGGTTGGCAGAGGGTATTCAGAGTCATTATCATTGGTGAGCTAGCTTATCGGGTGCAGTTTCAACTTCCACAGCCTGAGGCAGCCAGAGGATTTCTATGTCTGATAAAGTATGAAAGGCGGGCCTTTGGGAGGGCCTTCTGCTTGCTCCCTGCACTGGTCACCTACCTGTAATTCCCAAGTGTTCCTTTGAGTTGGTCCTGTGACTCCAGTGCCAGAACACACTGTCCATCTGTTAACTTCCCTGCTGGCCCTCCAGCCTTGGTCACAGTGTACCTGAGCTACCTCCAAAGGTCTCACTGATCACCTTACCTACATCCACAGGTCTTGTTGGCCACCTTATCTGCACCTCTCCTGTGGCCAGGTGCCCTCACTTGCATCTTCTCACACTTTGAACAACCTGAGAGGCCCCCTCAGATGAGCCCTTGCTGGGGATTTGTGGGGGGTGCTCATTGAACCAGTACAGCTCCCTGCCCCTCCTGAGGTGTCAGGGCTCAGCAAACTTGGCAGTAATGAGTTGATAGCTTTACCTCTGCTGTATGCCCGTGTTTGTTTGCATGAGCACGTGTGTGCATGTGAGTGACCATCCACTTCACTCATCCTGATTTCCAACTCTTTTTCCCTACAGTGAGAGTGCCCTATTTTATTGACTTGAAAAAACCACAGGATCAAGGTTTGAATCACACCTGTAATTACTACCTCCAGCCAGAGGAAGATGTGACCATCGGAGTGTGGTGAGTGTGTCTGGGGCTGCAGGCCATAGGCGGGTGCCCCCTGCAGGCACGGCAGGGTCCCTACAGTGTCTGCATCTCTCACCCATTTAATCTTCATCTACTCTACTTCCAAAGGAAAATCTCCACTAAACTCCATTCTAATGGAGCGTGATGAGATGGCTCTGAGCTCTCTTCTGATTTCAGATAATGAAGACTCTGTTAACCAGAGCCTTATTTGTAGAGAGCCTTATTTCTAGGAAGACATTCAACTAGAATAGAATAAAGAGAATATAAGCACAGAATCACAAGCATTGGTGTGAGATGAACCTTTTCAGAGGTGTCAATATCTAGAGATAAGGAAACAGCTTGATTTCTTTTCACACACAGCATTCTCAGTAGTGGGTAAAACGGCTTGCTATCTTCTTAGCATTTACTTTTTAAGTAATAAGTTAAAATTCGACTTAAGGTCCATGACTCTTCTGTCTCCTTGGAATATAGTGTCATGTTTCCTCCTGTGTGTTCCTGAACAACTATCTTGACTGAACTTGCATTTTCTCATAGAATTATTGCTTCTATCTCTAGCTGACTTTTTCATGCAAGAACCAGAAAGTCTCTTTCTGCTGTCTCAGAAAATCACTGTATATGTGAGAAGTGTCTAAATGAAACACTGTGACTAGCTTCCCAGTGTGGATTGAGAGGGGATTTAGGCATTTCTAAGAATAGTCCTGAATAATGGGCATCATGTGAGAAAGAAGATGCCCTTGGGCACTGGTGCTAGAGTAGAGTCTTTATTGATTTCTGATCTGATTTACCCTCACATTGCTAGCATTGACTGGCCCTCCTGTTGATCTCTCTTGGAAGTTCTTTGAAGATGTTAGGACTCTTCCTCCAGTATGCAGGCCTGTTGTGGAGGTCTGTTTGTGGTACAGATGCTGAGGCTGAAAGCTGTTACAGGAGTTACCCAGAAAGTCACATTTGGTGATCACAGTGGCGAGTCTTGAGGTAACAAGAGCCACCTTGTGTTGGTGGGTGCCTGCTGCCTGTCCATGTCTGTGTGCTGTTCTGATGACTGTGTGGGTCCTGGGGAGCCACAGTACCCCTCATCTGGCACCTCGTCAGATCCTCCTTATAAGTGCACAGAGAACAACCATGGGGTGTACTTGGTACTGGGTAAGGCCTGGGAATAGGACATGACCTGTCGGGCTGGTAGCTTCCTGGGCCTGTGTTGGACCCCACATTTGGTGAAGGTATTGCTGGAGGTGCATCAGCTCCCAGCACAATTGTAATATACCTTCCTGTCCCATAGGTGATAGCTGTGAGAGAGTGACCCTTATAGAGGCAGAATGCCCAAAATGTGAGACATTAGAAATGAGATGCTGATAATTAGGAGCTAAAAAATGAGAAATTGGCCATTTAATATTTGTTAAACATCTTACTAATGAATTTGAATAAATTTTATAGAAAAACTTTGATTCAGACCCTCCGTAGTAATGAAAATATTTTTATTTGGTGTGAGGTAATATTAACCAGAGCATCTCTTTGAAAGGAGGGTTAGCCAAGACAGACTCAGTGTCCACTGGCCTGACCAGACTGGAGTGAGCAGGCTGATTGTAGGTCCCCCGAGCACCCAAATAGACCTGCAATGTCTCCTGCAGAGAAGCTCTGCTTGTGCTGTGTGTCATGAAGGGTACTTTGAGGTTGGCCAGACTCTAGTCCCGCTCAGAAAGGTCAGCGCTTTTGGATTATGACACCTGACACTGGTGTGCCATCATGGTCAGTTACCTCTAAAGGAGTAAGCCACATACCCCTGGATTCAAGTCCCGGGTCCAGGGTGAAACAATCAGTATGATTAAAAAATTAAAAAACTAAATTAAAAAATCAAGATGCTTCTCCTCTTTCCCCTTCCTGCTTGCCTGCCTACTGGCCTTCATTCCTGCCTGCACCTTTCCTTAAAATAAAAAAATAAAATAAAGACACCTGATACTGGTTAACATACCTGTGAGTTAAGTTATATATAGCTTAAATGTGATGGCTTTTATCTAACATTTATTAAGTGTTCATTCTGGGCTAGGCTAGGCAGAGGCCTGGTGACCGATCCTACGGGATCTCACCTCACAGAGCTTCTGTGTCTACAGGAGGAATTGGCTGTCACCCCACCTCTGGGAACTTCTCAGAAGAGGCCCTTTTTCCAAGTCACGAAATACTCTGCCTGAGCTATTGGCAGCAGGTAGCCTTACAGCTTAGAGTTCCATACGGTGTACTCTGTCTCTCTCACCCATTTTATCTTCATTTACTCTACTCCCAAAAAGAAATCTCCACTGAATTCCCTCCTAATGGAGCATGATAAGATGGCTCTAAACTCTCTTCTGATTTCAGACAGTGGAGGCTCTGTTAACCTGAGCCTACCTGTCCTCCTGCTGTGTGCTCACTCTGACTTGAGCTCCACAGTCACTATCATCTGAAGGTGCTGCCCTGCTCTGCTTCTGCTTTTAGGCACACTGTCCCTGCCATCTGGTGGAAGAATGCCCAAGGGAAGGACCAGGTGTGGTTTGAGGATGCCCTAGCTTCCAACCACCCTATCATCTTGTACCTGCATGGGAATGCAGGTACCAGGTAAGGAAAAGGAGTCCTGTGCCCTTCCTGCTCTGCAAATCCTTTGTGGAGCAGGTATGTCCTGGCCGCACTGGGTTTGCTGACTCACTGCATAGACAGAACGAGGGACTATGCTCAGCAGGACTATCGGATCATCCTCAGGAACAGAGAAAAAGGCAGAATGTCCATGAGGGGTCCAGGAAAAGCTTACATGGCTCTCAGAACAAAGCAGGACCATGTTGTAGGCACACGCTCTGTGCAGATATGGGGCCAGTGTCTAGTAAGTCCTTCTCTGAGGCTAGAGGAGGGAGTAGTGGAGGGCTGGTCTCTGTCAGAAGTACCCAGGTGCTGGTCAGAGAGACTGTGTCCTTTTTTCCTGACATAGTTCAAAGGGCAGGATGTCTGAGGGCCAGGTTTCAAAAAACACAGTTTCTCAGAAGCATGTGAGTCCCATGGAGGGTCTTTGTGATACACTGGACCATGCATGCCCCGGGCACTGGAGTCTGTTCATCACTGTCCTTGCCCAAGGCTCGCAGGCAGTTAAGCACTTTACCATTGAGGTGTGGGTGCTGGTAGATGTGTCCTTTTGTGGGAGGGTCATACTTCCTAGAAAGGGCAGCAAGTGCCTAGAGGTGACATGGAAGAAGAGATGGCAGGGGCAGAGGAAGGTACCCAGAGATCTCCAGAGTCCCTGTCCCTTACAGGCTGCTCCATCACACTCTCAGGTCAGGTGACTTTGTGAGTTCTCTTCTTCCAGCAATGACAGTGCAGCTGTCAGGGAAGCATGAGCTTGCTTTGTCCAGGTTCACCCCAGATGCCTTTCGTGAGTGGGTCTGTTGGCTTGTTCTGCATTCTGAACTCAGTTTAAAGACAACTCCTTCCAACTTTGTGGTGAACCTTGTTCAGAAGCATCTCTGGGAAAGCCAACAGTGGAGGGAGAAGCAGAGTAATAGGGTCACCACAGGGCTGGATGAGGGTCAGCAATGGTGCCTTGGCCTTGGCGGTGGTGGGGCAGTCATTTCGTAGAGAGAAGCAGCAAAGGGAACAATGCACAGGCCTTTCTGGAGGGAAGCAGACCACAATGGGTGTCCAGGCAGAGGACAATTCAGGAAGTCCAGGAAGGATGTTCTCTGAGCCAGGAGAATAGAGTGCTCAGTTCCTGAATGATGCCTGATGTTGGCAGTCGCTGTCTTCTTTGTGTGGTATAGGCTACCGCAGGTTTCTTTCCTGCCTTTCAAAGAACAAGTTGCTACAAATAACTCCTGTAGCATCTTCCTATCAGTGAGAAAAGTTTGTATGCTACTGTGAATAAATTTTAATTAAGCCAAGCTTATCACATGGTAAAAAGACAAAATCTGCTTGTAGCTGCAGCTGTGACATTGTCCTGTGACTTCGAGAAGCTGGCTGCTCCCTCCCCCTCTTATGGAGACCTGCTCTCTACACGTCTCTACCACTGCTATACTGGGTCCTCATGCAAGCAGGCCTGCAGTGACACCAGGCCTGGCTGCTGTAGTACACATGCTGTGTTTCTCTCTAAGTCCCTCCTTTTTGCTCAAGGTAGAGGATTTGGAAAATTTAGAAAAATGATACCATGAACATTCTGCAGTATTTCCTTCTGGTCTTGGGGTTTTTTTTAAGTATTTTATTTCTGCATCAATACTGTTTTTCCAACACACATACACACTTGTCAAAATGCTAGATGCTAGTTGTCAAGAAGCAAAGCAACTAAGCAACCTGGAGAGAGTGAGTCTGCCGATGTACTTCATCTCAAGGTACCCCTTCCACTACTTTGTCTATCCAGGGTGGCAGCAGACTAGCAGCTGGACACATGTGGAAAGCAGGGATGGGTAGTCCTTGAACAAAGATGTCTGGATACATGACAGTTCAAGTGTGTGGAAGCCTGCTGGTCTCAGGGATGGGGAGTGCCCACTAACATCCTCATCTGTTGACTCAGACCCGGAGGCACTGTTCCCACATTCTGGTGGAGGCTGAGGCCCCCTGAAGAACATACCTACATGGGCCTCACAGATGTAAGAGGACATGGCACAGGCTGGCCACGCAGCAGAACTTAAGTTAGCAGCAGATAATAGAGAACCAAATGACCGTTGGATGAGGACAGTGAGCCACTGTTAAGGAGAGTGTACCGAAAGTTGTCTGAGGTCTCCTGAGTGAAAAGGGAGAGGCAGAGGTTACCTCGACAGTTCCCTGTGAGCGTGCACGCACACACGTACTCTTGTGCATATACCTTTGCTTCTAGTAGCAGTGGACCCTGGATAGCTGAGGGGTCTGATGCTGGGGTGGAAGTGGGTGGGGCCTGCTGTGTATCCTTTATGTCTGACTTTGTACTCTAGGACTGTGTGTGACTGCATCAAAATATAAGTAAGGTAGTAATTAAGAAATATCTCCAAAGTGCTAAGCCATCCTTTGCTTGCCAGAGGCAAGCTGGCTACTTAGGGTGCTCCAAGGAGGTCACCTGTCCACCATTGACTCTCCCTTGGTGGATTTGGGGACCAAATCAGAAAGGTTAGGTGCTCTAATGTTGAGGAGACACTCATATCCATCCTTGTTTCCTTCTCCCTGGTGTCTAGGGGAGGCGACCACCGGGTGGAGCTCTACAAGGTGAGGATGCACATGCGCACATCAGTGAAACAGGGCCCGCTTTGGGAACTGGACAGAGCAGGTCCACATGGTGGACAGACAGACAGCGTTGTCCGTGTATTGTTCTTCCCAAGAGGCATGAACAAAAGGGAGTTGCCTGATAATCCTGAGAATAGATCACAGTAGTCTTTCCAATACTGCCTTCTGCTGCTTCCACAGAGTCTCCATAACAGAACGGGTAGACTTTGGGGGTCATAGGTCAGGTATCGGCAAATTACATAAAAGGCCCTTGTAGTTATTTTTAAATGTGATATTTGACCTTTAAAGCGAATGGCGCAACTCAGTGATCAGTTTGCTGCCACACTTTGCTGCCAAGTGCAGGCAGAAAATATGCCAGCACAGAAGTCTCCCATCCCCACAGTGACCCACGCAGACTGATGTGAACCAGCTTCCAGACTGATTCAGTCAGAGGACAGCAGGCCTCCCTGGACCAGCAGGTCTCCCCAGGCTGGCAGGCCTTTTCTGTTTGAACATCATTGTCATCTGGGTACTTGGGTGTCAGTCCCTGAAATGTGCAGTTGTAAGCAGGGTCTCAGGGCCCACCACACTTGTCTCCCCATCATCAGACATCTGTATTTCCCACAGGGCACAAGAGACAAAGCTGATGTGTGAGGCATCTGTACCTCACAGACTGCGCTGGGCTCTGGAGAGTTTGCCCCTGGATTCAATTGGGTCCCTCGGGGAAGGGGGATGCCTGAGGTGTCAGCCCTTTCGAGACTTCTTTTTGCTTCTAGAGCAGGTGTGGTTCTAGGGTGCAGGTTCTGCCAGAGTTGAGCACAGGCAAAAAGCTTGCAATCACCCCAGGTGAATTCCTCTCAGACTTGGGGAACACTGGTGGCTAGAAGCTTTCACAAGGCTCTAGACACATCCCAGTGAGGGCTTGAGCAGAGGCAGTGTATGGCTATCTAATGAGAGAGATTGCTTAGTGGGATTTTAAAACCCATAGAGGGTTTTTAAAAAGGAAAAAAAAAAAAAAAAAAAAAAAATTCAACAAAAGCTGAAAATCTGAGTAATGCTGTGTTATAATTTGTTGACTTCTAGTTGTGAAGGCCTTCGGAGGTTGGGGGTCCCAGGCCCTGACAGCACCAGCAACACCATATGTGGGAGCCCTGAGAATTTAGAGACACCTCTCTGGCTGAGGGAGCCTATAGAGCAGAGAGCCTTCTCCCCACAGTCTTGGAGTGTATCCATGGCAGCAGTTGACATTTGGGCTTTATGAGACACAGTGGGGAATGGGACAGCATGTGACAGTACAATAGGCCCCACTATGTGGAAGGCACAAAAACACAAGTGGGATGGGTTTAGTCAGAGGTGAGTCACCCTCAATCTGATATGCTGGATATTTATTTTTCACTCTACAGGTGCTGAGCGCCCTTGGTTATCACGTGGTCACCTTTGATTACAGAGGTGAGTTCTTTTCAAAGTGTCTTGCCATAGATTCCCACTTCCTCCATGTCAGTCTTTGGTGTGCCAGTCTCATTCTGAGACCCACAGACTGGCTGACAGCTATGACCAAACCTGTGGTGACTGCCAGTATGGTTTCGTTTTAAAATGTGTTTAAGGAACACTACATCATAACATTGCATATCAAAATCTGACATAGCACATTAAGTTCACCATTAACAATCCAGTTCTTTCACCACATAGTTAGCCCCTCTTACCCAGCTTGTCTTCCTTCCCCCATCCCTTCTGTTAACCACTAATTTGATTCTATAGACTAAAAGTTTATTTTTTTTGATTTAGTTTATTCATTTGTCTGGTTTCTCTATATACCATACCACATATGATGTTTGTCTTGTTCTGATTTGTCTTGCTAAGCATAATTCCCTCTAGGGCTATCCATGTTGTTCGTGGCAGGATTTTTTCTGTATTTATAGCTGAATATGTTAAGGAATAACCCTCTGGATATGGGGCACCAGTGCCTAGAGCCCCCGATTGGGCCCTCTGTCAGCAAGATTTATTTAAAGAAGGAAGAAGAGGAAGAAGTATTTGGCATGAAGGAAGGGGAGAAGAAAGTACTTTTTTTTTGTTTATTTGTTTTGGTTATTTTCCCGTGACCCAGGTCCTTGGTGCCTGAGCCACCAGGGTGCACCCATGTCAGCAAGATTTTATTTATTTTATTTTTATTTTTTTAAAAGAAAGGTGCAGGCAGGAATGAAGATGAGTAGGCAGGCAGGAAAGAGGAGAAAGGAAGAAGCATTTTATTTTATTTTTATTATTTGTTCACACTGATTATTTCCCCCTGAGCCTTGGACTTGAACCCAGGGGTATGTGGCCTGTGCTCCTTTGGAGCAGATTGACCCAACTGTTATTCAACCAGGGTGCACCTCAGCAAGATTTCAAATGTGGAAAATTCTGTCCTTTGTCTAGTGGACTTAAACTTTCCCCACAGCTGACTGGATACCAGATGCTTTATATGTGGCAGAACTTATTCTGTTGAAGCTAGGAAAACCAGAGAAAGAACTGCTCAGAGAGAAAATAGGGGATTCTTTCCACCCTTCAGGATTTTTTCTTTCTGAAATAAATCAGAGGGCTGGCCTCCAGCACCATCAGAAGCCAATGGTCACAAGCCATCAGCCTCTGAACAGGCCTCAGCTGGAAGTTCCGAGAGCAGCCTGCGTGGTGTACACTTCCTCTTGCTGCTGTAACAAATTTCCCTTAGACTTATATCTTAAGCCAACACTGAGTTATTATTTTGCATTCCTGGAGTCAGAGCAAACCCTTGGCCACTAGGACCATTCCCTAGGCACTGAGTAAAAGTTTCCAGTATGACTTGGCTGCCGGGTTCTCTGAGGGTGCGCTCGTTGCCTGTGGAGCCTGTGGCACCATTAGCTGCAACAAACCTTGTCCTCTGGCCTTGTGGCAGGGTCAGGGGATGAAGTGCCACAAGCGTACACAGGGTTTGGGATGCCTTAACTCTAAAACCCAAGAAAGAACTCAAGATACCACAACATGTGGCAGGCTGCTCCTGGACAGGCTCTGGGGCAGAGGTGGTTGGTTCCTCATTAACTCCAGCTCCTGGCCCTCGAGTCAGCATCACTGTGTCCCTGACCTTGGTCTTTCTCCTTCACATCTGAAGTCCCTTTGATAACTTCAGACCCACACTGGAAGCAGGATAAACTGCCTCAGCGTCAGCTGATTGGCAACCTCAGTGCCTTCTGTACCTTAATTCTTTTGCCATGGAGCTCAGCTTCTCAGGCACCCAGAGAGGAGGAGTCACACATTGTTGGGACTCTTACGCTTGCCACCCAGGGATAGGTCCTTCATGGGACATTGTGTCATCAGGATGGACATGCTGGTTTGGGAAACTAATGAGAATCTGGAAAGTAGCTCACTATTCATCCTTTTCTCCATGTCAGAGGAGCTTTTCTGTGTGCCTGCTCCCAAAAGAGACCCCCCCTCCTCGTGCCGAGAGGTCACCATCCAGCACATCCTCTTCACATTGCTTATGAGCCTGCATTTCTAAGTAACACAAGAGACAGAAGCCCCTCCTATCTTCCTATCCCTGTGTCTCTGTCTCTCCCTATCCTTATCTTTGTGTTCCTGCTTTGCACTGGTGCCCTGTACCTCTCAGTCTGACCATCTCATGTGGCTCCTTCCCTAATCTGGCATCTGGGATGCCCCCAGGATAGCCTCTTGTGCCACCCACGCTCTAGTTCTGCTGATGTAGCAGAGCTGCTCTTTCTGAGCTGTGTGGTACTCTTGGATCACTTGACAATGACTCACTGCTGAGCTGCTGAGGATGATAATTGCACTTGACCTTCCCTGGAGATTGGGAGAAAAGGCCCTTAGAGAGGACATAGGAGATGGGGATGGTTGACTTTCCTCTGTTAGGGACCCTTTCCTTTCTGGGTCAGAGTCACCTTGAGTCTGAAACACCTCCACCCACCCCCACCACCATTTCCCAGAGCTTTCTGACTCCCCACATCCATTCACAACTGGTCCATGGAGTCAGGATGGGACTCAGAGGCTAATCTGGTCCTTCTGCAGGGCCTCTCAGTAGACTGGGCTCTCACTAACACATCCTGGGCTGGTCACCAGCAAGTGCTAAGTGTTGGGGAGGTCGATGGTCTGCCAGTGCCTCAGGGTTAGGTGGCTGCTTGTGTACAGGATGGGTTATAACTGGATAGGGTGGTGAGAGAACGGGCTTGTAGGACCCCTATGCATGGCTCGGTTCATGTAAACTTCCATCACCCCACAGATCTGTACTTGCCTTTGAGGGGAGGAAGGTGGGCCAGCTCTCAGGAGGTTCTGTAGCTGAACCTGACTCTTCTCTTACTCTTCCTGTCTCCCAGGTTGGGGCGACTCAGTGGGAACGCCGTCAGAGCGGGGCATGACCTATGATGCACTCCATGTTTTTGACTGGATCAAAGCAAGAAGTGGCGACAATCCTGTGTACATTTGGGGCCATTCCCTAGGCACTGGGTAAGAGTTCCCAGCATGACAGGGCCACTTGCCTGCCTGGACTCTTGAAGGGTACCCTAGTGTCTTCTAGATCATGTGGCACCATTAGCCACAACAAGTCTTGTCCCCTGGCCCTGTGACAGGGGCAGGCAATGAAGCGCCACAAGAGCACACAGAGGGTTTGAACTACTTTAACTCCACAACCCAAGAAGGGACTCGAGACACCCATGGTTTGTTGCAGAGCTGGTGTCTCCCTCCACGGGAGGACAGACAAACTTGGCTCCTTCTGGGGAGATGTCTTCAGGATGGTGCAGGATTCCTCTGGAGGTGCACTGGGCTTTGAACCCCCAGCTTTGGCCACTGTGTGCTGGCTACCAAGTCCAAGTGCCAGAGTTTTGATTACCTACAAACTAGGGACATTGTAAACAACTTGCCCCTGAGTCTGTACTGGGCTGAGCATAGTGCTTAAGTAGGCAGCGTGACAGTTCTCTTTCTATGTCTGCCAAGACAAAAAGCACCTCCACGTTCCACTGGGCAGGTGTTAGCTTCCCTGAGGCCAAGTTATAAGTCTTTAATAGGAGCTACCATGCCTAGAACCCTATACCTTCAGTGGCAAGCCAACCAGGACAGGAGACATGCTCACTGTGGTCCTGGTGTGGCCAGGGGTCCCAGGCTGGTGTGGGCAGACTTCAGGCCCTGTGCAGGCAGTGCTGTGTACCTAAAGGAGCCTGTTCTAGATGAGACAGCAAGGGTGCGCCTCATGGACATAGAAAGTGGCCTGGAGAATGGTCATCGTTGCGTCCTTGTTAGATGGCTTGGAGAATGACTGTCAGTTCCCTCTACCCCCATGACCTTGGGGCATCCTTGTTCCCTCTACACTCCTCCACTAACCCCACTGTTTCACAGATCCTGTGGCTTCCTTGTTTACTTTCCAGTGTTACAGTAGCCTCATAAAAAACATAAAACATTTTCTGTCATCATTCAACAGAACTGTTTTTTCTCTTTCCAGAGTAGCAACAAATCTGGTGCGGCGCCTCTGTGAGCGAGGTAGGCTGGCGATGATGGAGATGGGTGGAAGGTGTGTCATGGAGCACCGTGGGCAGTGGGCAGAGTGCGGGAACCCATGGGGTCCAGGCCCTGCTTTGGTTTTGGTAGAGTGAGTGCTGATGGAAGGCTGTGTGGCAGCCCTGGGATCCCCTCAGGCTTGACAGACCCTTGTTCACTCACCCCTGGATTCCCCACATACCTTCCATCGGGCCTGGGGGCAAGGGCGGGCAGGGTGTGTTTCCACTGGACTTCCTGCCCATCTCCCTGCTCCGTGTTTGTTATTTATCTAGAGACACCTCCGGATGCCCTTATATTGGAATCTCCATTCACTAATATCCGCGAAGAAGCTAAGAGCCATCCTTTCTCAGTGGCAAGTATAGGTCTTAAAAATGGACCTATTTTCATTATTAAAATAGCAACTAAAACGATAAACAACTATAAGTAAATAAGTATGAAATTAAATCATCATAAAATCTTCTAGAACACAGGTTTTATTAAACATGCTTCCTTGTTTAATTCTGGACACTTATTGACTACAGTTGACAGGAGTTGTTACTTTGCAGCCAGTAGAAGGCTGACTTGAGCTGTGTGGTCTTGCCCCATGGTTAGCCTGCCTGGCATTGTAGCCCCACCACAGGCCAGGGTCTGCCATCCTGGCTGCTTACCCTGGAGTGGGCTGGGGGGTGGCCCCACTTTGTACACATCATTGGTGTGTGGCAGCCAATATCTCCCTGTCTGTCCAGTCAGGTTTCCAGGGTGGGTGGGGTCCTAACTGCTGGGATGGGATTTTAAACACCTCCTTTTTCACCCCAGAGAAGCCCCCCCAGATCTTCTTCCACCTTTTCCTTTGCTTCTTGACTGGCTGATATTCCAGGGAAGCTCTGTGCTGGACCCTGACCCTGACCTCAGTGCTCTGTGGCAGGCTAGAGAAATCCTCTACTTGGTCTTGCTTCTTTGATACTACTTTTCCACCAAATTGCAGAGACCCCCATTTGTCAGAAGTAGCTGCCTTGGTGTCTGTGGGGAGCTCTAGCTGAGATGGGAGCCCTGCCTCACCAGCCTTTTGAGAAGGGATTGTGGGTCCTGGTGGTGGGCACACCCTCACACTGCTCTGGCACGCCTTACTTGGAAGCAGGGGAGACCCCTGGACATTGGGCTCCCTCAATCTGAACCCTCAACCTTAAGGACTAAAAAAAAATTTCGGTGTGGTACCTTTGACTTTACATATTAAAATAAACTCATATGTGTAGGTTCCCCATATATGTAGTTTCCGTACTCCCAAGATATGTGTCAGAACACCCTGCCCTCCACCAAATCACCAAGTGTTCTTCACTATTGTCCAGTGGGCTCCGCCACCAGTTGTCCCCCTTCCCAATCCTCCTTACCATTCCCTATTGGTAACTCAGTTCTGTTGCAAGTGTCCCAAGGGTTGGTTTTTTTTCCTCTGTTCCTTCATTTTTTAATATTCACATTTCACCTGTGATTGAGATCATCTGGTATCTTTCTTTTGGCTTATTTCACTTAGTGTAATTTGCTCAAATTCCATCCATGTTGATTCAAATGACAGGATTTCATCTCTTCTAAGGGCTATACTCCATTGTGTATATATATATGACATCTTTATCCATTCATCTGACCTTGGGCACTAAGGTAGTTTTCAGTTCTTAGCTATTGTGAATAGGGCTGTAATAAACGTGGTGGTACATAAGTCTCTGGAAAGAGTGTTTTTGTATCTTTTCGGTAAATACCCAGAAGTGGGATGGCAGGATCATATGGGGCTTCCATCTTCAGCTTTTTGAGGACTCTCTATACTGTTTTCCAAAGGGTTTGCACCAATGTGCACTCCCACCAACAAAGTAATAGCATTTCCTTTTCTCCATTTCTTCGCCAACATGTGTTGTTTCCAGGCTTCTGAATAACAGTTTCTCAGGTGTAAGGTGATATCTCACTGATGTTTTGATTTGCATGTCCCTGATAGCTAGGGAGTAGGAACAACTTTTCACGTACCTGTTGGTCATCTTTAGGTCGTCTTCAGAAAAATGTCTCTCCAATTCCTCTTCCATTTTTTATTGAATTTCCTGTCTTTCTGTTATTGTTTTTTATGTGTTCTTTGTATATTTTGGATATTAGCCATTGTCAGAAATATGGAACACAAATATCTTTTCCCAGTTAGTAAGTTGTCTTTTTATTTTGGTGTTATTTTCTTTCACTGAGAAGTTTTTAGTTTGATGTAGTCCCAGTTGTTTATTTTTCTTTTTGTTTCCCTTGATGCTCTAGTTGAGTCCTCAAATAACTCTCTAAGGCTAATGTTGTTCCATGTATTTTTTATTTTGTTTGTTTTTTAAAGGGAAGGAAGGAGGAAGCAGGGAGGGAGGAGAATTTTTTAATTTAGTTGTCTGTTTTGGTTTCTCTCCCTCCCCGCAAATCACCAGCCCAGGTCCTTGGGCTTTCCATGTCTACACCTCCATGTCTCAGCCATAGGACACCCATGTGGGGCTTCTAATTGACATTCTGCACATTGTTTCCATGTTGCCTACAGGTCTACCGATATTTCCCTGGGTTTGACTGGTTCTTCCTTGACCCCATTACAAGCAGTGGAATTAAATTTGCAAATGATGAAAAGTGAGTACTCAGAGTGCCTAATTATTCAACTTAGAAAACCCCTGAGGACCCAGAACAAGCCTTCTTAGTCTCATGAACCAAGTAGGGCAGAGTCTCAATACTCATTTCTCTGACCAGCAGATGCTCAAAGGGAGTGAGAGGTCTAAGAGGGGATGAAAACACGTAAGTAGTGTCATCTGAAGATAGTCTGCCAAAACCAGAACCCCTGAGCCAGGTATTAGAGCAGGAATCAGAATGTTAACTCAAAGATGACTTTGCCTCAGCCTAGAGTTTATTATAAAAATAAAGTGCTTCTTCCTTCTCTCCCTTCCTGCCTGCCTGCCTACTCACCTTCATTCCTACCTGCACCTTTCCTTTAAGAACACAAATTCTAATTAGAGGCTTTACTTTTTTTTGAGCAAAATTCAGATTCTTTTGACATTGTCTGATATTTTTTCATAGGTTTTAATTTATTTGAAAAGAGAAAAAATCCTATCTAAATATTCAGCTAGAATTTTTAAATCTATACTTTGAAGCAGAATATGAAAGTTTGTATTTTCTTCATAAACATAAAAATAGAGCAGACTAAAATTTGAACAAAGATAAACAAAATGTGTTTGTTTTAAAATATTTTATTTTGAACTCAGAAGAATTACTACCTGGATAAACTGGATTCCTACCTTTCAGAACAACACAGTCAAACAAAAACAGTAATGAATCCCTCAGTTCCCTGTAATTGCCATTCAGTCCTGACCCACCCCAGCCAAGCCCATGGGAGAGCTGGGGCCCAGGCTTCACCACTGGAAGTCAGGCACCCCAAATCACAGGCAGGTCTATTGTCAAATACTTGCTAAGGTGACAACGTGTGTCCTAGACCCCTTCCAAAAAACTTAATGCTAAGGACAAACTGAATAGAAATTCTGAAAAGAATTATCTTCAAATTTCTTCAAACACCAAAGTGTGTGTCTTCCTAGAAAAGCTCCAGCCTGAAAGCCCACAAGGTGAGGGCACATGCTTGCCACCACAAGCAGAATCAGTGGGTCCATACACACCAGCTCACCAGGAGACCTCAGTTGGGGTGCAAGTCCCACAGGTCAAGACCTTCTGTGATGTGCCAAAGGGACTTAGAACAAGTGAACCTGAAGATGTTAATTGACTTGTAAACATTTAGAGCTGGAGTGACTTTAAACATCAGAGATAAATGAGAGGTTATTTGCTGTTTTATCAACAGATTCCCAATAATTCATTTTCAGTAAGTTCCTTGGCACAACTATTAATCAGTGTGTAAATATTGTCTTGTAACTTTATTTATTTTTTTAAAGGAAAGGTACAGGCAAGGAAGAAGGCCGGAATAGAGTAGAAGAAGTAGCATTTTATTTTTTATTTATTGTTCATCTCAGCTATTCTCCCCAGCCCCAGGACATGAACCAAGGTACTTGGGTTGTATGTGGACTGTGTTTGCCCAGAGGTGATGGACCCAACCACTATTCCTCCAGGGCATGCCATGTTTGGTAACTTTTAAAGAATATGTCTGCTGGCAAAAAAATAACTATTTTCAACTTCCAGAAATTATGCAGGAGCCAGATTGGTGAATGAGTGGATCTCTAGATTTGGTTGAGACCTATCACCTAGAAGAGATGTTGACAGAAACCTCTAACAAGTCAGTGGTTTGGTTCTCTAGCAGAGTTTGAGCTGTGAATGAGCCCAGAGTGAATCACTCCCTAACCCAGGGCCTGCTGGGGCTCCCTGGTCATATATCCCCTCCTTTGCCCCACAGCATGAAGCACATCTCCTGCTCCCTCCTCATCCTGCATGCTGAAGACGACCCTGTGGTACCCTTCCACCTTGGTAGAAAGGTAGGTGCAGCATTTGACTTTGGTCAGGTTGGTCATGGGCCAGTTTAGGGGAGGCTCCTGCTGTGATCAAGGCTAATGAAGATGAGAAAGGTAGAGTGCGGGTGCTGTTTTTGTCTACAAGAGTAGGCAGTTGGCTCCTAGGTCCCAAACAGAGGTCCTGGCCTGGCAGTAGGGGCCTTGGCTGGGAGGACTGATCAATTGATGCTCAGAGGGAAAGAACTCTAGATGATGAAGACCCCATTGAAGGGTGCCAGTCAGTAGCATTGACAGAAACTCTAGTCTGCTCTCTTGCCTTTGGGAGTGGATTGTTGTCAGAGGAATACTTTGCTTGTGCTGAATTTGCTTTGCCTTTCTGACAGAGCAGGACTAGCTTTACAGTGAGATACAAGAGCATCACCTGGCCATGCCACGTGTGGGACAGGGTCAGATAGAGGGAACAACCCCAGGTGCTTAGCAGAGACCTCAGTGTAGGCCCCAGTGAGTCTGAGCTCACAGCCTCACCCTGAAGGAAGAGGGCTGAAGTGGGACAGTGATGGGCCAGCTTGTGGACTGACCTTGACTGGGAACAAATAGCCTGTCTAAGCCCCAGGCCAGTCCCCACCATAGGATCACACTTCTTTCCCCAGTAGGAGCTCATTCCAAGTGCTAGCTGTACCTTCCAGTCCCCCAAGGTGGCCAGTCTTGGAGATATATATGAAAACCCCCACAGGGTCTCCAGTCTCAGGCTGAGCCTGGACTGAGTTTCTGCCAGCACTGCATCCCACCCTGTGGTATGGGTCAGGGGGCCTAGGCTACCTTTCAGAAGCCACTGACCTGTTTCCTTCTCCCCAGCTCTACAATATTGCTGCACCATCTCGAAGCTTTCGAGACTTCAAAGTTCAGTTTATCCCCTTTCACTCAGACCTTGGCTACAGGCACAAATACATCTACAAGAGTCCTGAGCTTCCACGGATACTGAGGTGAGATGTTGTTTTGTCACCAGGGATGCCGTCCTGGGTGCTGTGCTGACATGACCTGGGGCCTCTGTGGGGCCAAGAGCCACGGTGACCCCAGTCTTCCAGTTCCATCTAGAGGCTTTGATTATTCATTGCCCCTCCCTGAGACATCCCCATGGTACAGGCTATGCAGGCACACACACGCTTCATGCAGGAGCACACAGACTGGATTGCCAGGCACAACGTTCCCACATTTTCAGCATATGGGGACTCTGGCCTGTGCCAGCTCAAGAGCCTGTTGGTCCCAGCTGCTTGGTTTCCCTCTATTTGGCCCTGGATCTTGAACCTGGGTCCATTGGCTTTATGTGGTCTACACCTTAGCCATGTATGCCACAGTGGGGGTGCGTCCCAGCTGCTTGGTGAAAGGAAGCTGTGCCCCTGACTGTGCCCAGAATCCAGGCCAGACATGGCTGCACCCAGAGGGCTCTGGGCCCTTTTCTTGAGCAGTGCAGAGACCTATAAGCTGTGTGATGGTGCAGGGGGTGGTTTGGACTGAACCAGGCCTGGCCCTTCCCCAGCAGTCATTCTTTGGGCCAATCCCATTACTCAGGCACAGGGATCACCTGCCCTATCCTGGCTGTGTGGCCTTCTGCAAGATGCTCTTACAGTGGAGACAGGGAGGGTTCGCCCTCCTTGGGCTGCTGAACCCCAGGGGGCTTGAATCAGCCTCAATAAGGTATTGCCTGTATGATTCTACTTGAAACTTCAGCTATCTCTTTCAGCCTTTGAATGTTAACGGAGCCAGAGTTGCACCTCCTTGCCACATGGCCATGGACACTGAATGAGCTGGAAAGTGAGCTGAGAAACTATGGGTTTGCTCTGGGGTTGTAGCTTTTCTCCATTATGAAAGGAATATGTTACAGAAAATCTAGACCAGATTCAGTTCTAGAGTTCAGCACAAAGAATAGCAGCCTGGAAGCCTCTCTGTTCCCATGTTGTACCCTACTGTTGAATTCCCTGAGGGTTTTCTTAGTAGGCTCCATTAAGCCCTTCTCAGGTGGGCCCTTCAAGGAGGGGACCTCTGTTTGGGCTCAAAGGATTTGGCTCATTGTTTCTTCCCCTGGCCTAGGGAATTCCTGGGTAAGGAAGCCAGGCGCCAGCACTGAGTCTCGCTGCTGAAGAAGCATGAAGACCTCCCCTCCTCCCCTTTCCTTGGCTGGCGCAGCGCTCTATAGACGGGGGGCAGCATCTGTAATGCATTGGAGGACTGGATGCCAGTTGGGCAGGTGGAGGAGCCCAGCAGACCTGGGAGCATGGGTCCTTGTGGAAGACATGGGGGTGGAACCTGTGGCCCTCCCTCTTGCTGCCCCTCAACCTGAGCCCTTTTTGGAAAGACTCAATGAGAGTGGACCTGCCATCAGCCATTCAGTCCCATACTTCTGGGCATGGAAGCCAGGGGCTGGGGCTCGGGTCTCAGGACCACACTGAGCTTTCCACCACCATGAGAACCTGGGGAGACTCCCAGTGCCTGCAGAATGGCTAGTGGTTATGCTGTCCTCCAGCCCTCGCACTGCTAGCCTGCCTTGGCTACCCCACCTCCTGCAACCCTTTGCTCATGTTGGGGAGGTGCCATGATCTGCACTCCTCAGCACCTGTCCACCTGTCTGCCTGACTTGGCCTGAGACTGAACATTTATTTAAGAATAAAATCGTGGTGGTTGGTTTGTCCTTTTCTCAGTGACACCTTCAGCTATGCCACTCTCAGAGCCCAACCTTGAGTGAGGGGGCTCTAGAAGGCCAAGGAGCATGAGTTCTTCTCCCCAGACCCCCAGGTTCCACATGGAGGGACAGTCTCTGGAGAAGGTTTGATTGTGGTAGGGACAGCTGCCATTTCCCAGACTACAGGCCTTCATGGGCAGCTCTTCCAGCCATAGGCTCAGCAGGCTCTCCAGGTGTTGCTGTGTCAATGGATAGCTGTGGGGTTCATGTTCACACTTAATACAAGCCCCTATCCAGTCATGAAAGGATTCAGCTGTTGGAGTTTTCCCTGTGTTCTGCCTCCTTCACTCAACTTCTGGGAGCTCTTGTGTTTGGCTTTTTGTCAAACTGGCCCTTCCCTACAGTTCTACACTTCTTGTGTCACTTACTCCAGCTGATGACAGACCTGATTATTCATCCCAGCTCAGTAACCTCTCAGGACCTGAGGGGGCTGCCCTGCACTGCTGGAGTGGTACAAGACTGTGTCACAGATGGGTGAAGGCTTTCTGGGCCTCCCTCAATGGGTCCCTACCCACAGAGTAGAGGTTCATCAGCCTGTCCCCAAGAGGGACTGTGATAGTCCCTTCTTGTGACTATACCCTGGGGAGGCCATTTTCCCCTTCTCTACCTGAGCCACCTACCATGTTTTCTGCATTTGTAAAGCAGATGGGGTTGAAATATGCATGGACCCTTCCCTGATCACTTTATGTCAGACACTTCCTTTTATGAGATGTTTCTCCTCATCCCCCCGCCGCCACTGCTCCTGCCTACACCCCACCACTGACAGCCCATTTCTGTCACTGCTCCAGGTTGGAGGCCTGGGGTTAGACACTGCCCACCTGCCTGACAGCCCTGCCATGAGATGGTTGTGGGCATCTGTCTCCTCTTCTCTTTCAACCTGAAGTTATTAATGTTTTTGGTTTTTTTCAAACTTTGCCTCAGAGCCTTTGGGGCAAATGAGGTAGGCTTTTTCTCCATATGCCAGGCAGAAGACATATTGGTGTTGGGCTCTGGCCGCTAGCCCAGCCTTGTGTGTGAGTTCACTGTTATCGCCCCCACCAATGGCCTCTTTGCACTTCACTGTGCTCCATGCAACTTCACCAGGACCCAGGATTCGGACTAGCTCTTTCATGAGCTGCAAGTTTAGCATGGGGTCAGGCCCAGTCTGCAAGGTCAGAGCAGCCCAAAATATGCACATAGCTGAGCACTCTGCAGTGACATGTACGTGAGGCACTGACTAGTCTCCTAATCCGAGACCAGGAACAGAAAGTGTGGACTCTGGGGTACATCTCAGGTAACCTCACCAAGAAGAGCCTCAAAATACCACCCCTAATGCTGCAGCATCCAGAAGTTCTCTAGGTAACACTGAACCCTGAACTTATATCCTCCAGATTTTCCAACTCCCATTCTAGGACCTGGAGTTGGTGGCAGAAGATATGTGTAAAAAAGGAACCAATACAGTTCGCCCCAAGGGGCTCACATGTACAATTGGGATGAGAGAACTTCCTGTCCTTAATCCCAAACAATAGGCCATAATTTAGCCTGGACCCTCGTGAAAAGGGAGGGACTGAGTTCTACCCCATGGCCCACACTGCCCTTAGCACACAGTGAAAGAAAGCAGAGGCTGGATCCACCAAGCATGGGCAGGGAAGTTTAATCAGTTTCTCACACAAGGCAACGACAAGTGTACAGTGATGGTCACACATGGCATAAGGGATGGGGCTTGGGCAGTCATGGGTGTGGGGATGTCCTCTGGGAATGGTCTAGGGGGTCAGAATTCCAGATATGTCCCTCCCCCACAGACCCCAGTGGCTCTGCAGTGTGCTTGCAAGCAAATCCTCCATGACCTGATTTGAAACAAAGGTATGCCATGCTGCCTGGATCCAGCAGGGGATGGGCAGGGCCTCGGGGAGGGTGCAGCAGTCTACTATGTGGGCAGAGAAGAAAGGGGGTGCTCATCTCAGCCTACTAGATCCTTTTCCAGGGCAGGTTGTTGTCCTGCTAGGAAGGGAGGCTGACCTACAAGAGCCAATATATATGCCCTCCAGACTAGACAAGGCAGAGACTCTGGACTTCTAAAGTACATTTTCTAGTTGCTAAGACAAGAAAAGGCTTTTGCTTGTTTGATTTCCTTGTGAAGTAAATTTTTCTTTTGAAAAAGCAGAACCAAGGTTTCATCAGCTGGCCTTGTCTTAACCTGGGCCAGAGCTCCCTCATGGCAGCTGTGAAATCATGTCAAGGCCTAGAAGGTGGGGCTACCACCTGCATGGGTGGCAGAGATATACTTCCCCAGCCTCGAGACTCCTGCTCAGATCCAAAATCCAGAGGCTCAAAACTAAAACCAAGCTCACAGCAAGATGCAAGTGAAGTGGACACCTAGCTTTCCTTCAGGAAACTCAGAGCAGCCCACTCAGCACCAACCCCACCTCTCTACAACAAGCAGGGGCCACGGTGCTGGCAAAGTGCTTGAAACCAGCATGAGGAGCAGCAACAATGAGATAAAAATCCTCTAGTCTTGGGACACCTAGTCTCTGGGGAGGTTGGGGGGAGGGATCTGCAGGTCAGAGGGCTCCACGCCCCATATATCTTGGGCATACTCTGTGATGGTTCGGTCGCTAGAGAACTTGCCCGAGCAGGCGATGTTTCTGATAACCTTCTGCGTCCACTCCTTGGGCTTCTGCAGAGGGGAGGAGGAAGTGGGTTATCCTAAGCCCTGCTTCACGGATCCAGGGCTTTCCACATGACACTGAGCCCTCAGAAGTTTAGTCAGCAGCTCACTGAAGAGTGGACCCCCCCCACTGAAAAGCTACTAAGTGATAGATAAAAGGGGCAAGGAACCCCATGGTCTCTGCCCTCTACATGCCAGTCCTGCTAGGGTGTAATCACGGCAAGACAAGTCCCACCAGGGCTTCCCCCAGGGCCTGGAAATTATGTCCAGCCATCACAAGGACCTCCCCAAAAGGGCTGGGTTCCTTCCGTCCCAGCAGCACCCCCTCCTGTCAACAAGGCACACCGCATGCCCTACTAATCCTGCGGCCTGAGAGTCCTACCCGGTACAGCTGGTCCACCTGGGCCTGGCATGCCATGTACGCTTCATAGTCCGCAAACACCTTAAACCTGAAAGGGGAGCAGGAGGGAAGACCAGGGTGGTGAGAGGAGAGTGGAGGTCAGGAGCAACACATCCATCATAAGGATGCTTCTGGAAAAATTTATTTTAACTAATGTTCTTTCAAGAAACTGACATTTACAATGTATCCTCCCAAGAATCAGCTCAAGCTGCACAGGCTGAAGTTTCCTGCCAATTTCAGCTCCCGGGGAAGGCTAACTAACTGGCCGGCTAACAACAGCTCCTTTTGTCATTTCTTAAGTCTAAGTGGACGGAAAGCTGGCAATATGGGAAAAGGTTGTTTGCATTTCTTGATGTTTTGGACAAAACAAAGGATTTATGAATATAGAAATGCAATTCTGTTTACAACAGATTCACAAATCATGAAACTACTGGAAACCTTTCTAATGCATATTGGATCTAAATGAAATGAGTGGACAACACTCATTAAAAAGCAACAGATGGTGTAGGGTTAAGTGGTGGTCCAATGAACAGTGGTGAAAACTGTCAGTATTTTGGTGGTGGGTGGGTATGTGGTCATGAATCTGAGGAATGGGGAACCTGCACTTGTGGATTCATACTATTTTGTAAAGCAAAGTTACCTCAATAAATAATTACATTTTAAAAAATTCTCCCCCTTAAAAAATAATGTCTGACTAAGATGAATTATAACAATGTGTTAGCCCACCAACACTAACTGCACTATCATTTAGGATGTCACAGGTTCATTCTACTTCAACTATTTCTTGTCAAGATGGGTTGACATTTGCCATAGCTGGGCCTCAGTTACACAGAGTACTGCCCCACCCACCTGCCAGAGGTTTCTGGGGCATCCTACCCACACTCCTGTACTCCTGAGGACAAAAGGACTTGGGTGGGGCCTCCAACCTGCCCCGTGTGACACACCTGCCCAGCGCTGGGGTCCTTAGGGTTAGACCATGCAGCTGGCCATCCAACCACCAGGGCCCCTGTGATACCAGACACCAGCAGAGGCTACAGTATGTGCTGTATCCAGGAGAGGCCTGCAACCCACTGGGAGGGACAAAGGGCAACCCCACCTGTCATGGTGGAGCAGCATGCTGACAACGTCCTTGAAACAGTCTGGCTCCTTCGGGGAAAAGAAGCCACTGCTGATCTGATCCACAGCCTGCCTCAACTCAGGCAGTTGCTCGTAGAACTCTCTGGCGTTGTACCTGTGGAGAGAGCAACTTGTGAACACAGGGCCTGGGAGGTCACAGACAGCCGTGTGCCGGGAGCACAGCCCTCCTGCTGGTCCCATTTACACATTACTCAAAGGCATAGTGGTCCGTGGCCCTGTGATTCTCCTGGTGGAGGAGGCACCTCTATCACCTGTCTGAGCTTCGGAGAAGGAACATGGAACATGGCACGCAGGAAGTGACATGGAAAAGCAGGCCCATGGCCACCAGGAATCCCAGGTTATGGGAGGCAGGTTATATATCCCAGGCCACACAGGAAAGAGCCGGATAACAGGAAGAGGGGGAAAAAGGCAGGCAGGGCTCAAACCTGACAGCTCTGACTTCTCAGATGACACCTGAGTCTTTAGCTGACTGAGGCCTTGCTGCCCTCCTGCCCAAAGTTTTGAGGCATTTAGGCAACACTGCCCTCCTGCATTACTGCTCAGAATTAGGCTGGGCTGGACCCTCCAGAGTCATGAGTCCAGGGCCATGAGAACTGAGGAATGACCAAGCAGATGCCAGATCAGAAGACCTGGGGGAGCAGAGCTCTTAACAGCAGTGGGGTGCCCTGGGAGACATGATGAGGAAGGGTAAGAACTGAGTAGAGCAATGAGGTGGGTAAGCAGCAGCACACAACGCTGGTTTGACAAGGCACCACACAAATCAGAAAGATATGATGGAGGAGGGAGTGCTCAGACAAGGGTTCATGTAATAGTGTTTTTAACCTTTCTATTAATTAAAACTATTCCAAAACAAAAAATGCTTACAGAATTCAGCCTGGAAACCTGGGCAGAGGCCAGCCAAAATCCTCAGAGAGCACTCAGAGCCCCATCCCAGGGGCCCCCCTCACCCCTCCAGAAACCAGTTCTTCTCATCATTTAGAAACATTCGGCCTGGGCCTGGACTGTGCAGACGAAGCACAAGCAGTCAGCTCTTACCCACGCCAGTCCCTGTATCAGCCCGCTAGGTACCCAGGAAGTAAGTGGATGACCTGTGTGCCCAGCTGTCAGGTCTGCTGGGATAGTCCACTATGGGGCTCTGGGCAGTACCCAGACATTGCCTTATGCCTGATGGCATGGGCAGGGACACACACCCTTTCCGATCCAGGGCCTCGACATCCTCCACCCGCAAGCCAAAGATGAAGAGGTTCTCGGCCCCAGCTTCCTCAGCCATCTCCACGTTGGCACCATCCATGGTGCCAATGGTGAGGGCCCCATTTAGCATGAACTTCATGTTGCCTGTGCCTGAGGCCTCAGTGCCTGCTGTAGAGATCTGCTGTGACAGGTCAGCGGCAGGGATCACTGTGAGGGGGAGTGCAAGAAGGCATGTCACTACAGGGACAGGGAGGAATACCAGCTTTCCTCCCAATCCACACTATGCTCCCTTCTGAGCACCCTCCCCAAAGGTGGCCAGTGTTGGACACAGCTGCCCTGCCTGTAACACAACCCTTGATCCAGGGCAGCTGGAGCCAGAGGGTCCAAGATGAGACTCCTGAGAAGCCCTCCCAGGTTACAAAAGACCTTTGTTCTGTAACTTCCAGTGATTCAAGACCAAAATCCACAGAGTGGTGCAGGCTGTCAGCCCTGAGTTGCTTCAGGAAGGACGGAAGGCAGGTGCAGGCCCAGATGAGAAGCCACTAATGCTTCAGAGAGCTGACGGGTTGAAGGGGTGAGGAGGGAGCTTCCTCTGTGGATGGGCTAGGGGACAGTAGGAAAGACGGGAGGACAGTACCCTGACAGTCACAGCATGCCAGCAGAGATCAGGAGCAGAAAGAGAAGGCTGAGGGGCAGGGTAGGCAGTGGGACCACATGCAGGAATGGACATCCAGAGGCAGGTCTTGCCCACTTCTGATGAACAGAGCCTCCACTGCTAGATGGACAGCCCTTGGACAAGGAGCCTGGTGTCTAGGACTGTTAACCCTCCAGAAAATAAAGGCCCTGCTCATTTCTGTGTAACCCGGCTTCCTTGGTCTACCTTTCTCAGCCAAGGACACTCGGTAGTTCTCCAGAAAGATCACTTTGAGTCTGTCGCCCACAACTGGATCGTGGTTGACGATATCGCTGATGGACGTTACCAACTTGATGATCATCTTGGCCATGTGGTAGCCGGGAGCTGCCTATACAGGAGTGTAGGACTCAGCACACATGCTGGAGCCTGATCTGACATGCCAGGACCATGCTGGACTCGAGGCCTACTGCTGTGGGGGCCACTGTCCAGAAGGCTGAGTCTGCTTGGCACACAAGTGTGTGGCCAGGCAGGAGTTGTGCAGAGAAAGCACCAACCAGTCACTGGAGAGTCTGGCAAGCCCACAGGGCTCCCTCCTTCACAGACATAATAGAGAGAAAACAACAGCCTGGCAGCCTCTGGCGGCATCAGCCTACCCCACGGCACAGCCCACTGGGCAGCTGGCACTTGAAATGGGTGCAGTAACATGGCTAGAATTTGTGGTGGTTTATGCACTCTGGTGAAATATCAAGGAGTAACGAGAATGTCACTTCACCTTGCCTCCAATCATGACAGTCCTGGGCACAAATGCCTTGGTTGGCTCCTTCTTGATCCCTGCAGAACAAATGCAGCCAGTGAGGCAACCAGAGCCCAACACCCTTAGTTCTAGGACATGCCACTGTGATCAGGTCCTCAGAGACCAGCCCACACAGGTGGCCAACATGGCCATTCCCCCGCCACCCGGTCCCGGACCCCCCACTGAAGACGGGTTCAAGGCCCCCGAGCTCTGCATGCATATCCCAGGGATGGAAGGCACATCTGGATCAGGTGTTTCTTAAGTGGTCCAGCACAGGAGCACGGTTTGGGATCTGGCTACCAGTACTCAAGGGACTTAATGTACATGCGCAAGTGAAATATTTTGTTACTATTTTATTTTTTAAAGAGGAAGGAAGCAGCCAGGAATAAAGGCAGGCAAGCAGGCAGGAAGAAGCATTTTCATTTGTTCATTTTTTTGGTTGTTTTTCCCACCCTGATCCTTGGCCTTTTTATATACATGGTCTGTACCTACCTTAGCCTCCTCAGCTGCCTGAGCCATAAGGGCACACCACTGTTTTATTATTTGTAAGTGTACTTTATATGCCTTTAATAGGTAAAATCTTGACAAATAACGAAAAATCTAATAAAGACTACTAAAAAGCAAAAACTAACCTGAACCCAGCCTCTGATCCAGCAAAGCCCTGCAACAAGGCCCCACACTGACGACTCGGGCCAAAGGGCCCCCAGCCATTAGCCCTTCTGAGTTTAAGTGTTTGACCACCTCAGGCAGTCCAGGCCTATAGAGCCTTGGCAGAGACCCTTGTGACCCCTTTCCTAAGAGCTCTGAAAACACCAACAAAGGAGAACAAGGCTACTGATTAAGTCTGAAGTACATACAGTCCTCCCTTCCCACCTACCATATGAATGAAAGGCCCAGGTCCAAGATAAAGCGGACAAGAGCAGCCTGGGGCCTAGGTGCTCAGAGCAGGGGTAGGTGCTCATGCCTTACAGGCGAGGACTCCCATGGGTTGGCTGAGGACACTCACGGTTGTACAGGGTGACAACATGCAGGCAGTTCAGCAGCTGCCGCTTGTACTCATGAACTCTCTTCACATGTACGTCGAACATGGAGTCGGGGTTGATCTTCACCTTGTACTCCTTCTCCAGGAAGATCGAGAACTTCATCTTATTTTCCTGGGGAAAGTAAAGGGACAGGATGCAGGGAGAGGGTGTTTCACAGGGAATGACCTCAAAGTAGGCATAGAGAACTTGTGCCAGCAAAGCAGCAGGAGAGGACTTAGGGTGGCTGCTTCCTAAGAGAAGGACATGGGGCTTCCCATCCCATAGGAGGAGTTGTGGGCACAAGGTCCCAGACGTGGACACACGGCAGAAATAAACAGACACCAGAACAAAAAATGAAAGAAAAGCAGTCTGTGGGACCTAGTGGGCAGGACGGGAGCAGAGAGATGGGCCATTGGGAGAAAGGCCAAAGCTGCCATAGAACAAGGGCTGTTTCTAGGTCCCTTAGCAGAGAGACAGGTGAACAGGTCTGCAGCAGGCTGTCACCCTGTCTGGTACAAAGATCTCAAAGCCCTGGACCTGGCCTGAGGCTGGGACAGTGAACTGCATGCCATGACTAAACCCATTTGCTCAGTGCTTCCCCGACAACTGTCTCTGTGGGACTTCTGGAGGCCTCACAAGGGCTACCTGCTTGACCTTGGCCACATCCCTGATGAAGGTTTCATCATTGACCAGCGGCAACAGCTTCTTCAGTTGGCTCAGATCAGTCAGGAAACCTTCCCCGAGTCTCTGGAGAACCATAAAGGGGTTTGTGGTGTCCAGCACAGTCCTCCCTACTACTCACCACACCATAGCTCCACCTCCATCTGTCCAGACTCTTCCCTTGGCTGTGCTATCACCCCTCAGTGGGTCCAGGGGGCTCCCTTACACACCCTCAGTCACACATGCCCAACATTCATCCATACTTGGATGTCCACACAAACGCATAAGCCTCCTGCATCTGGCCTCCACCACCCAGTGTTTTCCAATTCAAGGCAGCCCCATCACAGGTGTGCAACCTGGGGGTCAGCTGTGGCTGCCACCCTTCTTGCTGCCCAAGCCTTGCACCCAAACCGTCCCCTCCCTCCCTTCCTCTCCTCTTCACACACAACATGTGGTCTGACCCAAGTGAAGCACCAATAGATGCTAATTCAGGATCAAGAGACAGACACTTAACCCCAAAGTCCTCAGTCAGATGATTCCGTAGTTTCTCCTCCCTCTACACAGCCTCCCGCCAACCCGGGGATTGGCACCTGGAGTGCTCCACCAGCCCTTCTTGTGCCCCTCGGATTGAACCTGTCCCTTTCTCTGGGGAGCTTCCCCGACACAGGTCCTGATAAGCACCATCCTCACACCACCTGCCATCCTCAAGCTAGCCTGACATCCAGCACCTTGCTCTTTCCACATGCAAATAGGTCAACAAGTACAGTGGGCAGCAGTACCCCATGCACCGCCTCACATCCAGGAGCTGCTTCTGGTAACATTTAGTGCCCACCAGCAATGACCTGGCCACAGTGGGTGGAGCGGTGCACTCAGACAGGCCTCACCTCCGCAATGGTGTCAGCCAGGCCAGGGTTACACAGGCGTAGCCACCGCCGGGGTGTGATGCCATTGGTCTTGTTCTGAAACTTCTCTGGCTCCAGTTCATGAAAATCCTTAAAGCTAAAAGCACAGAAAACAGGCAGAAGTCATAGATGCTGTCATCTGAACAAATGAGAGAGAGAACAGGGCCCCTGAAAGAAGACCCTGGACCCCTGGCGCTCAGCCTCCAGGTTGTGTGCTCAGGTGCCCAGAGCGCTCAGCATTGTGCCCAAGAACAGTGGGTACACAGACACACCTCGCAAAGCATCTCATGGGCCCCTCGGTCTGGGGCCCGCTAGTGTGGTCTGGCCATTTCCAGAATGGTCAACATGTCCAGGTTATGGCCTGACAATGAAGAGAACACAACTGTTTCCTTGTCTGTACCACCAAGAAGTCTGTGTAGGGATTTAAGGTGGAAGACGCAGACCCATAGGCAGCACCCTCTGCATGGGAAGCACAAATTGGACCTAAGAACTCTTTCCTCATAGGAGCTGGTCAAGCCCAACTTCTGCCGTGTCCAGCCCTAGGCCATTGGCCTTGGTGGGGGGCACTTGTGGCGCTCAGCCAACAGATAGTGCAGGAGCAGAGCTTTTGCTTAGACAGACTGATTACAGCAACCCAGAGCTTCAAGTGACGGGCAGGCCAGGGCCTCGACAACCCACAAAGGTGGGCAGAGAGTGATGACAGAGAGTGAGTGGGCACCTCAGCTGTTGGACCAACAGTTCCAGAGACATGTGCAACTCGGCACAGGCCCCACACTCACACAGACCACCTTGCGTCCCCCAACCCCTGCCTGAGTGGATGCACAGGCCCACACTCACACAGACTGCCTCACAATCTCCGAGTGGATGTGTGCCACACCGTTGACAGCATGTGACCCGATCACACACAGGTGGGCCATGTTAACCCGCTTGCAGTCCCCTTCCTCAATCACAGACATCCTCCGCAGGCGGTCCACATCCCCAGGGTATAGGGCGGCCATGTGCTGTTGATAAGACAGAGCCATGAGTGAGAAGTCAGAGGCTCTGGCCAGGGCTCTCATGGGAGGAACCACTATAGCCTAGCCCTGCACTCTTGACATGCCATCTCCTCCCACCCTGCCATACACAGGGTGTGGCCTCCCTCTGGGACCTGAGTTGCTGTCAGAGGACACAAGGACATGACATTTGCCTTTATGCAGCAGCTAGGACATGGCCCGTTGGTCTAAGTGGAACTTAACTACATTAATATGACCTGCTGTTTCACCAAAAAGTTAAAAGTGAACTATAATATTTGAATTCTAAGTTCCCCCAACCTTTTTTTTCTTTTTTTCTTTTTTACAATTTTCCTTTCTAGGTAAAAGAAAAGACAAATGGTGCTGTTTCCCAACGGCCACAGTGCTACGAAACCTGGGCACTAGCCCAGACTAGCACATCAAACCCCGCTGGTAAAGAGGATGTTTTTCAAAGAGCTGGATCCATGGCTCACCTACACAGCAGGGGTCTGGGGGGTCGAGTGGGGGTAGAGCTGTGCCAAGTGACAGCTCCATGCCTCCAAGTCCTGTTAGACAGAGCCCATTCCATTCAAGAAGTGAATATCCCAGGTTGGACAGTTCATGTGGAGGACAGCGGAGGGTGGACCCCTATGCAGCCCCACCTGCCCACCCGCCTGCCCGAGGCTCACATCCAGGTGTCTCTGGTTGATGGCATAGATGATCTCCAGGTGCCGGGGTAGCAAGTTCTCAAACATGGACACAGGCCAGCGTTCTAAGGCCTCAGGCAACACTGTGTGGTTGGTGTATGCACAGGTCTTCTTTGTGATTTCCCAGGCCTAGAAAATACCAGTGGGTTTAGTTTAGCAGCTCTTTTGTCAGATGCCTAGGCAAGGGAAAGTCTAAGAGCAAAGGCGGAAAGTCTGATCTCCCTAGGAAGGGCTCCAGACAGCTGCAGATGTCTGCCCTCTTGGGCCTATCTTCAACCTTCTCCAGCCTGCAAGTGGCCCCCCATCCTTCAGTTCCTTGTCCCATCCTGACCCAGAGCATACATGGATGATACTCACACAACTACCTGGAAATAATCTCTGTTTTTCTCTCCCGTAAACCCTTTTTGACTGGTTAACTAAGCAATGAGCAGTTTTCTATTTTGTTTCCACTAAACTGACTTCACATTCGCGGTCTGAAGAACACTGGCTGCTGAGGAGCCTGCCCTCTGCTGGTCAGTAGTGGACAGGATACAGGACAGGGAACTTGCCTCATCCAGAGAGGTTATGGGTATGACATAGTGGGGTCAATTTTTTTTTAGGATTTTACATGTTGACTTAGTTACACTCAATTCAGAATACCCCACCTTGCCACGGAATCTAGAGCCAATGGGTTAGTCATGAGAACAAACCTACAAATATGCAGGCGATGTCGTTAAACAGTATTTCTGGCTTTTGGGCCACAACTTCCAAAATGAGAAAGCATATTTAAGAAGCTCAAAAGGTGCCAGAACCTTTTTCCCTTCAGGAAACTGCTTTCTTGTCCTTCACACCGCTGTTCCCACTCAGTGTCCTGACCCCTGCTCCTGGAATAAGAGGAGTATCCTCCTCCCCATGTCCCTCCATCCTCCACAGGCCACAGGGAACAGTCTTCCTTAGCATTCTAGATGGGCTCAGTGCTCCCACTGTTGTTGGGACAGACTCATAGGTCGAGAGACACTGATAACACATACCCAGGTCTTCAGGGGACAGTCACCATTCCACCTGCTCAGGTCTGTGAGGGACATGGACACTGAGCCAGACTTGTCCTCATGCTCACCTTGTCCCAGTCCACTTTCTCCACATCCACCAAGATCCGCATGAGCTCAGGGATGGCGAGGGCTGGGTGGGTGTCGTTCAGTTGAATGGCAACCTGCAGATTACATGGGATCCCTATCACTGCCTCTCCAGGTAGCACTGTGGTCATCCACACAGACCTGGCCATTGGGGAGCCAGGTGTGAAGGCAGGTGTGCTCTGAGTCTGTGTCCTGCAGTTGAAGGACTGCCATCCCCCCCAAGAGGTTTCCAGTCCTAGGGGATCTCAGTATGCCACCATCCTCTAGGATGTTTGCTTTTTTAAAATCATAGAATAGAGCCTACCAGATATGCACCAAGGAGCCTCTACAGTGTCCCCTGTCTGGCTCTTAACAAGGTCCAGTGAGACCCCACTGGAGAGGAAGGTGTCCTGAGTATAAGGGATGCTGAGTCCCACATTGCGCCCTTGCCCACACCCGACCTTGAGGAAGAAAGTGAGTCTAAGAACAACCAGCCCACCCTAGCTCAGCCCTCTTGCAACAAGCACACCTTATCTGGGAAGGTCTCGAAACAGGTCCTCACGGGGTCCCGGCAGCCGAACTTGGAGGATTTAAAGCGGCGAATGATATCCTGGAGCGTGGCAGCCACCACAAAGTACTCTTGCTTCAGGCGGAGTTCCTTCCCCTCAAAGAACTGCGAACACAGCACCGCTCTAGCCCCAGACCAGCTAAGGTGCATGTGGGCTCAAACTGCAAGCCTTGGACACCAATATGGTCTCCACAGTCCTGGGAGACCAGTCTTCAGGACACAGAAGCAGGTCACAGGTGGCCTAATCTGGCGTGACCTTCACATGGGGAGGGAATCAAGGATAGCTAGCAAAGTGTGAGGCTGCCTGTGAGGGTGCCAGGTAGGAAGGTCTTGTCCCTTCCATAGGGGTCAAGGCCAGGCACACTAGAGCACCCAGCTACCCAGTCTCCAAAGGTAAGGTTCTAGATGCCTTACACCTGCAGCTTAGAATTTGCTTAAAATCTCTGGGGCAAGAGGGCATCCAGTTCTTGGGGAAATGGCGTCAGGTGCTGGAAGAACAGAAACTGCTGGCCCCTAGGTCTGCCGGGTTCTGGAATCCTCTGCATACAACCCTGACTGTGGATTCACATAAAGATGCTCAGACCCAGCCTGCAGGGCAGCCACTGTCTAATGTTCCTCAAAAGCTCTCTGAGGAGAGCGACCCCAATAGGCACGCTGAACGCCAGCCTGTCCTCCCCAGGAATGACACAGGACCACATGTGGCCACAGAGGTGGCTAGTCTGACAAACATGAGGCCAGCAGATGAGTCTTCCTAGAACCACGTCAGCGTGCTTCCCTGCCCTCGAGTGTGGGGGCAGTACAACAGAAACAGCACATCAGCTACTCACATTGTCGTTGGGGTACAGGACCCTGGAGATGTTCTCAGCCAGATTCCTGTCCAAAACGGCCTCCACATAGCCACCCACATTAACTAAGGGGAGATGGGAAGTTAGGACCCTGGCTCCTGAGATGCCCCACACAGAACTCCCCCTGCTCCCTCATAGACTAAAGGCATCTTCCCACCACAACACCCCTCAGCTGTGCCAGTGGCAGTCTCAGTATCCCCAGGCTCCCAGCAAGTGTCCATCAGCTGAAGGACTGAAGTCCACCCCCCTCCCCAGATAACCCAGGTACCTCACACTTTCCTGAGGACTTTGGATCCCCCATGTGCTGCCTCTGCATGCACCTTTCTGGCAGCCCCAGGGCTAACCAGGAATTCGTCCTTGGTCTCTGTCCTCTGCCCTCCTGCCATGGGGAGCATGTAGCCCCATAGCAGGGAGAGCACAGAGCCAGAAGAGAGTGAGGTAGGGGTTGGATTACGTCCCTACAGAGACAAGAGGGGACGCACAGTCCTGGAGCTTGAAGTCATTGGGTGCCTTGGCGGACCACAGCCTCATGGTATTGACGGTGTTGTTCTTGTAGCCTGGCACAGGGGTGTCATACGGCATGGCCAGCACTACCTGGCGGAGAGAAGAGATGGTCAGGGTCAGGCTCAAGTCAGCAGGTACATGGTGCTGGCCCTGGACCCCAGGCCCCGGCCTCTCACCCGTCTCCTGCCTGTTTACCCTCCTTAGCTTTTCACAGACACAGCACTGGCTTGTGCCCCACCAGGCGGCCCTCTGGCCCCACTGCATGTACAGCCCCTTCTCACAATCATCCTGAGCTCGGAGCTCCTGGGACAACCTTGCAGGCAGGCCCCTGACCTCTGCAGGGTCACCTTCCTCCTGTTACCTCTGTCAGTATCAGTGCTTACTGAACTCTTCCTGCCTTGGTTCCTAGAGTTGCTGGTCCCCCTACTCACTGCTACTCTGCACCATTCCTGCAAGTCCTCTGTCCCCTTCTCACTCTCAGCAATGTCAGACCTCAACTCTCATCTCTTAATAGATGATCTTTATTCCTGACCCAATTTCCCAAGTTCTCAGTCAGGCTCCTCCCACTGCGCAGACTTCTACCCTCAGCAGGCACAACCCTCTCCACAGAAAAGTGGAACCTGCTCTCCACACACAGAGCCAGCCTCTCCCTCCATCTCAACTCTGCAGAACCATCAGCTCCCTTCCTGCCTAGCATAGGACCAACCCCGCATGCTTCAAGGTCACTTCCTGCCCTGAACCTGCCATGGTGTTTCTCTCAAGCCGGCACACTAACATTGGAGCCCTTGAGGCCTAGCAGCATCTTTCTGTTCTCCTCTCGCCTCTGGTCCCCACAGCCTTGTCCAAGCCAGTGATAGCCAGACAAAGCCCCTGCTCCTGCTTCACGCCAGGCCTCAGGTAAGGTCTCAGCACCCTGCCTGTGATGACCCAGCGATCACCAGGCTTCATATCTATATACATGCTTCATCTTTGACAAGCACACCGATTCTCTGTATCTTCAAACTAAATACATCACCATGGCTCTTGAGGCCCCTGCAGTGTGGCTCCAATCAGTGCTAGCTCCATGAAGCCTTCCATACAGTGAAAGATCGAGATTTGACTCACTGTCAGCCTGCATGGCCTCATTTGATAGGTTCACCCTGGTTTTCCTACAATACTCTCACAAAGCAGCTCCTGCTTCTAGACCACAGATGGTGCTCTCAAGTCCCTGAGTGCTGCCTGGGTGCCCTTAGGACTGGCACAACTCTGCCTGGCACTCCAAGCCCTGGTCCCCAACAAGCCGACTATCATGGGGCATCTGCCAACTGCCCCAGGCACCAGTTCCCTCATACCTATAATGCTGCTGTCCTGCCTGTACTAAATGACTGCAGGTCTCAACACAATATACACTCCTGTTAAAATAGAATGTAGCATACCACTCAGCAGTGCTCACTGCTTAGAAAGTTCCTGACAAAGTGTGAGAAATCAGGCATCAAGGACAAACATTCCAGGCTTTTACCTAGAGGTAAGTCCTCCAGGCAGCAGCCAGCTTCCATGAGACATGGTAAGGCTGGAAGTCACTTCACCTAGCCCCCCATTTCCCAGCACTCAGCCTGGTACCTGTGTGTCCAGCCACTGCACACCATCAGCGGTGTGCTCCACTCTCCCATAGAAGTGCACCGGAAGCATGTACTCGGGCCGGGCTTTCTCCCATGGGTTGCCATAGCGCAGCCAATCATCTGCCTCTTCCACCTGAAAAGGCCAGAAAGATGAGCTCCCAGAAGGAAGGGGGAATGTCCACGGGTGGGATGGTCTTGTCCCCAGCCTTCACTGACTACCTGTTGGAGGATGATGCCCAGCATGGAAACTGCACTACTCCTAGTTACAATGCAAGTGTTTCCAATTCTAGTGAGGAACTATTAAACTACTAAAGAAATGTACAAAATTTAGAAAAATGTATGAAGATAAAAAGATATAGCCACCTAAATTCTATACTAAAAAGGAATAAAGTCTTGATGCACATACTGATGAAACTTGAAAACATTAAGCTGAGTCAATATCCACACTATGTAATTTCACACATATGATATACCCAGAGCAGCCATATCCACAGAGGTAGGAAAAATGGAAAGGCCTGGGGTATGACTGAAAGTGAGGGCAGGCTTCTCTTTGGGTAATGAGAATGATCTGGAAACAGATAGTGGAGATGGTTGCCGAGCTCTGTGAATATGTTTGAAACTATTTGTTAGCCAAGTAAGACTACCATTAAAACTACCATTAAGGACACCCACTGCTTTGAAAAATGATGCCACAAGCCCTCAGCGTAGGAGTCTGTGCCAAACACAACTCCTGGGTTTATTTTCCAATAACAGCACCCAGTGGCATCCAAATCACAAAATATGTTGATTCTATAGAATCAGTAAAGATGCAAAAAGTATCCTATAAATAGACTAAATGTTGGGTCACAGTCCAGCCACATGGGTGGTTGAGCCTTACCACCCTGGGTTGAAGCTGTGGCAAGGAATGGAGCAAACTGCCTTGAGAGGCAGTGAATGAAGAATTATGAATATGAATTATCTAAAATTTAAATGAGATGAAGTCTTCTTCTTCAAAGTTAACAAGCAACCCTATGGATGTGACACTGAGGGACTCCTTTTATAATGGTTCTTATACAGAAGTAAAAAGTCACTAGAGGAGAATTAGACAAGATAGCAATCTGGTAGGAGTGAGTCTCATCTCTCCACAAGGTAACTAGGAATCACCTATTTTACAGACACAAATGCTGAGGAAAAAGCAGGTCTAGAAGCTACAGAGAAAATACTATCATTCACCAATAGAAAAGGGAAGTGAAAACGTCAGGGTTCAGAGCCATACCACAGATTTAAGATTCCCAGCAACAGGGGATAAAAAGGGCTTTGGTGGAGGGGTTGGAGCTTCAGGAAGAATTGGCTCCCCAGAGAGTCACTCAGATGGCAGAGAACCCACCCAGTGGGACCAGGTCACAGAGTCAGGGGATAGGGTCTTGGAGCAGGGCAGGAGAAACAGCACCCCAGTGGTCCAAGGAGGAGAACTTGTGGGGAAATTACACAGTGATACTGTCAAAATTGGAAGACATCTAGGGGAATAACCCACTGCCAATACTGCCATCAAATTATACTTGAAACACAGGACCCGCCCACTAGAAATCCAACCCCCAGAATGGAGAATTTTCAACACTACACACTAGTGCCAAGCTGTGGGTAGAAATGGAACCGCAGCCCAATTGCTATTGCAAGAAAATGACAAGAGCGCATTACAATTCATACCTGTGACACTAGGGGAAAGCTCTGCCTCCCCTACAGAAACTGTAACCACACAGGTTGAACTCTCAGGTCACACACAACTCAAAATTCCTTTTGAAACAAAGATCCAGGCTTATTTGGTGCAAGTTGACATCCTACAAAATGCCATAGTGCAGGGAAACCTAACCTACAAAAACATAAACAGAATGCCAAATAGAGTGAAGAAACAGAGAAATTAAGAGCCAAGGGGAAAATCTGAATATGACAGACATGTGAAAACTATCTGAGGATGAATTTATAGCAACAGTGATAAACATACTCATACAATCAAGAAAACAATAAAGAACAATGGGGCAGAGGAATGCACTCAAGTAAACCAGCAAAGAAAGAAAAAATGAAAAAAAAAAAAAAAAGAAGAAGAAAGCATTTGAGACCTAAGGCAAAACATCAAAAGGAAAAACATTTTCATTATAGGAGTCCCAGAAGGAGAAGAGAAAAGGGGACAGAAATTGTATCTGAAGAAATAATAGCTGAGAATTTCCCTAACCTGAGGAATGAAGCAAGTCTCCAGATCCAGAAAGCTCAAAGAGTTCCAAACAAAAGAAACCAAAAGACCTATACCAAGATACACTGTCATCAAAATGTTAAAAATACAAGATAAAGAATATTAAAAATAGCTAGAGAAAAATTAGTTACATACACAGGAGTACCAAAGATTGTCAGCGGATTTCTCAACTGAAACTCTACAGACCATAAGAGAATGTCATGACACATTCAAAGTGCTGAAAGAAAAGGATTTTTAACCTAGGATATTATACTCAGTGAAATAATCATTTAGAACTGGAGGAATGATAAAAAGCTTTCAGGATAAACAAAAAGAAAAGGAATTCATCAACACAAAACCTGCTCTACAGAAAATACTAAAGGGAGAATTCTAGAAAGTGTAAGGAAACCTGACTTAAAAAGAGTTAGACAGCACAATATAAAAAGTGGGGAGGAAGAGAGGAGAATAAAAATGCGGATGGCTAAATGAATGCAAGACTAATCTACTTTCAAATATAAACAGGAAATAAACATAGAATCCTTAATGATAACCTCAGGGTAATCTCAAAACACATTTCCAGGGAAAAAGCCAAGAAGAAAACAAAAAAGGAAACCAATCAAAACATAAATACACCCAACCCACCTAAAATAAGAAAGAGAAGAACAAAGGCACTGTCTGTAACACCTATCAAACAAATTACAAAATGGCAATGAACAATTACACATCAATAATCACCTTAAACGTTAATGGATTGAACTCACCAATCAAGTGCCACAGACTGGCTAAATGGACTAAAAAGCATAACCCAACCTTCTGCTGCATTCAGGAAATTCACATTCTTTCAAGAGAAACATAGGCTCAAATTCTGTGGTTGAAAGACATTCCTTCAGTTGAATAGCAACCAAAAACAAAACAAGAGTGGCCACAATATATCAGATAAAACAGAGTTTCAACTAAAAAGCATAACAAAAGACAAAGATGATTGAGGGGTCAATTCAGCAAGAAGACATAAACCTTAATGGTAAACATGTACCAAATGAAGGAGCATCAAAATATATCAAGCAACTATTATTAGAACTGACAAGAAACATCAACAGCAAAACTCAATATTAGTGAGAGATTTCAACACCACACAAAGCAATGGAGAGATGAACAAGGCAGAAAATTAACAGGGAAACAGCAGTTCTAAATGACCATTTGGAATAGTTAGGTCTTATAAACATATGCCAAATACTTCATCCAATAACTACAGATTTCACTTTCTTCTCAAGTGGACATGGCACGTTCTCAAGAATAGATCATAGACTGGGACACAAAATATGTTACAACAAATTTACAAAGAATGAAATCATAGCAAGCATCTTCTCTGACCACAATGGCTTAAACTAGAAATCAACCAAAAAAGAAAGTTGGAAGGCACCGTATTAATCGAAGACTAAACAACATGCTTCTGAAAGACTCAGGTAAAAGAGAAAATCTGAGAGAAACTTTAAAATACTTAAAAGTCAATGAGAGTGAATACATGAGCTATCAGAATCTATGTGATGCAGCAAAAGGAGTACTAAGATGGAAGTTCATTGCAATAGAGGTCAGCCTCAAGAAACAAGAAAAATCACAAATCAACAATCAAACCCTATTTTTAAAGCAACTAGAGAAAGAACAATTAAAGTCTAAAAATCAGCAGAAGAAAGGAAATAATAAAAATTTGAGGAGAAATAAATGAAAAGAAAACAAATGATACACATTGACACCAAAAGATGATTAAGATGCTACCATGAAAGAAAATTACAGACCTATCTCTAATGAAAGTGTATGTGAAAAAATCTCAACAAAAACATTAACAAACTCAATCCAAAAATGCATCAAAAGATCATTCATCATGACCAAGTGGGATTTACCACAGAGAGGCAAGGATGGTTCACCATACATAAATCTGTTAATGTAATCCATTGTATCAACAAGATCAAGGAGAAAAACCACACGATCATATTAATAGATACAGAGGACGCTTTTGACAAATCCAATACCCACTTATGATAAAAACCCTGCAAAATAGGATAGAAGGTACATACCTCAGCATAGTAAAGGTCATATACAATAAACTCACAGCCAACATCATAGTCAATTTCAAAAAAAGGGGAAGATTTTCCTATAAAATCATAAACAAAGCAAGGCAGTTTACTCTCATAGCTGTAATTTAATATTTTACTGGAGTTCTTAGTCAAATCAATTAGACAAGAAAAAGAACAAAAGAAATCCAAATTGCAAAGGAGAAAGTGAAACTATCATTATTTGAAGAGGACATGTTTATATATAATGAAAACCCTAAAACTCTGTCAAGAATTACTGGAACTAATTAACAAATGCAGTAAAGTGGCATGCTACAAAATCAAAGCACACAAATCTGTTGCATTTTTGTACACAAACAACATGCTAGAAGAAAATGAAATCAAGAAAAGCATGCCATTTAAAATAGAAGAAAAAATTGAAATATCTTGGAATAGTCTTAACAAAGGAGGTGAAAGAGCTGCAAAATGGAAAATACAAGTCCTTCTTAAAAGAAACATGAAAACATGAAGAACATGAAAAAACATCCCCTGCTCATGTTTGGGAAGAATCACATTGCTAATACAGCCATCTTACCTAAAGCAATATACAGATATAATGCTATCCCCATTAAAATCCCATGAGCTTATTTTAAGCATATAGAACAAAAAATCTTAAAGTTTATATAAAACAATGAAAGACCCCCAAATAGCCATAGTAATTTATGAGAAAAAAGAACAAATCTGGCAGGATCAAAACAGTATGGTACTGGAATAATAACAGAGGCACAAATCAGTGAAATGGAACTGAATCACCAGAGACTGACTCACACACATAGTTTGTTAATCTACAATAAAGGAACCAAAAGCATACATGAAGAAAGGAAAGTCTTTTCAATAAATGATGTTGGGAAAACTGAACAGTCACATGCAAAAGAATGAAGCTAAACTACTTTCTAACACCAGTCACAAAAATTAACTCAACACAGACTAGAGACTTGGACATAACACCAGAAACTATAAAATTCTTAGAAGGCAACATAGGAAAGACTTTCCATAACATTAGCCTTAGAGAGGGTTTGGGGACTCAACTCCAGCATGAAGGGAAACAAAAAGGAAAATAAACAATCAGGACTACATCAAACTAAAGAGCTTCTTCATAGCGAAAGAAAACATCACCAGATCAAAAAGACATCCTACAAACCGGAAGATAGTGGTCCATATTTCTGACAAGGGTTTAATATCCAAAATATACAAAGAACTCATAAAATTCAATAAAAGAAGAACAGGAAATCCAGTCAAAAAAATAGGAAGAGGAATTGGAAAGATATTTTTTCCAAAGAAGATAAACAGATGGGCAACAGGCACATGAAAAGATGTGCAGGCTATCAGGGAAATACAAATCAAAACATCAATGAGATACCACCTTACACCTGAGAAACTGACTATTATCTAAAGTCTAGAAACAACAAATGTTGGTGAAGATGTGGAGCAAAGGTAACACTTTTACACTGTTGGTGGGAGTGCAAATTGGTAAACCCCAATGGAAAGCAGTATGTAGATTCCTCAAAAAGTTGAATATGGAAATCCCATTGGTCCTGCCATCCCACTTCTGGGTATTTTACCCAAAACAAATCCTAATCCACAGACCTTTATGCATCCCCATGTTTACTGCAGTCCTATTCACAATAGCTAAGAACTGGGTACTAAGTGCTCAACATCATATGAATGGTTAAAGAAGATGTGATCTATATGTATATATGTATATATATATATGTATATGTATATATATGTATATATGATATAAAATGATACAAAGTACCAAGAGGAAAGTACATTTCTCTTTCTAAGGTTGGAGACAGTATTTCTACAAATTAAGCCATGAATACAAAGCTGTTTCCAAATTTTCTTTTACTTTCCGTTATTACTTTTATTTGCCAACATCATGAGTGCTTTCACATATGCAGAAATAAACACCCACCCACCACCTAGGTTCTATAGTGTTAACTTTTGTTATACTTGTTTATGACATATCCACCCATCCATCCATCCATCCATTATTGATGCATTTCCAAGTAAGCTGTAGATCATCCTCCACTGAACACTAAAGCAGGTTGTGATTGTGTGATTATTAGATTACTGTAGATATGTGAAAAGAATGTGCATTATGGAGACCACTGAAATATAACAATGGCATATGGCCATATGACCTAAGCCCTACCACACATGGGACATTTCCATCACCCTGGCACTGCTTTATCTGTGACTTAGAGCCAAATTATATTCATTAATTGTTCTCTGTCCTGGAGAACAGCTCTGCTTCAACCTAAAGTGGCCCAGTGGAGGATGATGAAGCTACACTTGTAGTTTATTCCCTTCTGGCCTGGTCTTGACATTCTTTTTTTAATTTTTGTTTTTAGTTCTTCATCAAGGGCTGGAACCTTTGCTCCTTTGGAGGCAATTGACCTAACCACTGCTCCACCAGGGCATGTCTTGACATCTTTTGGAGTTGTCTGAGGCTTTAGTATCAAGTGGACTCTTCCTAAAGGACATTTGCCCCAGGACACTGTCCCCTCACTCCTGCTAGGGTAAAACCTGCTGGCACTATTTCCCTTGCTGCCCCAGGAGCCAACTACAGTCTGCCCTGGGGGCCAGCATCCAGTCAGGTGTCCTTAGCCCTGGCACCTGCTGGGAGGCCCATCCAAGTTTGGTGCCAATCACCAGGTCACCACATTGGAGCAACTGTCATAAGTCTGCCAGCTCTGTGAACCCTGTGGAACCATGTGGAACCATGAAAGCTGTGCGGAGCTCACCTGCCAACCTCGCCCTGCTTGGGGACCTAGAGCCCCACAACCCACCACCCCACTCCTAACCCCTGGCATTCCATGAAGTCGTGAAGAACCAAAGAACCAAGTGAAAGTGCCTGTGTATTTCCCATGTGCAGGAGACCAAGGGGCCCAGGCTCACCCACCTGCCAGCCATTGATGATCTTCTGGTTAAAGATACCAAACTCATAGCGGATTCCATAGCCATATGCTGCCAGGCCCAGGGTGGCCATGGAGTCGAGGAAGCAGGCTGAGGAAGCCAAACATAGAGACTCATGTGATTATAAATTAGAAGCAAAGCGACTTGCAAGTATAGAGGATAGGCCTGCAAGTTGAGAGTTGGGGGGAGGTGTGGCCAGGTGTTTCCTTACATAGGTCCATGTTCTGTTTTCTTTGAGAGAAGCATATTATACTTACAATTTTTAAAGAATTAAAAATATGAAAACAAACACACCTTATAGAGTGCTCTCTTCATAGAATGACAGGTCCCTAAAGGGGCAGTGATGCATATTGGGGGACTCAAATCTCCATGCCCCATGAGGGAAGAGCTGGATTGTGGATGGGGGCTTTGAAGTGCACAGCACAACAGCTCACCATGACTGCAGGTTCCACTGCCATGTTCCTAACCCAGCTCCCTCTTCCCAAAGGATTTTAAAAATCATTAAAACTAAAACCAAAACAGGGTATGTTCTCAAAGAAAGGGTCCAAGGAGAAATGTCCCCTAAAAGAATGGCTGTTATTTCTGGGCAATCTGTTACTGTAGTAAAGTGGGATAGCTTGCTCTAGAATGGGTGACGTTCACAAATTGTGCGGCAGACACAATGTCTTTGTGCATCTGTGTGTGTGTGTGTGTTGTGTGTGTTTCTGTATCCGTGTTTGTGTCTGTCCATCTGCCTTTATCCCATAGGCTGGCTTTTGGACAATGGGAAGTAGGTGGTATATTAAAACCCTGTCCAGCCCACTACCTAACACCAGCAAGTCTGGTCTTCACAATGATTATCATGCGCCCCTGTGGTGAAAGAGAGCACAGAGTTTGCACTTTTTCCCCTCGTGACAAATATATCCACCTGGGGTCACACTCTGCATCGTCTCTGAGGGACCAATTTACACAACAGTGTCAGGAGCCCAGCAGATCATGGTCTGATCAGGCAACCACATGTGAAAAGCCCTACCCTGGATGGCACTGTTACCTGCCAGCCTCCCCAGGCCTCCGTTCCCAAGGCCAGCATCCTCTTCTATCTCCTCCAGTTCTTCCAGGTCCAACCCCAACTGAGAAGAGTAAGAGAGGGGATGTTTCATATTACTAAATATTTTCCCTCAAGCAACAGGTGAAAATATGCTTAAGTCTTGTGAATTATATAAAAGATTAGAGTCTGCATTCTTTTAGATTTGAAAATCAAAGGTTAAAATCTATGGTTAAGTGTACGCGTGTGGCTCGGGGGCTAAGGTGCAGGACATGTAAAGACCTCGGACCTGTGTTTAAGACCTGGGACCAGGGAGAAAAAATATATGATTAAATCAATGCACAAAAACTAGTTCCTGAGATATTTCAAAAGATCCAAACTATTTAAGAGTAACAGTCAAAAGAAGCATGTTTATTAGAAAAGATACTTATTGTCAAGTTATTAACCTACTTATAACCGACAGTTTATACCAAGTAATGTTTTAGTAATTCTCTGACTTCACATGGTCTAAGGATATTTACATGACCTACTTTTAAGCCAAAACCTAAAAGCAATCTCCTTTGGAATGGCAACTACATTTGAAGCACCTTGTGAAACGGACATGGCACGTGCAAGACAGAAGAGGTAGCAGAGTCACACTGTTTTGCCCGACTAGAGTTGCTCCAGATTGTAGATGTATGGTTTCAATAACGGTGTGCAATAATCATCCTGCTAACCTGTGTTTGAAACCTGACAAACTGCTCACATCTTGATCAACTGTTCTTCTTCTTCTTCTTCTTCTTCTTCTTCTTCTTCTTCTTCTTCTTCTTCTTCTTCTTCTTCTTCTTCTTCTTCTTCTTCTTCTTCTTCTTCTTCTTCTTCTTCCTCTTCCTCTTCCTCTTCCTCTTCCTCTTCCTCTTCCTCTTCCTCTTCCTCTTCTTCTTCTTCTTCTTCTTCTTCTTCTTCTTCTTCTTTCTTTTTTTAAAGAAAAAATGCAGGCAGTAATGCAGGCAAGTAGTCAAGCAGGCAGAAAAAGAAAGGAAGAGGAAGCATTTTATTTTTACTCAGTTGTTCATACTGGCTGTTTTCCCCCTGGGCCTGGGACTCAAACCTATGTAGTTTGCTCCTTCAGAGTCAACTGACCTAACTGCTGCTCCACCAGGGTGTGTCTTGATCAGTGGTTCTTAAACTTTTTGGTTTTAGGAGGACTCAAAGAGCTATTGTTTATAGGAGTCCTATCTATCAAGATTTATCAAATTAGACATCAAAATAGAGAAATGTTTCTTAAAGTATACATGAATTCACTTAAAAATTACAATTCCATCCCACGTTAACAGAAACAGCATGGTTTAATTAAAAATAAATACACTTTTTTAAAATGAAAAAATGTACAGTGCTTTATATTGCTACAAAATTCCTTCATGGATCTCCTTCTGTAATCTGCAATCATATAGTCTCTGGAAAACTCCATATACTCATGCGAGAGTAAGAGTAAGTCAGTCCTGACCCCCAAATCCTAGAAAGGCCTCAGGGAACCTGCAAGTCTCTAGACCACACTTTGGGAATCTAATCAATTCAAAGAAAATTTGTGAAAGTAAAAATATCAAAGTTATGTAAGTGAAATGGTCATTACAGTAATCTGATTTTAAAATATCAATGTAAAGCCCATAGCAATTTTAAGGAGAGTGTTTCACTAAAAATATTTTAGGTGTGCTGGAGAGGTAGGATTTACCCAGTAATAAAGTTAAGAAACATATTTAAAGACATTTTCCAAATTTACCTAATCAAGAGACCTCTTACTCATGAAACATCTCAAACTCAGAGGTACTAAATAAAGACAGGTTAGGACAGGGGGACGTGTTGTGTTCCTTTATGTTTCTACCTGGAAGGGTAGAGATGCACTTCAGCCTAGTAGGCAAATTTTTGTCTTGAATTTGAGAGTATTCCAAAGAGGTTCAAAAAGAAGCCAATTGACAGAATATTTTAAATCTCATTAAAGTCAGTTTCTGAACTGAAAACAGGAAAAGATGGCTTGACAGAGGATGTGCTCACTCAACAACATATTTATTCTTTATCAAGATATAATTGGCTCTTTTAAAGTGTTTAAAGTGAACCACTCAATTTTAGCACATTCACAATATTGCATAACCATCACCAATATCTGATTCCAGAACTTTGTCATCCCAAAGAGAGGCCCCATACTCATTAGTCATTTCTTTTCCCCAACCCCAGACAATTTTCTACATTCTGTCTCTATTAATTTACCTATTCTGAAAATTTCCTATAAGTGGAAACATACAACATGTACCCTTTTATAACAGGTTTCTTTCAACTAGACTGTTTTCAAGGCTTGTCCTTACTATTAAGTTCCTTATTATCACCAGGTAGCATTCCACTGCATGGAGAACACGTTTTGTTTGTCCATTTGTCAGTTGATGGACAATTGGGTTTCTACTTTTTGGCTACTATGAATAATACTGCTATGAACCTTTATGTATAATGTTAGTATAGTCATATGTTTTCATGTTTCCTAGATATAAACCTTGGAGTGCAGTGCTGGACAGCATAATTTTATGATTAGCTTCTTGAGTCAGTGCCAGATTATTTTCCAAAGAGGCACTCTCCCACCAACAGTATATGGGGATGCCAATATATTTCTCTACACCTTCATCAACACCTGTTTTCTGCCTTTTGTGATAGCATAGTAAATGAGCAATGGGAACTTATTTTGACTTTTATTTGCTTTCCTTGAAGACAAATGATGCTGAGTATCTTGTTATGAGCTTGTAGGTCCTTAACATCTTCTTTGTCAATTTAAAAAATTGAGTAGTATGTCTTTTTGTTATTGAGTTATAGGAGTTTGTAATATATCTGGATACTAGACCCTAATCAGAATTATGATTTACAAATATTTTTCCCAAACTTCCTTCATAATATCCTATGAAGCACAAGTTTTAAATGTTATCCAATCTTTTCCCCTCAATTGGGCTTTTGGTGCCACTGCCAAATTCAAGAAGATTTATACCTATATATTCTTCTAAGAATAAAAGAATGTGGTTTCAGCTCCTCAGAGTTTTAACTCTTACATTTAGGTTTTTGATCTATTTTGAGTTAACTTTTATATGTTGTATGAGGTAGAGTTCAACTTCATATGGGCATTCACCACATATTGCATTTACTTAACCATTTATTATTGTTCACTTATTAGATTTAACTATTAAAATTACTATTCTTTCTCCATTGAACTGTCTTGCACTCTTCCTTTTAAAAAATTAACTGATCATATAAGACACCAAAAGCACAGGCAACAAAAGAGAAGATACAAACTGAGTTCATAAAAAGGAAAATCTTTTGTGCAAAATACATCATCAGCACAGTTGAAAGGCTACTCACAGAATGGGAGAACACTGGCAAATAACATAGCTGAATATATATGATATGTACATGCAATGGAATAGCATTCAATCTTTAAAATGAAGGAGATTCTGATACATGCTGTTGCGCAGATAAACCTTGAAGATAATAAGCTAGTCACGCAAAAAGAACAACCCACAAATACTCTATGACTTCACTTACATTAGGTACCTAGAGGTATCCAATTCAGAAACAGAAAGTAGAGGAGCTGGGGTAGACCCTCAGTTGTATAAGATGGAGAGTTCTGGAGATGGATGGTGATGATGGTAGCACAACAAAATGAATATACTTAATACCACCAAAATATATACTTTAAAAAGTTTAAGGAAATAAATTCCATATCTTTTATTACAGTTATTTAATTTGGAAAAGAAATTGACTATACATGTAAGGGTTTATTTCTGGACTCTCAATGCTATTCCATTGCTCATGTGGCTGTATCTATGCTATAACCACACTGTTGTGATGACTAGCTTTGTAGTGAGGTATGAATTTGGGAAGTGTCCATCTTACAACTCTATTCTTTCTCAGTTACTTTCATTATTCCTGGTCTGTGAATTTCCATCTGGATTTTAGGATCAGCTTGCCAATCTAGTGGGGATTGCTTTGAGAGTGTAGATCATAGATTGTCCTGCCATCTAACAATGTTAAATTTTCCAAGCTATTAACATGGGACATCTTTCCATTTTAATTTCTTTCAACATTTTTTTAATTTTAAGAATATGTCTATACTGCCTTTCAATATTTATTTCTAAGTATTTTATTCTTTTTGATTCTATTCTAAGTAGAATTGTTTTCTTAATTTTATATTTGGATTGTTAACTTCTGGCATATAAAACACAGTTTCTGTATACTAATCCTGCCATCTTGCTGAACTTGTTCACTTGTTCTACTGTTTACTGGAGTCCTTAAAGTTTTCTAGATCATGTCATCAGCAAATAAAGTTTTCCTTCGTTCTTTCAAATCCAGATGTCTTTTAGTTCATTTTCTTTTCTAACTACCCTGACTAGAACCATCAGTACAATACTGAGTGTAAGTGGTGACAGTGACATCCTTGAGACAAAGCAGCAGGCTAAACACCAGCTGGGAACACAATCACTCAAATACAGACACCCTATGGGACAAACCCAGTTTCACTGAGTAAACTCTGAGGCAGACAAATAAAAAAGAGGAGAGTCTACAGGTTAGGAGAAATTTAAGAGCCATGTCAACCAGATGCAACTTGCTTTCTGAACATACTGCTAAAATTTTTTAAGACATCAGAGAAATGTATACTGTTTGAAAAACTGATTTTAAGGAATTATTGTCAATATTTTAAGGTAATATTTTATTATTATAATAGCATGACGCTATGTTTTAGAGATACCCATTGTAATATTCTACATTATTGCCTTAAATAAGCCTGGAATGGTATCCATGGGACCCGACTGGCTATGACTGGCAAAGCCAAAAGATAGGTATGTGGAAGAAATTCAATCTAAGTCACTCAATCTCTGTACATATTTAACTTTTTCTATAAGGAAAATGTTTAACCGTTGACAGGTCAATCAGGGGAGAGTGGCTCCTGCTGCAGTTCTAGCTTCCAATGTAGCCAGAATCCAGCTTTGCCCTCCAGCCCCTACAACGTAATTGAGCATGTCTCACTCCTGACGTGACATCATAACAGGGCAGGGGAGGCCTGTCCATGCTCCTAGACATCCTCTCAAAGCATTTGTAGCTGCCTTAGATCTCACAGGCCCAAAAAATATACCTGAGGTTCATGGGAACCTTTCAAACACAAGATTAATTATAAGCTAGACGACAAGTGAAATACCATGTTTAAGAAAAAGAATAATGTATGAAAGGATATATGCTTACCTGTGTCTTCTAAGTTTCTATAATTAACACATTTGTATAATCAAAATTATAAATGGATATTTCATATCTGTGGTATAAACGTTCCCTAAAATCTTTTCTATCTGTAAGGATTATATAAAAGGAAACTAGAAAAATGAAGCACACTATAACATGCCCAGAAGACCCAAGATGCTGTGTGTTCTTGCGGACAAGCTCATGCTCAGTGACTAGAACATGACGACAAATCACCTGCCAGGGTAAACTCTCTCTCTAAATAATTTTGAGTATAAGATTCCTGTTTGAGGGAGGTCAAATTCTTGTTCCAAATTTCTTTTGTGCCCACTGAGACCATTTGCCTTAGACACTCCTCTTTGCTAAAGCTCTAGAGGGGGAGACAGAGCCCCCCAAAGCTGGGCTACATGGATGGGCCCATACTGATCACCACCAGTGGGACCCCAAGTGCCTCCCACCCCAAAACCAAACCTAACAGAATCACAGGTCGTGGGGTGTTGGGGTCTGTGAAGAGGATGCTTCTGTACATGTGCAGGGAGATGGTGTCTGTGCTGTGACATTCAAGGCTGAGCTTAAGTGGGAGACAGCTCAGGGAGGTCAGAGACAGAAACACTGAAGACCCCAGCTCTGCCCTGCGAAATGGGAGAGGAGCAAGCCTTGGATGAAAAGTCATTGATGAAGACCTGAAAACAAAGCTGCTTGGAGAAAGGGCCTGGTTGCCATGTAGGAGGAGCACCATGGGCTCCCTAGCAGTGCAGTGGGAGGCCAGGGTGGGTGACCTGTTCCAAAAGGCAGCCAGAAATGGGATACCACTTGTGCCAAGCTCAACCCTATGGGCAATAGGCCAAAACCTTTACCAGAAAGGCAGCAACCCACCCCAAGGAAACTTACCTGGTAAACGGCTTCGTCACAAGCATTCTGAAGGCCCAGATTCACCATCGTGTTCTGCAGTGTCCGGCCCATATAGAACTCCAGGGAGAGGTAATAGATGCGCTGAGGAAGCAAAGAAACATCTTTAGGTTCCCATTCTGTCTCCCACACAGGGTGATGGTGACAGTGGGGTCATAGGTTTTATTTATGCTAACTTGCACTAAGCCCTTTGTGGGCTCATCTCTTCACTTGTCCTTCAACTTGGCCAATCTCAGCTTTTGAAGGGCGGTGATCCCACCAGGGGACTCTCCTGCAACAGAGACTATTCACTGACGTGAGTCCCTGAGTGGGGAAGAGGGCAGGTGCCAGTGGGGACAGGCTCCCAGTAATGAATAGAGCCTGGTGTAAGCCTGGTTTGGCCTCTTCCTAGTTGGTTCCCTTGAGCAAGTGACCTCTTCACACCTCTAACCCAAGATAAAACAGCCCCATGTGGGGGCAAGTTAAGGATTTGACACTCATAGTAAGTATTCAACAAATGCCAGCAGTCACAACTGAGGGATTTATGAGACTTTTTCCCCACCAGGAAGAGCCTGTGCCTGTTTTCACTTATTGGGTGTTGAGCAGGGCCCTCGGCCTCCCAGACACGGCAGTATGAACTCCCCACAAGCAACCAGAACCCTGGCCGAGGACCTGTGCACACAGGACTCCGTGCAGCCTCCTGCCACCAAAAGCAAAGGCTGGAGAAGAACTTCCTTACTAAAGAATTCCAATGAACAAAGGTAGCAGGAATGTGGGAACACCACAGTGGTTACCACTGCAGACAGTGCTTCGAAGGGCCAAGCCCTGGGCTGCGTAGTGGGACCAACAGACACAGTACAACCTCCAGAACCTCCCCAACATCAACTCATGACTTAAGGTCTTAAATGTCCACAGGTCTGATGCCCTTCACTCAATCAAGAATGAGAGGCTAGTTGAACCATCGTGGTGGGGGTGGTGACTGGATTGTAATGAACTTCCCTCTTAGTGCTGCTTTCGCTGTATCCCATAGATTCTAGTAGCTTGTGTTTTCATTCTCATTTGTTTCTAAGTATTTTGTAAGTTCCTTTTTTATTTTCTCTTTCACCCAAGAGTCATTCAGAAGCATACTGTTTGGTCTCCAATTTTCTTTTTTTTGGTGCTGTATTTATCTGTTTGGAATCAGAGTAATACTGACATCATAAAAAGTGCTTCAAAGTTTTCCATCATCAATTTTTGAACAGTTTAAGAAGGATAGGTATTAATTTTTTTTGAATGCTTTGTAGAATTCACTGGTGAAACCATCTGGTCCAGGGCTTTTGTTTTGGGAAAGGTGTTTAATTGCTGTTTTGATTTCCATTCTTGAGATTGTTATGTTCATGATTTCTAGTTCTTTCTGGTTTAGTTTGGAATGTTGTACAATTCCAGGGATATGTCCATTTTTTGTAGGTTACCCAATTTGTTGCCATATAGTTGTACATAATATTCTCTTACAATCCTCTGTATTTCTGCTGTATCAGTTGTGATCATTCCTCCTTTATTTTTGATTCTATTTATTTGGGTTTTATCTCCCCTATTTTGTGAGTCTGGCTAGTGGCCTGTCTATTTTGTTTATTCTTTCAAAAAACCACCTTTTGGTTTTGTTAGTCTTTTCGATGTCTAGTTCATCTGTTTCTGCCCTATGTTTTATTATTTTCTTCCTTATATTGGATTTGTTTCTGTTTTTTTTTTTTTTTTCTTTTTCTAGTTCCTTTAGGTGAAGATTTAGGTTTTTTATTTGTGATTCTTCTTGTTTTCTGAGGTAGAAAACAAGGTATAAATTTTCCTCTTATTACTTCTTTTATTGAATACCATAGATTCCGATATGTTGTATTTTCATTTTCATTTGACTCCAAGTATTTTTCAATTTTTTCCTTAATTTCCTCCTTTATCCAACGGTCAACAATATGCTGTTTATTCTATACTCTTCTGCTGTTCTCCTCTTCTTCTTTTGGTTGATCTCTAGTTTGATGCCACTGTGATCTGAAATGATACTAGATATGATTTCAATCTTTGAAAATTTATTGAGACTTGTTTGGTGTCCCACCACATGGTCTGTCCTTGAGAATATTCCATGAGCTCTTGAAAAAAATGTGTAGTCTATAGTTTTAGAGTGAAGTACTCAATATATGTCCAGCTCTTCTATTTTGTTGTTTAAAGATCTTGTTTCTTTACTGATTCCCTGTCTGGATGATCTGCCTTTTGCTAAAAGAGGAGTATTAAGTGTTATATTTTTTAATCCATTTGGTCACTTAGCGTTGTTTGACTGTTGAGTTCAGTCCATTAGTGGTTAGGGTGATTTTGGCATACAGCTCTTTAGTGTCATTTTGTAATTTATCTTCTTTGTGTTGTTCCAGGTAGTGTCTTTCTTCTTCTTTCTCTTTTAGGTGGATTGAGTGTAGTTATGTTTTGATTGTTTTCCCTTTTTGTTTTCTTCTTTGGTTTTTCCCTGGAAATATATTTTGACGTTACCCTGAAGTTAGTGTTAAGAACTCCATGCTTATTTCCTATTTTTATTTGAAAGCACATTAGTCTTAACTCATTCTAAAAATTCATATTTTTGTTCTCTTCTCCTCCTGCCCACATTTTATATTTTCTGTCTTACTGTTTTTAATCGAGGTTTCTTTACACTTTATACAGCATATTTTATTATTTTTGTAGAACTGATTTTGTGGTGAAAAATTCCTTTAACTTTTATTTATTGAAAAGCTTTTAATCATTTCTTCAGTTTTGAATAACAGTCTCACAGGTTATACTACCTTAGGTTAAGAATCCTTTTCTTTCAGTCTTTTGAATGTATCACACAATTCCCTTCTGTCCTGCAGAGTTTCAGCTGATAATCCACTGGCAGTCTTATGGGGACTACTTTGTATGTGACTCATTTTTATGTGGACACTCTTTTTTCTGGTTTAGTTCTGTAGCTTTTTTAAAATTTATTTTTTGTTGTAGTAATTATTCTACACATTAAAATAATTTCCTATGTATGAGTTCCCCATTTCTTAGACATATTTAAATAAACCATGCCTGCCACTAAATCACCAAGTGTTCTTCCCCACTGTCCAGTGGGCTCCACCACCATTTGCCTCCCCCTCCCACCTGCCCCATTCCCCTTTGGTAACCTCAGTTTTGTTGCAAATGTTTCAGGGTTGGTTATGTTTCATCTTTTCCTTTGTTTTGTCTATTCACATTCCACCTATAAGTGAGGGCTGTGTAGTATTCCATTGTGTATATGTACCACATCTTCTTTATCCATTCATCTGATGTTGGGCACTTAGGAAATTTCCAATTCTTAGCTATTGTGAATAGGGCTGCAATAAACATGGGGATACATACATCTCTATGGATGGGTACTTTTGTATCTTTTGGGTAGCTGTCCAGAGGTGGAATGATGGGATCATATGGGATTTTCATCTTCAGCTTTTTGAGGAATTTCCAAACTCTTCTCTACAGAGGTTGTACCAATTTGCACTCCCACCAACAGTGTAAAAGTGTTCCCTTGTCTCCACATCCTCGCCAGCATTTGCTGTTTCCTGACTTTTGGATAACAGTCAGTCTTCCAGGTGCAAGGTAATATCTCATTGTTGTTTTAATTTGCATTTTCCTGACAGCCAGTGAGTAGGAACATAATTTCATGTGCCTGTTAGCCATCTGTTTATCCTCTTCAGAAAAGTATCTTTACAAATCTTCCTCCCATTTTTTGATTGGATTGCCTGTTCTTCTGTTGTTGAATTTTATGAGTTCTTTGTATATTTTAGATATTAAGCGTTTGTCAGAAATATCAAATGCAAATATCTTCTCCCAGTTAGTAGGTTTCCTTTTGGTTTTGGTCATGTTTTCTTTTTTTACGAAGAAACTCCTTAGTTTGATGTAATCCAAGTTGTTTATTTTTCTTTTTGTTTCCCTTGATGGTGGAGTTGAGTCCCCAAAGGCTTCTCTCTGGCTGTAGTCATGGAAAGTCTTTCCTATGTGGTTTTCTAAGAGCTTTATGGTTTCTGGTCTTATGCCCAAGTCTCTAAACCATTTTGAATTAACTTTTGTGAATGTTGTTAGAGAGTGGTCTAGCTTCATTCTTTTGCATGTGGCTGTCCAGTTTTCCCAACAACATTTGTTGAAGAGATTTTCCTTTTTCCATCATATGCTTTTGGCTCCTGTGTCATAGATTAACTGACTGTATGAGAGTGGTCAGTTTCTGGTGATTCAGTTCTATTCCACTGATCTGTGCCTCTGTCATTATTCCAGTACCATAGCATTTTGATCACTATTGTTTTGTAATATAGTTCAAAGTCTGGAAGTGTAATCCCTCCAGATTCATTTCTTTTTTCTAATGATTGCTTTGGCTATTCGGGTTCTTTTGTTGTTCCATATAAATTTTAAGACTTTTTTTGTTCTATTTCCTGGAAATAAGCCCATGGGATTTTAATGGGGATTGCATTAAACTTACATATTGCTTTGGGTAAGATGGTCATTTTAATGATATTGATTCTTCCCAGTCATGAGCAGGGGATGTCTTTCCTTTTCTTTGTGTCCTCCTCTATTTCTTTTAAGAAGAACTTGTAGTTTTTGTTGTGTAAATCTTTTACTTCCTTTGTTAGATATATGCCCATTCTGGATACTTTTAAAATTTTTTATCTTGCATTTTTGACATTTTTATGACAATGTGTCTGAATTTTTTTTATTAGGAATTCTTTGAGCTTCCTGAGTCTGGAGGCTTCAGGTTAGGGAAATTTCCAGCTATTATTTCAAGTATCGTTTCTGCTCCCTTTTGTATCTCTTCTACTTCTGGGACTCCCTACGATGCAAATGTTATTTCTTTTGATAGTATCCCATAGTCTTGAATGCTGTCCTCATTAAGCTGCATTTTTAAATCTCTTTGCTGGTTTTCTTGAATGTATTTCTCTGCCCTATATTCTAGCTCACTGAATCTGTTGGAGACATCATCCTTCCTATTTTTGACTCCCTCTATTGAGTTCTTTAGTTCAGCTATCGTATTATTCATGTATTTGATATCTTGCTTCATTTATCTCCTTTGTGTTCTTTTTCTTCCTGCATTGTTTTCTTGATTTTCATGAGTATGTTTATCACTGTTACCCTAAATTCATCCTCATGTAGCTTGCATACGCCTGTTGTATTCAGGTTTCCCCCTGGGTTTTTAATTGGATCCATCATTCATGTATATTTCTCTGTGTCTTGCTCTGTTTGGCATTTCGTTTGTTTCTGTTACATTTCCCTGAAGTAATGGACTTACTTGTACTAAGTGAGCCTGGATCTTTGTTTGGACACTGGGATTTCTGGAATTTTGTGATGTCACCGCTGGTTGGATTTGTCGAAGTTCACGGGTGGGCCTTCTGTTGCTGCCCTAAAGTTCAGTTTATGAGGTTGGAGTTTGTGTGGGGATGCAGTGCCTTCCCCAGCATCCTAGTTCCAAACAGTAATGACAACCTTGCTGTTAGCCCACAATCAGCAATCAGGCTGCCTTTTCACCTCCACCCACTGGGTGGTGCTAGTAGTTAGAATTTACAGTTTCTCCCTCTGGAAGACTCTCTTCCATTAAGCTTGAGAGTGGGATTTCTGGTGGACTGGTACTGCAGCTCCAGCACTATATGCTGAGAATGATTGGAGGTAGGGTATTCCCTTAGCCACCTCCTGGTCATGAGGCATCCAGTGTAATTTTCTTTCTGGGCTTCTGGTTCAAACCACGTGGTATACCTCCTTTCACCCTGCACCAAAACCATTTCCTCCTGCTCTGTGTCCTGGTCCTGCAGGGTGGACTCTGCTGGCTTCACGATTCTTGGGAGGGTCAGTTCTTCCCATAGTCTGCCCCCTCACTGTGGCCCAAATCCCAAGTTCAAGTCTGCAGAATAGCTCTGAATCCCAATGTTTCCACCTACCCTTTGTTGTTGCAATTGCTGCTGTGTCTCTACCTCTTCTGTTCCTTCTTTTACTCAGTGTTTGTTTCTGGAAAATAGGTGAATTCCTAGTTGCTCTGTGGGGAGGACATGAGTCTCATTCCTACCAGGTCACCATCTTGACCGGAAGTCACTGTGTGGTGTTCTTTCCAAAACTATGAATCCCGAGCAATCAAAAGGAAACATCAGTGGTGGCAAGTCAGGGGAGGCAGAACCAAAGGATAAAACTCATCCTCTGCCACTTCATTCCAAGCTGCAGGATGGGGACAAGGGTGACTGTCCTTGGCAGTCTCTGCCTTCCAATTACTCATGCATGCACGCTTATGTGCACTCCAACATACTGACCCCAGTCCTAAGGACTACTTTCTCCAGGTAGCTATTGAGCTGCAGACAGCAGGCTTAGGAGGAATTCCCTCTACTCCAAGAGATGAGCTCACCCTCTTGATTCTGAGAAAGTCCAGAAAACACAATGGGCACAGAACACCCAGCACTTAGGTCAGGCAAGGGAAACATAAACACAGAAGTACCCAAGAACCAAGAACACTAAAACAAGTAACAAAGGGAACTGATCAAGCATGAGGAAGAAGGCAAATAAAGAGAAAACCAGCCCATAGCTGGAGGCACCATTGATGCACCAAAGTCACAAGCAAATACAGAAAGTGGAAGCAGGAGGATTAAAAAGGGACACTGTGGCAGGAGAAACTGAATCAGCATGGTGTCCCTGAATATAAAGGAGAAACATTTCTGTATTGATTTAGGAAAACTTTCAATACATATTTACTTCCACAAATGAAAAGAATATGCATACATATGAAAAAATCAGAGTTCTGTTTTTGATGACCTTTTTAAGCCTTTTTTGTCACTTGAATGTATGATGCCTAAATCACTATCCAAATTCTCACATCCTTGAAATCACATACACACACAGAGCATGGTCCTGGAGGAACCCACACAGCCAGAGGGGTGGCCACCACTGTTACCATCATCATAGGCTGTTGCTTCTCCCCGCCTCTTTTCATCCTGGGCATTATTTGCATTGCACTTGATCCACCTTGTTACTATGTGGGGATTTTCATGGCACCATGGCTCTTCCTGACAGGGCTTCATCCTGGGGGCCAGTGTAAAGCTAGTGTCTGAAAAGAACCTATAGATTCTACACAATCCTTCCTTTTCCTCACACATTAAGTTACATCACCTCCACATACCTATTTTTGGAGTTCTCTTGATGAGTTTTTATAAAATGTTGACCTTTCAGGAGTAGAATGGAGATTTTCTATTTTGTCTTTAACTATAAAGATGTACGTTTGACATTGTTATAGCTCCATCATTCTGCTCACGTTTCTAACTTAAGCACTATGGGAGAGGAATGGTGACCTCCCCTCACTGGATGAACTGTGATAAGGCATGCAGACAGATGCATATAACATGGACCTGCCTGGAAACCTCTGAACCTTTCTTTGTCCTCACAAGTTAACCCCGTATGTCAAGGGTCATTGAAACTCGTGGCCTGACCCCCTGGCACCTCCTCTCCAGAGATGCTCAAGCAATCTAGCTGTTGCATATCCCATGGGCAGATGCTGACCTAGGAAGGAGGCCTGAGCTTTGTTGTTTTGTGTGTAATTTTTAGAATTTTTCTGGTTTCCTGTGCTCATTTTGCTTTTCCATTTCCTTAAGGTGGTTCTGAGTAAGAGATGACAACCTGAGGCAGCCTGCCAAGGAAAACACATACTTCTGAGCCTGGAGACCAGGACATGCCATCTGAAAACACTGCGGCTACCTCAGGGTTCAACACAGGGCTAGGCTTGCATCTGGCAAGGTTGGTCCCCTCACCAAGCCAGTATTTCAGGGAGAGTTATGGAATCTAATTAGCAGTGTGGCAGTTCTGGCAAAAACCACCTGAAGGCACAAGTCTACCCCCAAAATCAAGAGCTGTGGCCTACAAAGGACCAGCCACGGTGCCAAATTCTGTCCTGCAGGCTTGGCTGGCCCAGGCTTGCCCAGCTGGTCCTGTCTACTACTCATGTGCTCCCAACTCAGGGAGTTCTCTCACCCCGGCTCAGCAGGGACCCCTGAACCTCACATAGAGCCTTTTGGCCTGCTGCCTGGAGATGACCTGGCAGTTGCTGTTTCTTGTGTGGTACTTTCTTGTAATATGATGATGATGAGTATTAACACCAAGAAGCAACTTTTTTTTTTCCTTGCGTTTATTACATGCAAAGCCTATACCAACAGAAAACAAATAAAAACATGATCAACACAAATACGACATATTTATCTTCTAAAGATATCTTGGGCTTAGGGAACTCTAACTGGAGAAGCACAGTCTACCTCTGTAGGTAGAGTCCTATTTTGTACTTCACACAATGGAGACTAACAGAGTTGGACTTTTAAAGATCTCTGCTTTCTCTTCTCCTACAAAGGCTTTTTAAACAACTCTGTATAACAGAAGGGTCTGAAATCCCTGCAGGAAAAGGAAAGCAAGGATTTTCCAACATTCAGAGCAACAAAACAAAAATTCAGGCAAGTGCTTCCTCTGAGGGGTAGAGAACCCAGCACAGCTGGCTTGTCTGGTAAGTTCTGTCTGTGCCAATCTCCATACACCAACAGGCACAGAAAGGTCTCACACCAGACTGCTAGATAGGACAGAGTGGCCCTGATAGGATATGGAGGCTGGTGAGCACAGCACCCACCAGCCAGCTCTAAACACACACACACACACACACACACACACACACACACACCCCTACCCCTGCTTCTCCACAGGCCCTCCTCATGCTACCAGCCAGGGCTCATTCCCCTCACTAACCACATCTCAATGCCCACTTCTGCATCTGACGGACAGCTCTAATAAGCCACTTATGCATCTGGGAAGGATGCTGAGCTACATCCCCAATTCCCTACCCACACTCAGGCTCTTTCCTTTAGAATGAAGTGCCAGGGTTGGTTTCCCATGAGTAAGTGACAGATTTTCTCAGTGTGGGTCACAGGTTTCCTTTTTCACTACAGATATTGGTACCTAGGACAGGACACAGGTATTTGAGAACTCACTTCTGAAAATGTAAAATAAATAAATAAATACAATCTTAGCACTTAGAGAGCACAAAGTTGATTTTGCACCTGTGACATCAGGTTTCTGTCCTCAGTTGCTTAAGTTCTAAGAGGCTGCCCCTCCCACCCAGAGCAGTCACTAAGTGTCCCCATCATTGACATAGGAGCCTCATCTTTCACAGGAAATTATCTGGACTCACCAAACAATCTATAACAGTGTGGACTAGTCAGCACATTAAAGAGCTGCTTTCACTTTAAACAATATGTCAAGGCTGAGACAAGACACTCAGTCCCTCAAATCTAAATGACAGAACTACTGCAGAAGATCCTGCTGGGGACAGTTAACCAGATTTTGTGTTGTCCTGTTATCTTTTAAAATGTCTGTGCTCATTTTTTGTCCTTTCACTGCACCCTAATGACACCATTCTATATAAGGGAGAAAACCTAGCTACCTCCTGTTTATTTGCTTTGTCTTAGAATGTGTGGTTTCTAAGTGGCCCATGGCTTTGCCCTGCTTAATGAAGAAATTATTAGGTATAATCTGAAAAGACATACAATGTTCTCTCCATTTTCGTGTCTGTATTTCTCCTCAGTAGGTGACACATCATGGTGGCTGTCCAGCCTCAGGTGGGGCACTGAAGGCACAGAGCCTCCCTCATTGTGGAGTTCATATTCAAGTTTTTAATGGGTAAAGGAGAATAGAGCCTGCAACTTATTTTCACAGGAAAAGAATATATGTATGTATAAAGAGAGAAAAGGACATAACATGTTCGAAATGTTTAAATTCATGTTTGGGATCTGGGTGAAGATTCTTTATTCTTGAAACTTTTTTTTAAAGGAAAGAGGTGCGGGAAGGAATGAAGGTGAGTAGGCAGTAAGAGAAAGGAGGAGGAAGCATTTTATTTTATTTCATTTGGTTGTTCACACTGGCTGTTGACTCCCAGACCTGGGACTTGAACCTAGGGGTATGTGACCTGCTTCCTTTATAGAGGATTGATCTAACTGCTACTTCACCAGGGCATGCTACTTTTTCTTTTCTTTTTTTTAAAGAATGGTATAGGCAGGAATGAAGGTGAGCAAGCAGGCAAGCAGGCAGGAAAAAAGAAGAGAAAAAAAACCTATTCGTTTTATTTAGCTGCTCATCATGATTTTCACTGCCCCATCCCCCACCCCCACCCTCTACCTGGCCTTGGGTCTCCAACCTGCGTCTTATCTGCTAGGCCACCAAGACACTCCTCTAGTAACTTTTTAATGACTGAAATCTGAAGGGTAGAGTGGTGGCAGGATTGGGGAAGAGTTGCATTTGGAGTCCACAGGGGTCTCCTGGCAGAATTCCTTCTTGCTGGGATGGACATTCTATTAATGCCTTCTACTGACTGGAGTTCTCCCATCTTACGGTAGGACTTCTACTGCACATTCAAGGTCATTTCCCTAGAGCTGGGCCAGAACAAAGCTCAAGAGCTGAGGAGGGTAAGTTGCTTTGCTCAAAGCCCACTGACTTAAACACTAATTCTAAAATACCTTCAGGGACATATCAAAGTTATTTGGCTAAATATCTGGACATTGTGGTCCAACAAAGTTGACTCAGAAAATGAATTGTTAGCCTATCAGAGCAAAGGTCATACTATTGTCTACAAAAAAGCATAGCACACACTCTAATATCATGAAAAAGTAGTACACATTGGGCTCTACCTTCCACTTGACTACCTGTATGGTAACCAGCAACATGGAATACCTGCCTTGGTCAGCTTCTGGCAGCAGAAAGCAAATACTGGTCAAACAGAGTCACAGAGGTAAGGTTTCAGGACACATGGCTGCAAAACACTGTGCTCAGTTACCTTCCAGATTTCACAGCCAGGAACCAACAAACCATAGATTAATTGTAATCCATGTGATTGTCTCATTAGAAATATTTAAGCCAGCAGTTCTGCCGAATGCTGTGCCTTAACTTCCTTTGTAGTTTATGCCACAAGCTTACGGGCAAGAATCATTAAAAACAGGCTATTCTGTCCACTGCAGGGCTGCAGGAGGCCTGTTGTCCACATCATGCAACACCTGCTTTAAAGATTCACAGAAGAAATTTCACATTCTAGAACTATCATAGACTATCCAAAACTCAACAAATCCCATGGTTGGACACAATCCACTATTTGCTTTTTTTGACCAGAATGTCCATCTGCTTTTTGTGTTCTGACCTTGTATCTGAATCTACCTGTCTTTCTATCCTTCGTGTGTCACCCAAGCTTTCTCTTTGAGGTATTTATTTATTTTTTTAAGAGGAAAGAAGGCAGGCAGGAATAAAAGCAGGCAGGCAGGTAGGGAGAGGAGGAAGCATTTTACTTATTTAGTTGTTTATTTCAGTTGTCCCTCCTAGCCCTGGGCCACAAACCCGGGTTCTTGAGCTGTGTGTGGACTGTGCCCCGGGACTTAATCCCTGAGTCACCAGGGTGTGCCTTGAGTTCATTTGTGTCTCATCTTGCTTAAGCATTCTCAAATCATTTTTGGGTGAGATGGAATGCCTATATGGTATGGAAACATTTTATAGACAACACATAACATGTTTTACAATGACAATGGACCTCAGAAATGGATTACTTAGCTCAGCCTCCCTCATTTAAAGATGAAAAACCTGAAAGATTAAGAAATCCACCAAAAGTGAGCCCTGGTGGAGCAGCAGTTCAGTCAATTGCCTCCAAAAGGAACAAACCACATACTCCTGGGCTCAAGTCCTGAGCCTGAGGGAGACAACCAATGTGAACAACTAAATAAAAATAAAATAAAGAAGCTTCTTCCTCTAAAAAGAAAAGGGAAAAAAAAAAAAAAAAGAAATCCACCGAAGATCCTGGTAAAGTTAATACCACAGAGCCAGACTCACTGGGCCATCCCTCGCTGGCAGTTCTTTTCCCTTCCTGAGTTTAGAGTGGAGTTTCACCCAGTCTCCCAGCCTTGCCATCACTTCAAGCGGTCCGTCAACTGGCTTCAGAAGGGAGCACCATGCTCAGCCAGGTTTGACTTACTGACCGGTCAGACAGGGTTCTTCAAAAAAAAAAAAAATTCCTCTGAATACTCAGGTTTCAATTGTTTGTGCTAATACCAAAAATACAGTTCTAGGTTATGAAATAATAGATACAGCTCTGATACTATTTTGTGTGACAAAAACACATGTTTTTCTATCAGTATGTAAAACACACATTATTCTGGTTTTTAGTCTTACTACTATAGTGAAATTCCAGTTATTGTTTTCCTTTTAGGCTTATCTGTGTTTTATAATTTTTTCACCAATGTTCATAAAGACCTGTGTAATTGTTTAAAAGACAAAAGTAATAAATAGAAATACTCTAGTTTATTTTGTGCATATATGTGTATGTATGTATGTGTATGTACATGTGTATATTACATTTAGAGTGTCCTATGGCTCTTTTTTATACTAAGAAACTGTTTTTCTTGCAGAAAACTGCAGTGCAGTCCCTGAGACGTCCCTGGATTGGGGTACAGCTCCAAGGATTTTTCCAGCGCCTACCTTCCCTCAGGTTCTGATCCTCATGGAGCTTGTTTCTGGCCCATTACAAACAAACAGGCAAGTATTATTCAAAAAGGACAATGAGCTCATTTCCAACACAAATTAGCCAGACTGAAACACTTAAACTCCAATTTTTCCATTTTTAAATGGCCTTCCTAGCTAGAACAGGCAAACATTCCATTTATGGGCTATGTGTTTGTTTTCATTTTTTTAAGGGAAATGTGTAGACAGGAATGAAGTCAAGTAGGTAGTCAGGCAGGGAGAGGAGGAAGATGCATTTATCATTTTCTTTATTTGTTCATCTTAGTTGTTTCCCCCAAGCCCACCCTATCCCAGGTATTGAACCCTGATCTTTGGTATGTATGTGGACTATGCTGGCTGGAAACTGTAGACTTAATCACTAAGACACCAGGATGTGCTCATGTTTTGTTTTGTTTTTTTAAAGAAAAAGGCTTATGACTCTAGCCTCCAGAGTAGACAATCAAAACTGAGGACTCTAAGGATCAGCAAACCTGTTTTGTGAGAGGGATTAATTTTGTTCACAAAGGTCATTTCTGTAACCCCTAGTCCATTACAGGCCTCTTCAGGATATTATTAAACATGAGCACTCAGAAGGGAGCTCAGCTCTTAAGATATTTCCTGGCCCAGCTCTAGGGAAATGACCTTGAGTGTGCAGTCAAAGTCCTACTCTTGTCATCTGCTGCCCAGACATAAAAATGATGTTGCAAATGAGCTCTGCCATGAGGAGGAAATCCTGGGGGCCTCTTGGCCAGTTTCCCTGGAAAAGCCATTCCCAGCCATTGTTGTAATGACCTGTTTGAGTCATTTTGATGCTACTTCTTTCTACGCTATGATGCATACTGAATACAAAGAGGCCCAGTTGGTATTCTAACAAATCTGTTCTTTCACCATCTCTATTTAGAATGCCCCAGAGTGTGGATGAGAAAACAACCTCACTCTTAGAAATTATTAAACATTTTTGATGCTGCATAAAGAGACTCTAAAATAGTATCAACAAAGCACAGCTGAGTGCCAGGGGGTCATACACTGCACATCAAATGTCTGCAAACGGCTCTGGGCAAGCACCTGCGTCCTTTTCTCCAGCGTTCCCTCTACCTTAATCTGGTGGGTAGAAAGGCTACATTCTCCATGGTCAAGAGCAAAAAGAAAAACAAAACAAAACAGAAACAAAAACTGATAGCAGGAGGTTGGGGGCGGGGGGGGGGGGGGGGGGGGGGAGTGGCCTGGGGGTGCCTATCAAACTGAAAGCCACTGAGAACTCAGAAGCATGCTCATTGAGCTGGAAAGCTGTTTAAAAAGTGACAAATGATGAATGAAGCAGAAATGCTGCAAAATTGTGTATGTGCTATATTTTTACTGTGCATATATATTTAGGAATAGAAAAATATTAAAGGGCATTTATATTGTAATATAGTTTAGAGAAATGGAAATGATCAGTAACTTGTCTTTCATGTATTTTGTATTTTTCTACTTCGAACAGATTTTTTGCAAAGTATAAAAAAGTAGCAATTACTTAAACAATGTCGTAAACTTTAACCTAAGTAAGGTGAAGGTGTGAGCAGCTCAAAGACAGAGACTTCTGCTCTGAGTTTCTGATCCCTTCTGCTTAGCAGGCATCGCAAATGATTTTCTTCTAATCAGTGCCTAGCCAAGACAGTCCCACAATTCCCTGCGGATGACTGAGCTCGCCCCTTCCAACACAAGTAAGTGCCCAGGCCTGGTTCCAGGCTCTTTTCTCCAATAGGGTAGTGCAGGAAAACAAAAGGAGTGAGCAGCGAAAAGAGTGGGGGAGTGTGGGAGGGTGGGGTAGGGAGGGTGGCGGGAGAGGGAGGAGGGGCAATAACAACTATCACCAACAGGCTGGAAATTTTCGCTAGGATTCCACAGCTCAGGGGTTGCGGGGAGCAGCGTTAGGGTCCCGCTGGCTCTGCCTGGAGCAGGACCCCAGAACCCCAACTGTCACACAGCAGGTGTTGGCTCGAGTCCGCACTGCGCCAGGGTGAGAAGCACCGGCCCAGCCTGTGCGAGGCAGCCCATCTCGCGCACTAGTAGTGGGGATGCTGCTGAGTGGCCGCGTTACACAGACGCGGTATGCCTGCAAGTGTCAGGCGCGTCCTTTTGCGGAATGGTCACTTCGCAGGATTTGTGGCTCGGGAGGCGGCCAGGGCCCTACTGTGTGGCGCTGCAGGGTGGACGAGGGTGCCCGTCCCGCCTCACCTTGGGATCGCGCTCGTAGTAGTGCTGCTGTGTGCGGATCCAGCGGCCCACCAGGTGGTCGCGCACTGTGTGAGCCAGCGCGAAATAGTAGTCACGGGGCGTGGCCACGTTGCGGTCCTTGACCAGAGTGAAGTGCAGATGCCGGTTGAAGCTCTTCCGCACCTCGCCCACATCGCCCAGCCCAGCGATCCCGCGCACGCTGATCTGTTTTCGCTTCTCGCTGTCAGTAAGTGGCTTTGCCATCGCGCTGGCGGAGGAGGAAGGGGAAGAGAGGAGCTGGAGGACACGCAAAGGCCTAGGATGCTGCAGGCACTGGAGCGCCCAGGACTGCAGAGCCGCGTCTGCGCGCTGCGCCGGGCGGGGTCGAGAAGGGCGGAGCCAAGCATCCGGGAGGGGAGGAGCCGAGCACTAGGTAAAGAGGAGGGGCTGAGTGAGAGAAGCAGGATCTGATAGAGGGCGGGGCCAGCCTCCCGGAGGGCGAGGCACTACTCTGTGTCCTAAGAGGGTTTGTCCTTGGCTCTGAGTTTACTGGTGGGTCACCTAGTTGGTCTTTCACCCGTCTGACTGCTGGCCGAATACGGCTGAGGGGGTCTGTGTGAGGTTTCAGGTAGCTCAAGGAGCCCATGACAGAGTTAGGCTTGTGAGCAAGCAGGAATGGAGCTGACCAAGGGAGGTCCAGACCCCGTTGTCTTGTCGGTGGCCTGAGTTTTTAATGAAGAAATCCACATGGTGAGGAAGGAGGATGGAGAGAGGCCAGGCCAGGTTTCAGTTCCTGATTGGGCAAGGTGAAATTGTCCTTTGAAGTTATTGGTGGGCTTCTACAACAAGGTGAGTCTCCCTTCCCAACCCCATGAAATTGGTTTCTGAGAGTTTCGTTTTGGGTCACCCAGATCCCACTCGGCATCCCAGCGGACACGTCAAACCTGAGCGCTCAGTCGAAACTCTTCACGTTCTGGTGGTGGCTCTCCTTGGGGATGCGTTGGGCAAGTCCCACTATCTCACTCACTACAGGCTCTCATAAGCAATGCAGGTACCCCTTCCTTGCTGGAAGAGTCTGGGTTGGGATCATCAGTTTCACCCTGTTTTGCCTTTCTTACCTGATTTTATAATTGGAGCTGATGGCCAGAAAACAGCATGTTCAATTTCCAAATTCTAACTGATCTTAACAATTTTGTTTGGTGTATCAGCAAGTGGTCTGAGCCTCCTTCTATTCAGGCTTTCCGAACCCTTCAATCTCACCCTTCTCTATGTCAGTCTGTATCCTCCTTCTAAATCCTCTTCAACAAAAAAGGCTCCAAACTAAACACACTCCAGCAACTAATCCACCACTAACAGATAATCCTCCAGATAGCACCTCCTCCTTCAACCCTGCAGATTAGCCCCCTCCTGAAACCCCCAACCCCACATGCAAACTCCATAGGTCACTGTGGCCCCCATATGGCACCCTCAATCCCTCCATTTGGCGTAATTTGGATAATTTTTGTCACTGCATTGGAAATTGAAAACTCCTTCAAGCTTTTTATCTCTGCTCAGAGCCTAAAGCTCTCTACTTTCTTAGACTATCTCTTATCTCGCTCTCATTCTCTGAATTCAGAGCCTATTAATGCCACAGAAACTTTTTCCACCAGTTTGTCCTCTCAATAATCCTCAACCCTCCCTTCAACCTTTGCTTCTGACCCAACCTTCCCTGACCTTACTCCAGGGCCTAGGCAGCAAATGTCCAACCCAACTTAAAATTGAACTCTGCTATCTCTGCGCCTCAGGGCACTTACACTTCCCTTAGCCTAGGTAGCCAGAGCTAGGGCTGGTCTGCACCGTCTTCATGTTACCTTTTCTTTATTTGTCTCTTTCTCTCAAATGGAACACTGTTTAGGCACTTTCCCCTCAGGCCCAACTACTTTCAGGGAGTTTGAATATGTGACCTGTGTTTATAATCTTTCTTATAATCTCTTTATTATCCTCTACCACTGCAAATTACAAAAATTGGGAAATGGCCAACACACCCCTCAAAAAACTTTTAAAGCAGGCTTTCCGGTCTTTAATAATAGACATAAGGAGCCTCAGTAGCAATATCAAAAACTTCAGGCTCAGGAAGAAGTCCAATAACTGAGCTTTCAGCTCCTGGCCACTACCAGAGACCTTGCTGCTGGCACCCAGCTGGCCTCAAGGTCTCAATGGGCACCAGGCCCATATTTCTGGGCCCATGCTTCAAATGCAAGTGGGAGGGCCTTTGGGCCTCCTCAGTGCGCCAACCCTCAAGTCCCTTTGGGGCCTTGCCCTTCGTGGTGTGGACAGAGGAGATATTACAAGTCGAACTGCCCCTGGGCTCACAAGTTAAGCAGACATTCTCACCTGGCCCCACATTTCCAGTGATGGCCCCAGGAGCTCACAAACTGCTGGGAGCGCTGAAGATGGTACTCATACCCCGCCCAGTAGATGGCCACTGCGAACCCCCTAACCATGATGGGGCCTCAGATGCCTGGTGGTGGCAGGTAAAACAAGCTTCTTTTAACTGATACAAAAACCACATGTTTGACTCTAACTTATTCTGGCCCTGTTGGAGACTCCTCGATCTCTATTATGGGGGTAAATGGCAGGCATTCCCTAATTCCCTAAAGTCACCCCTCCTATGTTGTTGGAAAGTCTTTACCCTCTGTTCTTCCTCTCTCAAGGAAGACCTCCAGGTCTTCTCACTGGCATCAAGGCTAGAATACTTTTCTAAATCCCTCCCCTCTCTTTTCTCCAAGCTGTCTTTTCCTAAAGGACAAACTATAATTTCTCATTTGCTCTCTTCTCAACTAAAAAATCTATATAACTCAACCCCTTCCCAACTCCTTTATTCTGCTCTGTTTACCATAAAGTTTATTTTTCTCTCTCTGACTCTAACTTCTGGTGGTACCTCTCTACCTGTCTCACTGACTGTAAAACCCACAGGCTGGCCCTAGTCTGTTTGCTGCTTTTACATCTTGAAATTAGACAGCAGCTAAATCCTACAAGCAGCGCTCTCTCTCTCTCTCTCTCTCTCTCTCTCTCTCTCTCTCTCTCTCTCTCTCTCTCTCTCTCTCTCTCTCTCTCATAGAAGTCTTATCAGCTATGCAAACTAGATAAGCTTCAGCTAGATGCTTGGAAAAAAAAAGGTGAAAGTGAATGAACATGTTTCTGAATGGAAAGATATAGCCTGGGTTTTTATTATAGTAAGAAAGTATTGTGGCCACTATTCTACAGAAGGAAAAATTAAATTGGTTTCTCCCAAGAATCCTCTTTTATCCCGTAAAAATTTTCACCCCACTGTTGGCCTCGTCTGAAAAAATTTAATCATAGTCGTTTAGTGTTTTCTTCTTTTACTTTCTATTTTCACTATTGTCTTCTCCTAAATGAAATTAAACTTGTAATTGACCAGTCTAGTCATTTCTAATGTGGAAAACCTTTCTATCCTGTATTTTCTCTGAAAGGCATGACAATACTCTTGGGGCCCCCGCTAAGGCTTTTCCTGAATCAGACATTTTCAGGATCCCTACTCATATTTAAACTCTGCCTTTTTAACCTGTTATTTGGAATTAATATGTACGTTCTGAAGTTACATGAAATTCCTAAAATTTGATGTGGTCTAATAGAAAGCATGTCATTCTGGTTATAATTCTAAAATGTTGTTATGTACCAATTGTCCGTTGCCCCCTCCTAGACTGAGCTGATGCCCCTTACCCTTTCTCTGCCTCTGAAACAACCAGTTTGAGTCTTAGCCTCCCTTGGCTGACTCTATTCTCTCTCTCTGCTCCCCACTTATAACCCCCCAACTTGCTTACTCACTGTATCTGTCTGATCTCTTGAGCAACCCTGAACCCATGCTCATTGTAGCCTTTATTTCTCCTGGCCCTTCCACACTGAAGCTGTTCAATCAGTTCCTCCAAAGAACTATTAAATCTATAACCCAAACTCAAATTTACCATGTGCACTTCCTAAGAGAATATAGGTACCAGCCTCTAAAGTGCCACTGAAGGCAAACAGCCACACTTCAGAACTGGCTCTAGGGAGGAGGAACCCAAACCAGATCCAGCACCCCTATTCCCAGTTCCTCCTCCCCCAACCTTTTTTCTTCCCAGTTTAAAAAGAAAAAGGCATAAATGTCAGGACCCCCACAAGAGCAAGCCTTAGGCCAGGGATCAACATTCAGCTATCAAGGCAGTGTATTGTCCCTGGTACCAACCAGGTGAGCAAAGAAATGCAATCATTCGGATCAATAAGGAAAGCCAATGGACGAGTTTGACATGTGGGATGTGTCCCATGTGCGGTATGTGACCAGGATGGACCCTCTGCACAAAGGAACAAAGGAACATGCAAAGAATGGCGCCAGCTGAAGCCCACCAATAACTTCAAAGGACAATTTCACCTTGCCCAATCAGGAACTGAAACCTGGCCTGGCGACCCTCTCTCCATCCTCCTTCCTCACCATGTGGGTTTCTTCATTAAAACCCAGGCCGCTGGCACAGAGGAGGCAGTCTGGACCTTCCTTGGTTGGCTCCATTTCTTTACCCTGTAATTAAATCTCTGCTTGCTCACAAGCCTAACTCTGTCATGGGTTCTTTGAGCGACCTGAAACCCCACACTCTATAGACTCTTCCAGGCCCCACTTGTGCCCCTTCTACCTCTCCCTCCTTGAAAGTCAAATATTGGATGATCTCACCTATATTCGTAATATAGAGAAATAATGCACATGAGCTGATAAGATAAAATTAAACCTTTGGACTTTGACTGCAAGCTGTGGTTGCCAGAGAGGGAGGGGGGAGTAGGGCAAGTGCATGAAGATGTGCTCTGCTGTGCTGAAAGTTTTACTTCAAACATGGCAAAGGTTTAGTTGTCCAGCTGTGAAGCAGGTTGGGCAAGGAATGGAGAGGTGAGGCTTATTGAGCCCCACTGTGCTCTGATTACGTGTTAACTCAGAATCACCACAAAAACCTACTTGACCCCGACTTGAGGCTACAGAAGCAGTACCACTGGGAAGTGACCACTTCCTGAAGCTAACAAGACTAGCGGGGGAAACCACTAAGTCCAATCACCCTACAGTGGTTTTGGTGCTCAAAGTCAGCATCAGAAACCATTGTAATGCTAGAGGAAGTGATAATTTTCATAGCTAACTGGGAAAGTGTGAAGAATGATACAATACTGATAGATGAAAAGACGGAACAAGGATATAATTCAGAAGTGACTATAATATTTTACATTTTATTTCACTTAAATTACAATGAAACAACCACATGTGGCTGTTACCAAACACAACAGGTCCAGAGTGAGCATCAGCCAAAAGACACAAACCAAAGTTCCTTTAAAAAAGCAAAGGTTTATTCTGGTGACAAGGAAGGAGACAGCATAAAACAGCACTGCCCTAGGGCTTTCTGCTCAAGGTTACTGGTTCAGTTGAGGAAATGGGTGGTGATTGGTTAGCAGTTTGCTGGGGGAAGAGATAGTTTACAGCACAGGTGCCAGCCTTCCTTTTCCCTGCCCACTTGCTCCTATATCATATGCTGGGCATTGTCTTTAGTATTAAAATGAAGCCACCTTTAGGTTAGTCACAGCCATTGTAACCACAGAATGAGTCAGAACACTTAACCTGGTCAAAGATTTGAGCACTTCCCCTGGGCATTTATCATTCTATTGTCTAGAACTGCAGTAGCCTGGGAATCCAGGGAGACTGGGTTTTGAATGACAGGGACTCCATCAGGTTTTCAGGGTGGCCTCATGAATGCTGACCATTACACTATCAGAAACTCCTGTTGCTGGCCCACTAACAGCTACTGTGCTGACCACACATTTATACAAAAGCAGAAGCACTAGTTATTTCTAACAAGACAAACTTTCCTCCCTTCCCTCCCTCCTCCCTTCCTTTCCTTCCTTTCCTCCCTCCCTTCCTACCTTTCTTCCTTCCCTTCCTTCCTTTCCTCCCTCCTTCCTTCCTTCTTCTCCTTTCCTTCCTTCTTTTCTTCCTTCCTTTCCTTTCCTTCCTTCCACCCTTCCCCCCCACCCCGCCTCCCTTCCTCTTTCGAAACATAAATACATTTCAAGTTCTTTTATTCATCCTTCATGATTACACTTCCTTTATAACACTTTCTTCCTGCTGAAAGCCCCCATGGTCCCTTTCTATGGTGGCACTTGGTATAGACTTGAATTTTCAAAATTTTTAGTTGTCCCAGGCCTTTTCACAAGTGTCCTTTACTTCCCTCTGACTACTCACATCACTGGAAGGAATCAATGAGCCCATGGTCATAGTTTTAAGTGCCGTGAAGAAAAATAGGTTAAATGGCTACTGACAGTACGGGATATAGTTGAGACCAAAAAAAAAAAAAAAAAAAAAGTAAGTGAATAAATCTGGGAGGACAGCAAGTAAAAGATCAAAGGAAAGCTGCAGGCTGCAGGTAGGAATGAAGGCAAGCAGACAAGTAAGCAGGAAGAGAGAGGAGGAAGAAGCATTTTATTTTTATTTAGTTGTACATTTTGGTTGTTCTCCCTGATCCAGGAGGTGAACCCTCCCGGTCCTTGGGATACATGTGGATTATGCTTATGTCAGAGATAGCTGACCAAACCACTACTCCACTGCACCAGAAAATTCCTTTTAAGGGAACACAAAAGAACAAAGGGGGTGGCGGGGGGGGGGGGGGGAGTAGAAAAGAACCCAATATGCCTTGAAGGCATAAGGAGTATTTTTTAAAGACCAACAAGAGCAGCAAGAAATATTTGCAAGAATGGGATATGCTTTCCTTTTGTAAAGGAAATTTACATTTGTAATATAATAGAAATAATATAACAGAAATTTCCTTTGGTGGTCAGCATGGTGTATTATGGTGGTGTTTGATGAAGAGTGAACCTGCACATCTAAACTTATATTGTGTTGTAACTCCATAAAAAAGGAGTTCAGCAAACTCAGAATAATGGGATCTTTTGTACATGAAAGAAAATATTAACTGTCTGTTTACAGTGTTTCCTTGTTAAGTCTGCCTACACACCCTGAGCACCTTTTGCTTATACCCTTTCTGCTCACTGTCCCTGACTTGCCTCCCAGGCCTAGAAGTCCCAAGCCCCTTTTCCTTGGTTTTAGACTCAGGTGAACTAAATCCCAAGTTCTAACCCACCCCTCAGAGTGACTCACCTTTGGGAACTCCCCTATGTATGATGCACATGCTAATCAAGTCACGTCTGTTTTTCTCTTGTTAATCTGTCTTTGGTCAGTCTAATTTAGGGACCCCAGAGAGAGGATTTAAAATGAGTATGGGAAAAGATTTTTTCAGACAAGAGAGAGGAGTCAAACCGTTTTAACAAAACCCTAAGACTTCAAAATAGGCAAAACTGAAAGAAAGAGGGTTCAGAGTTGTCCCTCCAAGAAAAACAGCTGTTCTGACAGCTTGGGTGCCATTATGCCTATCTGAAGACCATGAGAACTTGCTACAAACTGACTGATTCTCTGTAACCTTTTTTTTTTTTTTTTTTTTCTATTTGGAAACTATTTAAAAAATCATTCTCTAAGAAGTGATGGATATTGGTATCACTGTTATTATTGGAGATAATACATTATCTTTAAAATAAAGATTCTTAAACTGCTGTAACTAGGCTCCCGTTTCAGAAAGAGATGGTGTTGTGTAGGGGATGAAACCCTTGAGAGTTCGAAGAAATTGGGTGTAGAAAAAAATCATTTTTGATCTGTTGGACGTAAGCTTTTTGAAGCTGTGATGCAGGGAGCTTGACCAGCTTTGTGAGACTGCATGGCTAGGGTAAAGACTGGGCTTCCAGCAAGTCCCCAAACACTGGTTATTCAGTGTCTACAAATGAGCCCCACCACCTTCCAGGAAACAAAAGCAAACAACAAAGTCTTCTCTTTTGAGAGGTAAGTAGAATGAAGACCACAGCCGGAATGGCGTTGTGGAAAAGAAGCTCACTGGGTTGGGTAAACATATTCTTAGTGACAGTAATGTATTCTAACACACTGATGTTAAAAAAAAAAATTCCATGAGGCTACAGTGATATTAAAAGAGAATAAACTGGGGGTGGAAGGAAGGAAACTCGTCTGTACAGAAGGATGTCAAATAAACGTGGGAGCTGGACACTAGTACTACTGTCAAAAGTTATTGGCGGAACAGGTCTAGTCTCAAAAGTATCCCCAACAGATGACTTTACTAGTTATAAAGGAAAAGACACCTCACAATGGGGGGATGACAAGGTCCAGCCTCACAGTGACCAGCAATGAGGGGATGAACCAATACCATGTGCCTCCTGATTCAGTGCTCTGAGGATACATCACTGAAGTATCACTATGGAAGATGGTAAGGGAGGAAGACTTCTAGGACTCAGACTACAGAGGTGCAGGATACCTGAGGTGGTTTCCCGAAATTGCTCCAAGAACCCGTAGGCCTTTCATAAGCGCCAAACACTAGGCCTTTCATAAACGCCAAACTTCCAAAGACCCAGATAAAGAATTCTGGTCACCTAAACTCTAGGGCAGTCTTTGTATAGTCCAGGTGTGAGCATCTATGCCCCAGGCAACCACCTAGGCTGCAGCAGGTCCTGTTCTAGCCAGAGGCTCTCAATAGCACACCGATTTCTCCATTGTTAGAGAGGCACATGTGCATACTCATTTGGATCTAAATTCACTACTCCTTAAGTGACTGCAGGCCAGTTTTAAAATTAGGTGGCAAGTCAGCTTGGGACATCCACCTGAAGGTCACCTTACTTAGTGCTGCCTCTCTAGAAGGGTGGGTGACACATAGAGGACAGGGGTGGTGGACATACTAGGGAGGTCATTACCCTACAGTCCTCCAAATCAGAAACATGCCCTTCCCTTGGGGATGAGCCCTTGGGGTTGTGATGATTCTCCTGGAGTTGATTATTAGCTTGGACTTTCAGAGGTATCAGAATGACTGGATATGCTGGGGGACCATGGTTTCATTCACCAGGCAGGGAGATGCACTCAGCTGGAGGGCACAGAAGGCCAGGATGTGGAGTGCAACCCAGCCGTGGGCCTGCACCTGCTGCCTCCAGCCTTCAGATTGGACCTGTGAGTAAGTGAGCAGTGGGGTCCAAGGGGCCTCAGCAGCACTCCTGTGGCTCTGCAGAGCCCTGGGCACTGGTGAGTGGAGGATCCAAGTGAAAGCAGCTGCTCTGCATGGCCTTGGGTTCAGTGGTTCTCTTCTGCTCAGCGAGGAAGTTGCTTCTGCACAGCCTGAAATAATGTCAAATAATGGCAATGATCACGTGGAAATTGTCCTGGAAAACAAGTGTCTCTGCGAGTCTGAAGTGTGTTACATATCCCCTTGAGGGACATGGACATGCTTGTGGAGTGATGGCTGGAGCAGCAGCTCTGCCAGGAGCTGCACTCACCTGTAGCTGAGGTTGGGGCAAAGGGTCCCCAGCTAGCCCTGTGCATCTGTTCCTTGCAAGTGAGCAGCTAAAAGTCTCCAAGATTCTTCAAACTGTCACAACTCTGTGTTCCACAAGCACAGAGAACACAGAGATGGTGGGGTGGAGACAATGGGCTGTGAGGAGTTGAACAGCTGGTCAGAAAGGGTTTCTGGGAAGCTTTCTGTGTGACAAACTGCATAATAATCTCCTAAGAATATCAGGATAAGCAACCCTCATGCAAGTAAGTGAGGATTTCTTGATAGGAAGTTTATTGGCCAAACGAGAATGGCTTTCTATGGACCCCCCAAATATGTTCAAAGTACTAAAGAAAAGGACTTCCAACTAAGAATTCTGTCCTAGACTATCATTCATAATTCTTTTTTTAAAAGGAAAGGTGCAGGTAGAATGAAGGAAGAAGCATTTTCTATTTAGTTGTTCATCATGGTTGTTCCTCTGAGACCCACGGCATGAACCTGGGTATGTATGCAGACTGTGATCTTGGTAGGTAACGGACCAAACAGCTACTCTCCCAGAGTGTAGTATCATTCAGGAGTAAGTACGTTTCTCAGACAAACAAAAGTTAAAGTAATTTAGTGTCATTAAAACAGCCTTGTAAGAAATATTAAAGATAATTTTATAAAGTTTTAAAAAATCCACTCATAAAAGCAGAAAGATACTAAAAAACCTGAGAGGAGGGAAGAGTGAAAATGTGGACTGTTAGAATGAGCTTGAGTTTAGTTTGCTTAGAACCCAAAAAGCCTATAAGAATAATACCGTATATGCAAACTGCACAGTGACTTCAGAACATAAGATTAACAAAAGAATCTCTAATAAAATGAAAAGGAAACTCAAAACAAGACTTGAGCTTATAGTCTGCCTCCCTCTCGAGTGAACAAAGGCAAATGACTTCTGTAGAGCTGGAGATGGGGACCTGGCCTGTGTGCCATTCCTGCTGCCTCCCTCCTCTTCTCCACATCAGGAGTTCCCTCAGCACCTGCTCCTTCCCACAGTGGCCACCTGGCTCCTACCAGCAGGCCCAGGTCTCTTCGCTCACTGGCTTCACTGCTGGCACTCCTCAGGCTATTCCCAGTCCCTGGCTTCAGTCTTGTCCACTGACTCCAATCTCATCTTGGCCTCTGCAATTTCCACATCAAATCCTCATGGTCATATGAGCACTCTGAAAAATTGGCATTATTTCTGAAATCTCAGCAAATACCTACCTCTCACCCTGCAATTCTACGCCAAGGAAATACTCAAGAGAAATAGATGTTTATGCCAACCAAAAGGCATATACGAAAATGTTCCTAACAGTCCCAGACGGAAACCATGCAGATATCCACCAACATTGCCATGATTAAATGTATTGTGGCCAGTCTCACAGCCTGTGACTGTGAGAAGGAATGACCAACCACGCTTGTAATGCCAGTGATGAATGGGGGAGTCGGCAGTCAGGGCAGGTCTTGTGTAATTGCTTACATGAAGTTCTAACCTGTTAGATCTACAGACGGTGGTTGAACCATAGGGTAGATACAACCGTAGGGCGCATGAGTCTGGGGTCAGGAAAGTTCTCTCCAGTGTGGTGGTGCTAGGAGACCTGGGACATACCTCCCGTCCCCTTCCTCCCAGCTTATATTTCCTTGCACTTCCTCACACCCAGTAGGGTTCCAGCTTCTTCTTTGGGCACTCCAACTTCCTGCCTACTCCTAGGTCACATGCCAATAACACATCATCCACCCTCAAGCTCAGAGATGCCTCGTAGCAGGCAGTCCTGGACAAGGAAGTCTGGGCCTCCAATTGATTTGTTCCCTGTGGGTCTGGTCATCTCTCCATCCATTGTCAGAGCTCTTTTGGGTCCTCTGGCTGGAACTCCTGGATTTTTTTCATGAGCACCCCTGACCCTGGCTTTCTCTGGAACTGTCCTACACAGGCTGCATACTGGACACTCCCTTGACAGAGGGCTGAGTCTAGCACTGCCCCTATAAACTATGACTTGACCAGGCAGCTTCCTCAGCATGGGGGAATCTGAAGTGTCTTATTCTAAAGGGAGCAGGCAGAAAAGAGAGTGGTCAGAATTGAGGTTAGCAAGAGGGCTACTGGCATGGGGGATAAATACCCCAGAATTGCAGGGTGTGTTCACAAGCCTCTTCCAGCCCTTTCAGTGATTCCTGCCTGTCACCTCGGGGAGTCCCTCCTCAGTGGTGGGATGTCCAGACCACCCCATGGAGCAACCTGGCCTCTGGACTGAGAGCCATGTCTGGCTGGCCCCTCGGCTCACCTGGAGTGGTGTGGCCCCTGTATGTTCATGTATGACCCTCAAGATTGAATATTTTATACTTTTAAATGATTGAAAAAAAAACCCAAAAGATCAGTAATGATTTATGACACAGGAAAAATCTATTAATTCAAATCTGTGTCCATATATCACTTTTGAATGGAACACAGCTGAGTGTGTGTTCATGTGCCTAGGTTACTCTCACCTTCCAGGACAGAATACTCAGTGATCATACAACCTGGGAGTCCTGTGGGGTTCCTATCACCCTCCCTGCTCATGAGTGTGCTAGATGTCAAGCAGGTTCAGTGGCTCCAGGCACAGCAAGCTACCCAAGGGAAGGATGAGTCATAAAGCCTTTTTAAATCCACTAGATCTCAGACCTTACCTGCTAGGTGGTGACTCAGAAATAATTGAAGGTACCAAGCGTAAGTGAAGACCACTGTTAACAGTGGATAAAAGGACAACAGTCTGAAGGTGCTTTTTAAAATCAAACATACACTGACCATGTGACTCAGTCATTCCATTTGTAGGAACTCATCCTAGGAAAACAAAATGTATGTTGACAAAAGACTGAGAATATTCACAGATGCCTTATCACTAATGGAAAAGAGCCCAAGTGACTATTGACAGGGAAATGGGGGAATGAAGTGTAGCATGTGGAATTAATGGACTACAAAATGACAGAAAGAAGCCAGCTCCTGATGCACACAGTCCCATGGCAGAGCTTTCAAACACTGTGCTGAGCAGAACGCAGACGTGGCAGCATCCAGTGGGGACTCCATTTGTATGAAGTCCTGGAACTGGAGTAGTGTGTTGTGATGGAAGAGAGAAGTGGTCTCAGGCCAGAGGTGGGAGGGGCCTGTCCCTGTCTGGGTTGGCAGAATTGGGCGATGGGCTGAACAGGTGCACATACTTGTCAAACTGTCTGAATTGTATGCAACAGACCTGTGCATTTAACCATGAAAAAGTACTGTGGTAAAAACTTAAAACTTTAGATCAGTCACACCATGGTAGAGTCACAGAAACAAGAGGACGCAGGCTTCACAGGAAGTGGGGTGGGCTGGGGTGGGGAGGGAAAGTCAAGGTCTAGCGCACCCTCAGGGTAGATAGGACCAAGGGTTCCCCAGGAAGGAGAACCTGATCCTTGCTGAGGGAGGGATCCTCTTGGCCCACATATTTTAAGGGGAGACTGGCAAGATGGAAAAAATCTAAGGTTGAAAAAAGGCAAGGTGATTAGGCTTGAAGGGAACTTTCTGAAGAAAAGCCTTTATCAGGGTACTGCCTTCCTTGAGCTGTCTTCATCTGTCACACTGCTTTAGTAAGACTTAATTTACATACTATGAAGTTACCCACTTAAAGTGCACACGTCAGTGGTTTTTAGCATATGTACAACTGCCGTCATCCCTTAAGAACCCTGGCCCTGATGCACTGGCTCCCAGTCGCAGCCCACCACCAACTAATCTGTATGCTATTTCTACAGATTTGCCTGTTCTAGATAGTTCATAGAAATGGAGTCAGGCACATGTGGCCATTTTGTCTGGCTCTCTTCACTTGGTCTCATGTTTTCACAGTGGAATCTCTTCATCCCTAGAAGCTGAAAACCCTGTTCATATTCCCATTTCTCCCTGTCATTTTAGAATGTTTCCTGAAGGACTCAGAACTTTGGCATTTTTATTTTCAAACTGTGTGACTCTTGAAAGAGCTTCAGTGGGCCCATTGTGTCTGGACCTGAGCAGCAAAATTCCAGTCACCCTACAGCCCATGCTCTTCTGAACCAGGACACCTCCTGAGGAATCTTATTTCTGAACAACGTAAGTAACAAGTCAAGAACACAGGGCTGCACTTACCCATCAAAACAAACAACACAGAAAGTTAGCAGCTGAGGCTGTTCAAAATAACAAAGGGGCAGTGCAGCCTGGCGATAGTTTTCATTTCTCTTGACTGTATGGCCATTTTTCTAAATTATTACAAAGTTTGATATTACTGTGATGGATGAATGAATCCATCCAAGACTTGATCTTGATAAACAGGCCAACGAGGGCTGATGTGACAAGTAAGTCTGTCAGGAGACACTCTGGGAGTGGCAAGCTAGTGTGGGGTTTGGAAGCCTCCAAGTCTCGTTGGGTCCAAGCAGGGACCTGTTGCTCCTGTGGCCCAGTTTACTGCTACACATGAGGAGGAAGTCCCTGCACACAGGCTGTGAAATGAATGAACTATTGGCAAACTAAAACCAATTTGCCCCCTCCTGACAGTGTAAGTAGGCTCACCTGGCCATCACTTCCAAGATAATCTCAAGGTGATTCTAAGGATCTTGGGTGTGAGAACCTGACCTCTTCTCCCAGGCAGAGACCCCTTCTTGGACGCTGACAGAGCAGGGACATACTTGGTTCAAGAGTTTGTCTTTTCAGTTTGTCTCTCTGTCAGTCAGAAAACCGAAAACAGTGTCCCTATATTTGTTTTGCACACGTGTCTGCACCTTGCCTGGGGCAGCCTGGGCTGGCCCATGGTCTGACAGTCCTTACAGTATGGGCACAGCGGTCGGAGTCCCACCTGCCCTAAAAGCCTCTCTGTTTAGGACTGTCACAGTGAGAAACATTATCCCTGTTTCTGGCTCACAGCTCCCCAAACCCTTGGATTTTCCTAAGCATAAGAGCATCTTCTGTTATATTTGGTCTTAGGGTTTTGAGGAGTGGGGTTGAGGAAAACTGACTTATTACAGGTGGGTCAGAAGCACCTGGACTTGTGATTGGTATCGGGAGGGAAGCAGTGTGTAGGAGAGAGTCCTTAACTTGTGGGGTCTAATGTGAACTCCAGATAGTGTCAGAAGTGAGTTGAACTGTGGAACAGTCAGCTGATGTCCCAGAGTTCTTGGTGTGATGACCTGCTTCCCAATTCTGGTGTCAGAGCTCAGTGCTGTCAAGAAAAGGGGTGAGTGGTAGGGTAGTGTAACAGTGTTCCCTCTAGAGGGGTGGACTTCCTCACTTTTCATGGCCTCCAAACAAGTCACTTTAAAGTCACTTTACCAGAAGCTGCACATCCTGGTGTGGCTTCCCCACAGCTGCAACCTGGGGAGACTAAGTTTGCTAAGGAACTAACCCACTGTGGTCCCACATATCCTCAAGGTCTCCTTTGGAATCATCCCATTACTTTATAGCTATCCTTGATTTTACTCCAAAATGGTATTGGCCCAGCTTGAACAGCACTTCCACTGGCTCTGAAATGGTTCTAAAAATCAAGTTTATCCTGAAACAATGATTTGTTGTGCCTGAGGGTATTTAAAAGCATGTGCTGGGAGTTAACCTAAACACCATTAAAAAAAGTTTTCCTGGTGGAGGGTGTGGGGTGAAATATTGATTGAGATACACTGTAAATATTAAAAAAAGAATGTAGCATTGTGAACAAAAGATTTAATAGCAATAATTTTCAAAAGTGTTGCCTTATTTTTGTTTAAAGGAAAGGTACAGGCAGGAATGAGGCAAGCAGAGACAGGCAGGCAGGCAGAGAGGGGAAGACTTAAGTACTTTATTTTATTTAGTTGTTCCTCTTGTGTGTTGTCCCCCAGCGCTGGGACAGGAACCTGAGTTCTCAAGGTGTGCGTGGACTGCACCCAGGTGCTAAACCACTAGGCTACTAGGGTATGCTCAGTTTTGCTAACTTTAAAAATTATATTAGTGCAGAAGTCTTTCCTATGGTGACACAAAAATCTAGAAGTCATCGAATAAGATAAATTTGTATTAAAACACCATATGTTAGATAAATTTAAATACATAGACAGTAAAATTGCATTAAAAGTAAAGTAAAAAGTAAAACAATGGGAGAAATTTACAACATTTTATTGCAATAGCTAACTTCCTTAATATAGAAAAGCCTAAAACCAGTAAGATAACCATAATTATATAGTAAAGTTAGTAAGGGATACAAACAGACATGTCACAGAAAAGGTAACACTCACACATATGCCCAAAATGGAGTCCATCACCCAGGCTGGCTGGCAGTGGTGGTTCTGTGGTGTGGTGAGGGTGGGGGAGCATGATGTTGTGGGGTTGGAGGAAAATGTTCCTCTCCAGGGCTCTGCAGTTGGCAAGCTTGTGCCCTGAGGGTTGGCTGCCCCCATGAGAAGGGGCAGGATGTGCTATAAGTTACAAGGAAGCCTGAGAAGGCAGCCCTCTACAGGGAGGGGCATATGGGGACCCACTTCTCATGAGGGCCCCGGTTTGCATCTTTTACAATGTGTTAGAGAGTGCCAAGTGCAGTTATTTTTTAAAAAAGACAAGGACTTGTCCACCCAGGTAGAATAGTGGTTAGGTCAAATGCTTCCAAAGGAGCAAGCCAGTAATCCCCGGTTTGAGTCCCGAGTTCGAGTCCCAGGTCCTGGGGAAAAACAGCCACTATAAACAACTAAATAAAAATAAAATAGAATGCTTCTTCCTCCTCTCTCTTCCTGCCTGCCTGCCTACTCACCTTCATTCCTGCCTATACCTTTTCTTTAAAAAGAAAAGAAACAAGGACCTAGTTTATTATTATAGTACACTCAATATAAAATGACTTGCATATTTGCTAGACTCAAAAATATTCCACAACTTATTTGGTGATCATTTGGGGAAGCTTCCAGTTGTTGATGTTTTCAGATGTGAGCTCACTTATCTATAAATGGAACAAATCAATTCTTACCTTCATGCATCTTTGGTTCCTTGCCTCTGGAGCTCCTTCAATATTTAAACTATTGAAATATTCTGGAAAGCAAGGCGGGTGGGTATTGTGGGGACGGCAGATTCCTGTGCCCTTCTCTTGTGTCCTTGCTTCAGTCCTCAGCAACCCTTTTTATGGATAGCACCTATCCCGCTATTATATACTTCTTCTTGGAGGTATGTTTTGGGGAAGCCACTGGCAGGGGAAAGTTGACCTGTTTGTTGGAGTTGGGTAGTAACTGTCACCCCTCCGACCAGATTAAAGTACTCAAGGGAAGCTCTGACCACGCCCTCCTGAGTCCCTTGAGGACACTTCTCCAATATCAAGCAAGGTTTTATGTCTGGGTCCCCTGCCACCTCAGCTCAGAGAAGTAAAGTTTCTGGGAGGTGAAGAGTAAAATCTGGTTCTTCATTTCCTTGCAACTTCTCTCCCACAGGTCCTGTTGTGGTCCTGGAATTCAAGGGGCCAGACCCCCTGCTCTCTGTGGTCAGGCCTGAGACAAATCTCCAGCATGCAAGGCCTTCCCCAAGAATGGCCAGATCCTCTTCCTCCCCACTTGGGGACCAGCTGTCTGTTCTGACAGACAGCTGAGAGGGTCTCCTTAGCCAGGCCTCTTAACATTCAGGGCCTGCAGAGGACAGCATGGACAGGGATGCCAGGAGGGCCTGCTGGAGGCTACACATGCCATTCTGCTATCTCCCAGGAGGGATACCAACAGGACTTAGTTGTGCCACCACCTGTCACCCACCTCAGCAATTTTGTGCTTAAACTTAAGAAGCAGGGACCACAATGCTTCCTGCAGGGTGGGGGAGGAAGGTTGTTGCTGCTTGTCAAGAGGAATCACAGGAACAGAAACCCTTGTAAACCCTTTATTCCGAGTGCAACACATGGAGTTCAGTTTATGGCATGTCCTATACACTTCTTGCAGGGACATCAGTGGACCTAGGACCCATATTGGAGCAGTGCCCACTGCAGATGCAGATCAAGTGCCAGTGTCCCAAAGGCCCCGCAGTGGAAAAGCTGTCCTTAGACACCAGAAGAGCCACAGAGGGCTGTTCCTAGAGCTGTGGCACCTGGCTGAGCCCCATGTTTTTCTGATGTGGTTCACAATAGATGGCTACACAAGCGCTCAGCATCCAAAGACAGAGACATCTCTCATGCAGTATAGCCACAAGCAGTTTGCAGCTCTGGCCAGAGCACACAAGGTCCATGGAGAGGTATCCTGGCTCCTCTTCCTATTCACAGTATCAAGTCCATCAGTGAACCCAGAACCATCTAAGAACTGAGGAGACAGAGCTCTGGGTGATTTCACATGTCCACACCCGAGAATCCAAAAGTTCACTGTGACAGCTGTACAGAGGTCTGCACTTGGGGGAACCAGATGGGCAGGGAGACTAAACAAGGTATCTGTTTTGTGACAGCTGTTCCAACCCTGCAGACCCAGGTGGTTAGAGGGGAATAGACAGACTGTATTGCCTGATCCCGGCATGCCCTTTGCTGTTTGGTTCATCTGGGCTAAGGTGATTGGTATAGTTGTGAGCACGAGCAGTATTCCAGCCCCTGCTCATTTGGAGGCGGGTCTGCAAGACTGAGCTGTGGCCTCCCAAAGCATCAAGGGGTCCCAAAAAGGCTTGTTCTCAGAGAGACGGAACTGCTTTTGTGGGGATGGCAGGGTCATCCAGCCACTACAGGGCCAGACTCTTCTGCCTGTTCAAGTTGTCGATGTAATGGAAAATGGCCCCCAGAGCCCAGCTTGTCTCCACGCTGTCAATTTTCCTAGTCAGCTTGAAAAGACAAAGAGGGGAGAGGGGACCACCATGTATACTGAAAAGCAGGCATGGTCAGGTTAGAGGGACGGGGTGAGGGTGGGGCTCCAGTAGCAAAGACCTACCTTCAGCACTTTGTCTCCTGGAAAGCCAAACTCCTGGAGTAGCAGGCTGATGTAGGTAAGGTCCATGCAGGCAAAGGGGCTGCTCTGGGGCTGGGTCTCCGCTGTGCGGCACACTGGGAGTGAGACAGCAGAGCAGAGCTGCTGACCCCATCCACTCAGTTCCCTCAGACAGGCCTGGAGCTCAGAGCAGAAAGGCTCTGTGGTAGGACCAAGGTGACTGCCAACCTGTCTTGGTGTCACCGGCAGAGCCAGCTCTTGGTTACACCTCTGTAGCCATGACCCTGAACACTGAAAAGCTGGCTCAGAACAATCCACCCCTGTTGCTGAGGGTGAGGGACCAAACACCAACAGCCTTCCCAGAATTTTCTTTTTTTCCCACTATAAAGTCAGATACCCAGTGTCCACAGGACAAGCTCAGTGACAAGAAAGCTTAAAATAAGCCATTTTGGAAGAACTTTCTGTGTAGAAATGCAAAATTTTACTTTTTCCCTCTGCCATTGGGAACAGCAATGGAGAGCAGAATGCTTACATGCCCACTTCCACGTGCTGGTCGACTGGACCAGGGGATGCAGAGGCAGAGGACAATGAGCAGGTGGTCAGGTCTGCTGGGTTACCCACTATACCCCAGAGGCAGTTCGTCACCCATGTGCCAGGCTCTTGTGATCTTGGTGAACTCACTAGGACGCTTTCATGGGTTATGGGAGTTGCAGTCAAAGGTGTAAGAAAAAATGAAGCCAAGGAAGTCTGTTCTGCTCCACCTTAGGACTACACTACACCCTTTATAGCTAAGACCCCTTTCTCTGTTGTGGTCACAGACATAAAATAAAGCACAACTCAGGACCCCAAGCACATTGCGAGTTACACGCTCCATACCTTTGAACACTCATCTGGAGACACCATCAGGAACCAAAACCTAGGAGCATGCCTGTCACATGCTGGATACTGTCCCTGCTCCCAGGCCTGGGCCTCACCCATCACTCACCGTACTTTGCTGCAACCTCAAAGTCAGCAACAACAAGACTGCCTCCCTCCTCTGCATCTGTGGGAAGAGAAAAAGGCCCAGTCTATACAAGTGTCTGGAGCCACCTCTGCCAGTCTACCCCCAGCAGAGGGAGACTAGGGTGCATGCCTGGCTGTGTGCAGGATGGTGCTGCATTGGGGGCAGGGGCTTAGAGGGTCTCCCAGAGGAAGCTCATCGGGATCCTTGGAATCTACAGATAGAGCAAACTTAGCTTTATTTATTTATTTTTACCTCAAGACGTGGGTCTAGAACCCAGGTCCATAGACTTTACATGGCTTGTACCTTAGCTGTCTTAGCCTCCTGAGCCACAGGGGTACACAGAGCAGTTATGTAATGGTCAAAGAAATCAAAGCACAGAATTGGAAATGTTTCCTAAAGCTGTGGCCCTGAGCTCAGCAAGCATTTTCTAATATCAATTTCCTGAGGGTTAAAAAAGTTCTATATAAAAAAGTGAGGAGTACTTTGATAAGTCTTAAAACAAATGGGCAGAGCCTTTTGAGGGCTCCAGAGGGGTGGGCCCAGGTCCCACGCCATTCCCAAAGGGAAGCACCAAGAGCTGTCCTTCAAGGCTCAAGGACAATGATCGTCCCTTCAGTGTGCTTCAAACCTCTACATCTGACAGTGGGGCCTGAGTGTTCTATCATTTTGATTGGAATGCTGCAGCTCCTCAATGTTGAAAAGGAAAAATCATGACTTTTTCTTGACTTTGAGAATTTGCTAAGTTAGCAAGTGTTGCCTTAGGGTGGGTTGTTCTTCTGAAAGTAGACCCAAGCTTTTCTTCCAGAGTCACATGTAACCATAAAGGGAGTTAGAGCTTTTCTAAACAGCCCACTATCTCCCAAGGTCAACCTAGAAAGATGTCAGTCTCCCCAGGAAAGGGCAACCTGCAGTCAGGATGAGGGCCCCCAAACTGACATAGGGGTGCTAGGGAGGAGACCCAGAGACCCAGCCAGACAGGGGCCTCTAGAAGGTAGTCAGACCCAGTGGGGTGTGGTAGACCCCAGTGTCCCAGAGTCAGAAGCAGAGCATGGTCAGGAGAGCACAGGTGAGTATACTCTTGCTTTAGTTCTGGGGCGGCAGGCCAACCAGCCCTGGGGTCAGCTGCTTGGGGCACCCCAGGGACCTTGCTTTGTGCCAGAGAGGGACTTGGGGAGGAGATGAGAGGTGCCCTTCCAACCACCTTCCACACTGGCCGTTGGGTCCCAGGAAGCCAAGAAATTGCCAATATGTATAACTTATTTAATTCTTAACTTATTTGTTCTTATTCTTACCTGATGCGTGCATTCTGATACTCTCGATTTCATTAGAAACATTCTGGTCACAATCCACTAAAGTGACATCAAAGCCCTCTCAAACTCTGAGCACCAGATCCTTGGCAAACTGCACATGGCCCTCCTGCCGACTCCTCCATCCGGGGTGTGCACGGGGTTCTGGTGGGGCTAGCCTTTGACCAGGAGCAGTGGGGACCCACCCTTACCTATGAGGCCGACGTTTGCTGCAAGGTCATAATAGTAGGAAAAAGCATAAAACTCCACACTCTGCACTTCTTCCGTCCTGTGCACTCTGTCTTGGAGAATTTCTGACACCCGGCTGGCACACAGCTCATGAAGGTTCACTGTGGGGCAGAGCAGAGCCTGCAGGTCAGTCCTGGGCCTATTCCCAGAGGGGAAACCTGGACCTGGAGGGTGAGGTGGGACTAAAATCTGCACAGACTGCAACCTGAATTGGGTACTTGTCAACATGCTAATGAGGTGACTCTTGTGGTCCCTTGATGGCTTCTGATTGTCGAAGGAATCAACCTTGTGACAGAGGTGGGGATTCTATCACACAACTGAAGGGAGAAGGGTTGGGGTTGCGTTAATCACCAATAGCCAATGATTCACCCAATCATGCCTACTTACTGGAACCTCGTAAAACCCCTAACAGTGGGATTTGAAAAGTTTCTGGTCAGTGATCAGATCAGCAGTGCTGGGAGGTGGCACACGGCGAAGGGCATGGAAACTCCAGACCCTCCTTCTCTGTGGCCTGCACTGTGCACCTCTTTCACTAGGCTGTTCCTACATTGTGTCCTTTATAAAAACTGGTACAAATAAAGCATCTTCCTGAGTTCTCTGAGTCATTCTAGCAAATTATCGGAGGGGTCGGAGGGAGATAGGAATCCCCAACTTAAAGCCAGTCGGTCTGCTCTGGGAGCTCTACTACTTGCTCCTAGCACTTAAAGCAGGGCAGTCTTGTGGGGCTGAGCAGTTCACTGTGGATTATGCCAACTCTGGGCCATCAGTGTCACAGTGCAACTGTGGTGTCTGGAGAGCTGAGAAAAAGTTGGTGTCAGGAGTGTGGTAAGTGGAAACACCTCTGTCACTAAGGCAGACAAACTTGCTGCCCACATTACTAGCCTGGAAATAGCATCTCTTTTAGAAGAAATTCAGAGAGCAAGAACAAAGATGACACAGCGTAAGAGAAGCCAGACTAGGAAGACTGTTTGGTTGGGGCTCCAGTACCTCCCGTCCTCGCCAGCAGCTGGGTAATGGTTGGGCAGAGAGGCCGCCTCTGCTGAAGAAAGAAGCGTCTCCCGCTCTGTTCAGACACCGGCTTGCCCAACTGCTGGCCAACAGCCCAATTTGGCATTTGTCCTGGAGTCTCAGATGCTCGAGTCCTTCTCACTGGAGACTTACTGGAAGCACTTGGGGACAAAGGGGCCTTGTGGAGAGAGAGCCCTTGTATAAGTGCTGGGCTCTTCCCAGGGCCTCCTGGGGCACTGGCCATCCCAGAGGCCCTCTGTTCCCAATTCATGGGCAAGAGTGAGCTTATGTGTGAAAGGCTTGACTACAGGCTCCCTGATCCTCAGGGGAACTTGGAGGGGGCACGCTGACATTATCAACCCTTAGGAAGCACCGCCAAAGGTAAATCCACGGTACCTGATTTCTGTCCTGAAATGCTGTATGTTATCTCTGCGTGTTCCCATTCTCCTTTGAAGCCAGGAGACAAACATGGGCTGACCAACTCCTTTCCATCTTTAGCTGAAATGAAGATTGAGAAGAATAGAAAGGCATACTACCCTGCATAACTAGTGAACCTGGGGCTGACGCAGGGCTCAGGGGTGACGGGTGGGGGACTAGTGATGGTGGCTTCCTTTGTACCAGATGACACAGGGCTCAGGGGAGATGGGTGAGGGACTAGTGATGGCTTCCTTTGTACCAGATGACACAGGGCTCAATGGAGACAGGTGGGGGACTAGTGATGGTGGTTTCCTTTGTACCAGATGACACAGGGCTCAGGGGAGACGGGCGGGGGACTGTGATGGTGGCGTCCTTTGTACCGGATGACACCTGGTGGAGATGTGCAGGTCATCTGGGGAAACAGCTTTTGACCCAGAAGCTGTAATAATGCCTCCTCTGTTCTGGAAATATGGTCACTGAGGGGCTTTGGGGCTCAGGGCACCTGCTAGTGCTGTACAGGAGGGAGCCATCATTACTCAATTTGATAGGTGGCTGAGACTGGAGTGAGCCGGTGGGGTTCACAGACGCCACCTGTGCCCTGTTGTACGATCTGTGCTGCTCTTGAACACAAAAGCTAGGGCCCCACAAGCAGCAAAGGAAAAGGGAGGGTTTGGTTTCCATAGTCAGCCTTAGAGTGCGACCCAAGACCACAATCTGCTCTCCAATGACAAGTGGGTCCGTGACGCTGTCCTCTACCCTGGATTGGGCCTGCTTTCTTCAGGTGAGAACATGGGTCACCTCAGGAAGTATTCATTCTGAGGACTGCCTGGACAAGTGGAGGAGTGGCTGAGGTGCCCCAATTGCTACCAACCAGGGTCCTGGGACTCCTGTGGAAACATGACCTAATTTAAGCCTGTGGCATCACAGACACAACACTAAAAACTTCTGGTCATGGCCTTAGTCACTCTGTCTGGTGGGTGACCCATAAACAGCAACAGGGAACACTAGGGCAATATCCTCTGGGGAAGGGGGTGTCACAGCCCCTTGTGCAAAGGGTCTTCTTTCATGTACACTACTGGCACAGCTATCAGGAAGTGGCGAAGGCTTGAGACTCACCATGTCATTAATAACCTGATCTGATACTGGCTTCTTCTCTGGTCAAACATCTGTAGGAAAGGCCAGGCCTGAGGCTCATGATCCTCCATCAAGCAAGAGAAGATGGAGGGATGTGCTGGTATGATGAGGCACTCCATGAATGAAAGAAAAGCCACTGGCCTCATGACAACAGCCTCAGAATCACCTCTGCATGATCCTCCCAACAAAGGATTTGGGTCATCTCTTCAAATTCTTATAAACAAGTCAACTTCAAAGGGAGATGAGACTGTATAGTTACTTGGGTTCACAGAATCCCCAGATCAGTGTTTTAGACATGATTTTACTAGCTTCTTTCTTTTAACCCATTTTCTGTTTAGGAAAAAAGTGTAGCTCACTGCCAGCTTTCATTTAATTTTACATAAACACTGCTTTCGATGTGAAAATAAAATATAAAAACTCTCCTTGGAATTATTTCTAAACAGAATTTGTCTCTAATCCTAATATAACAGAAATGCACATGATAATCAGTATTTAATTACTCAGGAAAAATGGGAAATGGGTTTAAAAATATATCTGAAAATGCACAGCCTTCATCCCATCAGGGTCCTGCCAAGATCGGGGGCCTGTGAGCTGCTGAGATGTGGGGAGGGGGCACTCTTCCCCAGGATGGAGCAGCTGCCTTCTAAAGGCATCTAGGCCTGTGTACAAGGAGGGCCTCAGCCCGCAGTCCACTCACCAGGTTTCCCCTCCACGCCACCCATAATTGCCAGTCGTGCTGACATTAATCCAAGTCCCAGGTAGCTGTGGAAAAAGAAAATCGTGGGTGAAGGGCTTGCCTGCATAGATGTCCTGGATAATACCCTCAATTCTGCCCCAGAACATTCATTTGACCTGGATCCAAAACAGCTGGGAAAAGGAGGAAACTTGTGGGAAGCCAGCTAGCAGGTTTTCTGCTTCTAGAAGTCTCTCTGTGCAGTTTAAGACACTCAGCTAACATTCTGGGGATCATGGACAAGCTGATACACGAGACAGATGTGACCTTGACTTTACAAGTGCAAATGCTGTGTGAAAAGAATCTACTGAAGGTACACATGGCAAATAGCCCAGAAAGATCCTGTACAACCAACAGGCTCTTCTGCATTTTTTTCAAAAATCTCCAAAGCAGGACAGAACAAGCACAAAAGGAATGTTACTTTACTGTGGGTAACTTGAAAAGTGAAGGGATCAGAGGGAGGGAGGGGGAGGAGGAAGAGGAGGAAGGAGGATGGAGAGGGAAAGGCAGTGGCCCTGGGTCCATAGCAGGGGGTTTCAGGTCATGGCATCTGAGAATGAATGCCTGACAACTGTTGCCCCACAAGTCAGTGCAAGCTGAATTACTGCCTGGACACTGCCCTGATCCTGCACTTCCAAGTGCACATACCTGTAGGAGTAGAGCTTGTATGTCCTATTAAACATTTGGAACGCCGTCAGGTAGCCAGAGGGGGACGTCTCCAGGGTGTGCTGGGAAGAATACAAGTGTTACATCTCTCCTGCTGGCCTTTCTTGAAGATGTCCTCACATCCCAATCATTAAAAAGAACAGGGATATTCAAATACTATCCAGATAAAAAAAATTTCCATGAAGTCCATGTTTAAAGGAGTTTAGGGCAAGTCATGAGTAACATTTACCCATTCTGACAAATACAGTACAACAGGACAAGTAGGAGTGAATGCTAGTACTTCATTGAAAATGAAAAAAATAACAGGTAAGAGTGGGAGAGGAGGGACTATTTTTAAAGCAGCAGATGCTCTTAATAGGAAGCTTTTTCATCTCCTTTGGAGTATATCCTCAGAATGTTGAAGTCGTGTCTCACCCATGAGTGAGACTAGCAGTCCCTTCCCTCAAAGGCACAGGGAAGGGTGGACCCACTTCACATTCTCTGGTCCAGGTGGTTCCAGGTACCCTACCATTGAGCACCCCAATGAAGACCATTTCTGTTTTGTCTTTCCCAGGTAGAGTTAAACTTAAAGAAGCATTAACTGAATGAATCCACCTCACCCACCCGGAGGTATTAGGAGAATGGGCTTCCCTCCCGCACTGTGGAAACCCCTCTGCGGCAGGCACCACGAGGGAGCCATTACCTCAGTTCTGGGAAGGAAGGTGATCTGAGTGGATCCACCGCCCAAATCCAGCATGCCCACGCTGCTTCTGCCTGGGGTTTTCAAAGTGCCTGAAGCACAGTGGAAACAAAATGCAGTGAGGAGACAGAACAGAAGAAAGTAAAACAACACTGAAAGCCAGGACTTCAAGTCAAAGAACAGGCGAGAGAAGGAGCCGCACGAATGCACCGTGTGCTTGAGGGACAGGGACAATGGCCCCACCTCTGTGGCTTTTATTTGAAGGACACTGATCCTCAGCAGAGACACTGACTGGTCACATCTGCGGAAAGCACTGCTCAGCAGGAAGACACTGACTTCTCTGCTATTCTTCCTGTCTCCACCTCAGCTCACCTGAGGTCAAGGCCCCTAACCTGTCCCCTAATAGGGCTCTCCATCCCCAGTGTGCAAATTCTGTAGGAAATTTCTTACTTTTTCATACAGATGACACACACTGGTCTTTTCCATGATTACAGTAAAGGAACAAAAATTCACATGTACTGAGAATAAGCAAGGAAAATTCCCTCCTTGTCGCCTGTTTCCAAGAACAGATATTTTTGCTGCTTTACCTAGAACAGAGAAATTTTATTATCTGGTGATAAGCACTCATATTACATCTAACATCTGAAGACATAACTAGTTTTATTCACAACAGGGCAGGGACCCCGAGAGTGCTGCTACAGGGGTCAGGGTCATGCAGAAGATCCCCTGAATTTGTATTCGCTCATCCTGACCTCCAGGCACATTCCCTGTCATCCCAACATGCTGCTTTGGGAAGCAACACTAAGAAACTCCGAAGGGTTATTTTAAATAGAAATGATCCCCTACTCTCCAGTCTGTGAACTGTCAGCCATTTGATGAAGTGACCATACCTGTTAGGAAGTTGATGGTGATCCATGCAGAAACTCCTACAAGAGAGGGTCACAAACAGCATGTGAATTGCTTGAGATCTTCAAACACAGCACACGGACTCACATAATCAGCTGTCAGGAGCATAAAGCGACCACGTGCTCACTATATTCAGCCTCTGACCACCCACAAGAGCACTCTCCATGATCTTCAGTGGTTTCTAGACGATACCATGCTAAAAACCAGACTACTCTACCAATGACCCATCTCGTGTTTTTATCCCCCAACCTCTTTTTTGGAGAGTAGGGATGTGGACCAAATATTTCCTTTCACAAACATATTTAAAATAAGGGGCTAGTAAAGAAGTGCCTTTCTCCTGAATTAATGAAAGAAACACATTCTGAACACGGTAGAACTGGGATCTTCTCTAACTATTCTTAAAATAAAAAGATCATTTGTTTTTAGAAACTGTTCTGGGCTTGGGGCTGATCAAGATGAGACTCCATCTCTAATAATGGCCCCAAAGATCCTCTGAGACAGTTAAAAAAACTGACATTGGGAATGGGACAGTCCCCTCCCTTCCTGTTTACCCACCATCCAGCAGGGAGAAAGCTCCCCAGGGACACTGGCATAGCCTAAACACAGCTGCCTACTGGTCCACTGCACAGGTAGTTTGGGGACTCTACCTTCATCTGTTCCGTTCATGATGGAGACACAGTCATCACCTACTAGGAAAGGTGATGCCTTAAATACTTCTTTCACCTAAATGTAAAGAGAGACACATCTGAAACCTTTAGAATCTAGACTCCTACTCCCAATCAGCCTATGTTTTCAGCAGCGGCAACAGAACTTCAGAGGACCTCAGCAGTGCTGCCCTTTATCTTGAGCTTCTCTAACTCTGTGCTCCTGAGACCTCCCTAGGCTAGCTGAGTGGCTGTTGCCCCGGAGCACCCTGTCTTAGGCCATTCTCAACTAGAAGAGCTATGGGGTGCACTCAGTCTGCTGGGCACCTAAATGCTGCTTGCTGTAGGCTGGGAGATGAGAGGTGGTAAGCCCTACTCAGCAGAGCTGACCTGGGATGACTCTCACATAGCCTGAGGGCACTGCTCCCTGCAGAGTGAGGCACAAAGGAAGGGAGAAGCCTCTACATGGGACCAGTACCATGTGGATGCATTTCTGTCTCCACTTTTTAGCAAGTCTGATATACAGAAACCTCAGCACATTTGCACATCCCAACTGTGCCTGTGCCCCACAATCTGACTTGAGCTCATAATAGTCATTTTTGTAAGGGACCTTGACAGATATGCAAAAATCTATTATGTAGCAACTAAACAGTTTAGAAACAATATAGATGAGGGATCATTCTGTTCAAAGCAGTTTCCCTGACTTGCCTGATCAGAGTCCTGCAAACACCTGTCACAGATGTTTCCAGAGCTTCTGTGGGGGTGCCCCAGGACCTGAGGACATACCAGTGATGGAGAGCTTGTAGGAGGGGTAAAAAACCTCTTTAACTGTTAAATCTTAAGACACTCCCACATTTTCACTTGGCAGAATGCCCAAGGTCCTGTTTGTCAGTTCTAGGGAACAAGTTATTCACAGGTACAATGAGGAGTGGACAGAAATGAACATGTCAGCTGTGATTTGACTGTCCCAAGGGAAAACATACATTCCTTCTACCCAGAAATCCTATTCTAAGGGTTTATCTGAGAAGCGTCCTTGCATGTGTGGGTGAGGAATTGCATAGTTGTTGAACAATCTTATGCTGTTATGAACAAAATGTCCTTCAAGAGGGCATGGTTCTGTAAATTCAGTGTGCAAATATGCACTGCAGTACCATTCAGCCAGAAAAATCAAGAAAGCGCTTTACATCCTGAGAGTAAATGATCTCCAAGATAGTAAATTAGCAGGTCCCACAAGAACAGGCAGGACTGAGCTGAAATGTGAGAAGTCAAGCTCCCATCATGTTCTGACACAGAGCAAGTCCCTGGATGGAAGGAAGACCTTCAAAAGCACAATGCATTTTTAAATAAAGTTGCTAAAAAACAAAGACTCAGTTTCCAAAACATGAATAGTTTTAGGTGACATGAGGAAAACTATTATTTATCCATAATCCCTCCACCTAAATGTGATATTATTTCAATGTGTTTCCCACTCCAGGAAGTGCCTACGTAGCCTGTCTGCTCAACGCTGGCTGAGCATTTAGTGTTTTCAGTTGCCATAAGCCATCCTAGGAGAAATAAAGATGACCTTTTGCAGTAACTTCTGAGCCTTTTCTCCTGGTAGCAGGCGTAAACCAGCTGTGGCTTTGAGGATCAAAGGGGTGGTCTTCCAGAAGTCAAAAGGAATGTCTTCTTTAGCAATATCCAGTAACTCCTGAATTCCTGCAGAGCTCTGTGAACATGGGAAAAGCAACGTCAAAGTGAAGCATGCAGACTCACATAAGCTACTCTCCTCTTGTGGATCTTAATCATTTCTAAATATACTTTTCCAAATTTTCCAAATCAGCAGGAAATGCTCATGGGTGTGTGGACACAGGGAATAGGACTGCATGGAAAACCCTGTTGGCAGTGGGGCAAGGACACATGAGAAGGCTCCTGGCAAACAGAACTCCTTCCAGCCCCAATGCCAGTGCTTACTAGGTGTGCCCTCGGATAAGTCAAGATGTCCCTGAAAAACAGGATGAATCCTGGGGCCCCTCAGAGCACTAAAATCCACAGCCTCCCACGCCCCGTGCAATTTTCACTTGGCAGAATGCTCAAGGTCCTGTTTGTTAGTTCTGGGGAACAACTTATCCATAGGTACAGTGAGGAGTGGACAGAAGTGCACATGTTGGCTGTGATTTGACTGTCCCAAGAGAAAACATACATTCCTTCTACTCAGAAATTCTATTCTAAGGGCTTATAAGGGTTTATCTGAGAAGTGTCCTTGTATGTGTGGGTGAGGAATTGCCCAGTTATTGAACAATCTTATGCTATTATGAACAAAATGTCCTTCAAGGGGGCTTGGTTCTACAAATTCAGTGTGTACATATGCCCTGCGGTACCATTCAGTCAGAAAAATCAAGAAAGCGCTTTATATCCCGAGAGTAAACAATCTCCAAGTTATATCATTCCATAACTAATGTAGTCACTTCCCTCACTTCCTCCTGAGGCTATAGCCAGAGGAGTTCTCACTATTCACTCTGAGAAGTTGTAAAATTTGTCCCACTTGAATGGGTGTTATCTACTCAAACAAGTGAGATTTAAGAAGTCCTGAGTTTATTCTGGATATCTAATTTAATCACATCTAACATATGGTCACTCTAGACTCTCTAATTTAAACTTTTCTTTTTGGCCTGTCTTTTAACTAAACTACAGGAAAGTGAGGCTATGACTACATGGTTGCAATCAGGATGCATCTGTGGGCAAGAATGATGTATTTATTAGCTCAAAAAAAATTAGAGTACAAGTGACATACAACATTGTTAGCTTCAAATGTATATTAGCTCTTGATTTAAGACATGCTTGAACCAAAAGGAAATGAACAGTTACATTAGTAACCAGTTTCACAAGGGCCTTAGTGGAAATGCAGGTGCCTCTATTAAGTGCAGTTGTTAGCTTGAAGGACTTTAGGAGACTTGTTACAGACTTACAAAAGTCACCCTTTGACAGTTTAATTTCTTTTACACTCATTTGGTTTTTTAGATTTTGGTTAATATGTTAACCTTTTTATTTATTTTTTTAAAACTCAGTGTCATTTTCAGTCAGAGGAACTGAAACAACCAAAATTTTCAAATGATGCTTTTTGTAAGTTTGTGAGGCTTGTGCTCTTGAACAGTACGGAGACTTGTGGAAGGCATGTTCACTGTGAGGAAGGGCCTGGGAAGCCACATGTAAGGGCAGCAGGTCTTCACCTGCTGTGCTGACTCCTTCATCTGGCCATCCCACATGGCTTGGCTTGAAGAGCATCATCAGAAGTTTCCCTCTGTGAGGATGACCCACTGTGTCCGAGAAAAAGGGGCTGGCTTTAATAAAGTGCAGCTAGAGGCAGATCTGCCAAACAAATGGATGTGAGGGAAAGTTGCTACCTTTTCAACATCATCAGCATATGCAGAAAGTCCTGGCTTCAGTGCCTTGAAGGTCTCATGCATCAAGGTGGGCGTTTCTAAGGGGAAACAGGTTTAAAAACGGGAACAGGTTTAAAAAGTTGAATATGTATAACAGTGATTAGTCACATTCTTCAAAGTCAGACATCTGACCCCAGTCCCAGAGCCACTGAACATCCTTCACCATCTCTTGTCTAAATTCTGTCTCTCCAGTTCCACTAGACCAGGTGAATATTACTTAAGTTTTGGTCAGAACTTTACTATTATTTAAAAAAAACCAAAACTTTTACTAGGGTGTAATTTACATACAAAAATACTTAATGTGTTAAATTTTGACTTAACATAGTTAATTCTTGCCAATTCAACAGAGGAGCATGGCAGAGGGATTCCAAACTGCAAACGGGAAGAAGGGATGTATTGTAGAGTTCTAAAGAATATTTATTTTCTTCTTTTTAAAAAGTTGAGCATTTTAAGATTAGGTGCCCGGACACGTGCACATAGAAAGAAGGAGAATGCAGAGGTACACACACGGTGATGAAATCAGACCTGAAGAAGGAAAAACCAGGCACAAAACACTTTGTGGAGTGACCTGGTGATTTAGTGTTTAGGGCTGCCATCTCTGGCGGGTACAGCCCACATGCATCCCAAGGACTTGGGTTTGCATCCTGGGGCTGTGGGGGTAACAACAAAATGAACAAATAAAATATTATGGTGCTTTTTCCTCCTCTCTTTTCCTGCCTGCCTGCATACTCTCCTTCATTTCTGTCTGCACCTTTCCTTAAAAAGACAAAACCCAAAACCAAAACAACTTTTTGTAAAGCTTTTTCTCCAAAGACAGAACATTAGGTGGAATCTGGCTGTTAAAGAATTACATGCAGCCAGGTGCTGTCTTCCACTTATCTTTGAAACCATCATTGGAGTGGGTAGGGAGTAGGTAGGTTCAGCATATAAATAATTATTACTGTAAGTTAAGGAATAAAGTAGATGAAAAGTAAAATGTGCCATCAGAGCTGAGGAGCAAGTGACTGAGGTTTCCAGTGCCACCAGCTAAGTGTCCAGAATGGTGTCACATAAAGTCTACAGTGGGTCCGCAGAAAACAGGATGCTAGTATTCTGGCCATTCCCAGTGTACTTGCTGAGCGGTGGCATAGAGGCCCCCCCGGGAAGATTTCAGGAGGACATGGTTGGAGGAAAGAAGGGTAGAATGAGAGCTAGGTGGGGGCTGGGTCTCCAAAGGAGAAGACATAGTGATAATGCTGTGTTCCTTCCCCCCGAGATAATGTTCATGGGGTTCAAGCTCCAGCCCCTTCCCCACTGTTGAGATCACTCTCAATTCAATCCCCTCACTGCGTGGCCCCTCTAGGCAGCTCAGCATCAGCTAATTTATCGGACTTTGCTGGACTCCCAGCTCCCACCATGCAAATTAAGGCAGGGTTGCTTCCTGCCATAAATTCCCAGAGTGACCTCTGGCCTACATAATGGTCTTAGGCACCCAACCTGCTGGTGAATGCTGGGAGGGGACACATCACCAAAAACCCTCCAGGACTGTAGCTGTCCTTGGCTGGGCATCAGATGGAGTGTGAGCAAGGGCTACCTGGAGCTCCTGGGAAATTTAGATTCCAGGGTACCAACTCACACTGAGTCAGTCTCTCAGGGAAAGTATGTTTTGACAAGCTCCCAGGTGGGAGGTTCAGTCACACCCTGAAAAGAGGCAGAGATCCTGAGAGTCCTGTTTTGAGGGGAAAGTATGCACAGCCAGGCCCAAGCCACTGCCCCAGGCGCTACCCCAGTCACTACCTCCAGGATGCTGAGAGAACTGGAAGATGTGGACTCGGGTGCCGGTGCTCCCTGCGTCAAACATGATGCCATAAAACACCTCATGACCCTGTGTGGCCATCCCTGAGAGATTGTGAGCCTGCTGATGCCTCTGAGCTCCTGAGGCCACCTCGGTGATGCTGAAGAGGGCCTGGGTGGCAGAGGCCCAGTGCCACTTGATGTAGGCGACATAGATGAATAGGCACACGAACAGTCCCAGGGGGTAAACCACCTTCGGCATCTTCAGGTTCCCATTATTTGGTATTTTCCTCATTTTTTTGTCTGCTGAGCACCGGACCACAGCTACAGGCAGGAAGGGAGGAAAAGCAGGAAAAACATATAAGGGGCAAGGTTTTGGGGCATGTCAGAGATCCCTGTGTTCAGGGACATAACGGTCAAGTACACACTGGTCAGCGTTTCCCCCTGGAAGTGGAAGTTTTGTTTGATCCTCAAAATGCTTCTGGAAGGTGTCACTTTGCTTCATAGAAATAGAACTGAGCTTTAGAGACTAGACAGCCTATGCCAGATGAGAGTCCAGTGGGGGCACCACCTGCACTCTATCCCCTCTAAGCAGACACCAGACTCTTGCTCCAATAAAAATTCATGTAGGGATCAACTTCCGGATGGCGACCCTATAGGCAGCACCTTAGTGTTGCTCCCCACTGACACCACAAAAAAAAATCATCTATTTTCCTGACAAACACCAAGAAATGACTGGCACTTCAGCTGGAGACAAAACAGTTGATGAATAATGGTGGGTGAGGGTGCTTGGTGGGGTTCTCAGCTAAGCTGTAGATTTGGATTTAGGATGGAGCTTGGGAGTTTCTGGACCTGCTGTGGGGTGGAGGCTAGGGATTCTGGGACAAGATACAGAGGCAGTGAGAAACATTCCCAGCAGCGCTGAGATGCAGAGCCAGGGAAAGCCGACTGGGAGAGGGTGAAAGGAGAGTCAGTGCACCAGGAACGGAGCTAGGGCCAAAGAAATTCTCAGCCCAAACCCCTCCCAGAACCATTTCGAGTCAGATCCTGGAGTCCACCAAGCGGACATCCCACCCATCTTATATACCACCCACCAGATATCCTGTCCATCAGACATCTCACCCCCAGGATTACAGTGAGAAGGTAGTCCCATATAGGACCAAACCTCAAAGCTAGCCACTAAGGCACCCTGTGGGTAAAGGTAAAACTGCGGATTGATCACCAATCCTGAGCTAGTCACACCTATGCAAAACCAGGGAAACCAAACCCTCAGAAATAGAAACGGAATGCCAAATAGAGCAAAGGCACAGAGATATATACATGAAATGATGAATCCAATCAAAAACACAGGGGAAAATCTGAATACAACAGACATATGTAAATGACTTAAAGAGGAATTTAGGGTAACAGTGATTAATATGCTCATGGGAATCCAGAAATCAGTAGAGGCAGTAAATGAGAATGTCAGGAAGCAAAGAGAAGAATTAAAACAAGACATCAAACAGGTAAAAGACATAATGACTGGATTAAAGAATTCAATAGAGGGACTCAACAATAGGATGGATGAAGCTTCCAATAGATTCAGTGATCTGGAAGATAGGACAGTGGAATTCAATCAAGCAAACCAGCAAAGATAAAAAATTCAAAGAATCAAAAACAGCATTCAAGACTTCTGGGATAACATCAAAAAGAACAAAATTTTCATCATAGGGGTCCCCAGAGGAAGAGAGAGAAAAGCGGTCAGAGACCATATTTGAAGAAATAATAGATGAGAGCTTCCCTAATTTGAAGACTGAAGCAAGCCTCCAGATCCAGGAAACTCAAAGAGGTCCTGATAAAAGAAACCCAAAGAGAAATACATGTAGACACATCGTCACCAAAATGTCTAAAATTCAAGATAAAGAATATTAAAAGCTGCCAGAGAAAAACATGTCTCATACAGAGGAGCCCCATAAGATTGTCAGCGGACTTCTCAAATGAAACTCTACATGCCAGAAGGGGATGGCATAATATATTCAAAGTGCTGAAAGAAAAGGATTTTCAACCTAGGATACTACATCCAGCAAGAGTATCATTCAGAACTGAAGGAATGACAAACAGCCTTTTCTGACAAGCAAAAGTTAAAGGAGTTCATCTCCACAAAACCAACTTTGCAAAAAATATTAAAGGATGCCCTATAAAGCATAAAGAAACCCCACAAAAAAAAGGGTAAGACAGCAAATATTAAAAGTGGGAAGGAAGAGAAGAGAACAAAAACGTGGATAGTTAAAATGAGTGGAAGACTAATAAAATTCAGAAGTAAATATAGAACTGTGAATGTTAAGTGCAGGGTAACCTCAAAATACATCCCCAGGGAAAAAGCGAAGAAGAACACAAAAGGTGAAATAAATCAAAACATAACTGCACCCAGTAGACCTAAGAAGAGAAAGAGAACAAAGGTATCATCTGGAGCAACATACAAAAGACAAATTATAAAATGACACTAAATAGTTATACAGCAATAATCACCCTAAACATTAATGGACTGAACTCCCCAGTCAAACAATGCTGAGTGGCTGAATGGATTAAAAAACATAACCCAATATGCTGCATTCAGGAAATTCACCTTCTAAAAGATAAACAAAGGCTCTAAGTCAATGGCTGGAATACACTCCTACAGTCAAGTGGCAACCACAAAAAAGCAGGAACAGCTATGCTCGTAACAGATAAAACAGACTTCCATCTAAAAAGCATAACAAAAGACAGAGATGGACACTATATAAAGATTAAAGGATCAATCCAGCAGGAAGACATAACACTCATTAATATATATGCACCAAGTGAAGGAACATCAAAATATATCAAGCAATAATTATTATTAGACCTGATGAAAGACATTGACAGCAACACAGTAATAGTGGGGGATTACAACATCCCACTCACAACAATGGACAGATAACTGGGCAGGAAATTAACAGGGAAACAATCACTTTAAATGACTACCTGGAACAGAGAGGTCTAATAGACATATACTGATCATTTTACCTAACGACTACAGATTTCACTTTCTTCTCAAGCACACATGGAACATTCTCAAGGACAGTTCATATGCTGGGACACAAAACATCTCTCAACAACTTTACAAAGACTGAAGTCATACCAAGCATCTCCTGTGACCACATGGCTTAAAACTGGAAACCAACCACAAAAAGAAAGCTGGAAGACCCCAAACTAATCGGAAACTTAACAATAAGCTCCTGAAGGACTCTTCAGTAAAAGAGGAATCAAAGAGGAACTTAAAAAATACGTAAGAGACAAATGAGAATGAGACAACACAAGCTATCAGAATGTATGGGATGCGGTAAAAACAGTACTAAGGGGAAAGTTCATCACTATCCATGCCTATCTCAAGAAATAAGAAAAATCTCAAATAAACAACTTAACTCTACATTTAAAACACCTAGAGAAAAGCACAATTAAAGCCAAAAATCAGCAGAAGAAAGGAAACAGTAAAAATTTGAGCAGAAATAAATGAAATAGAAAACAAAAAGAAAATCCAGAAGATCAATGAAACCAAAAGCTGGTTCTTTGGAAAAATAAACAAAACTGACAAGCCACTGGTAGACTCACAAAGAAAAAAAAGAGAGAAAACTCTCATAACTAGCATCATAAATGAGAGTTACAACAGGTACCAAAGAAATTCAAAACATCATAAGGGACTATTATGAACAGCTCTACACCAACAAAATGGACAACCTTGAGGACATGGACCAATGAACCTACCATTTGAATCAAAATGGATGGAACTAGAGGGGATTATGCTAAGTGAAACAAATTAAAAGAACAAAGAGAGATACCAGATGCCCTCACTCACAGGTGGAATGTGAATACACAAAACGAAGAGATGAAACATAACCAACCCTGAAACATTTGCAACAGAACTGAGGTTACCAAAAGGGAATGGGGGTGGGTGGAGACAACTGATAGAGCCCACTGACAATGGCGAGGAAGGAAAAACTGGTGATTTGGTGGAGAGCATGGTGTGTTAAAATATATCTAAGAAATGGGGAACCTAGACATAGGAAATTACTGTAATGTGTAGAATAATTACAATAAAGATAAAAAAAAAAAACCCCAAAACTAATATAAACAGTGTCCTTAAACTTTTCCTCTAGTTCATTTTTCTAACTCACTATTGCAACAGAGAAATTTATTTTCAAAAGGTTTTAAACTCTATCCCACAGATGAGAGTGTCAGGGAGGAATGTGAAAGAGGTCAAATTTCCTGGATGCTTCACAGTCCGCAGGTTCCTTTCATCATGTGGTACAGAGATGCCAAGATTCCCGCCAAAGGGAAAGCAAGGTCGAGTGCTTTCAAAGCTTGTACAAATTCTACTGGAGCCACGCCATAAATGAATTTAGTACCATTATTTTTGGTCCAATACACCCCAAATGAAAGCATTTGTTTAAGTTTTATTGGCAGCTTCAAGTATAAGGCACTGTGTGGGACAGGAGCCTTCAAAGGCCAAGAGGTGCCCAATTCTCAGGGCTCCCCTGCCCTTGGGAGTGCCTACCTTCCTGTCTATGCCTCTCTCTGTCAGTCATAGGCACAGGGATTGGTACTAGGGGAGGAAACAGTGATGAAACTAAGTTCCAGACACAGGGAGTTATGTGACATGCTCAGAAGACACAGAACACACATGCTGCCTGAAATTCCACACAGGGCAGCAGAAAAGAAGGACAATGATGGGAGGGGAAGTGTGGGGACCAGGACCAGAAGGCCAAGACACAAAACCGAGGGGAGCGTCACACCAATTTCCAGGTCGTTGAAGAGAGGAGCAGAGCACTAGTCCTTGCGACCCTTCCTTTTTCGGGTCTCATCCTGCAGCCACACCTAGAGCCCTCAGTCCCTGAGCTTAGCTCACACTATCCTGCCCAATTATGGCTGTTGCTGTGCCCATCTTGAGGAGAGGCCTCCCCATTGGCTGGCCACCCAAGTGTTGGCCACAGGCAGGACAAATCTTCCCTCTCCAAGCATCAGGTGCACATAAGACAATGGAAAGGCTGTGCTCAAAAGACTCAACACCCCTGGCCCTGTTCCTGCCTGACTCTGGGCCTTGCTTAGGTCTCACTGCATTTCGGATTCTCCTACTGCTCTCAAGGTCATGTGCTTCTCCTTAGGCTTGGCCCTACTGACCTCTGCATATTCATCTCTTGTCCTAACTCCTGGTACTCCAAGAACCTGTTGCCTCCTCCCGTTGCTAGAATTCAGTTCCTCCCTTCCACAAGCCCTTTGCACATTATTACTCATTCCCAGTAGACTCCTCCACCAATCTGGCCAACCTTGTCCTCATTCCCAAGCCTTAGCTGAAATGACATTGTCTATAATTCTCCTGACAACCCCCTTTGCTACCCCGACTCCTCTCTGTGAATTGATGTCAGTGTTTGTGAATTAAATCTTCAAGGTCTGTGTGCTCCTCTAAGCTATGAACCCCAAAGGCAGGGACTTAACCTATTTTGCACCACATTGCCCAGCCTGGAGCACAGTTCTTTATCTAGAACATTCACTCCTATCCTGTCACCAGACAATGAAAAAGTACTGGTTTAACATCCTTTATATGTTAATTGTGACTAAAATATTTTATAGGAGTTCAGGAAAACGGTCAAAGATCTACTATAACCAAGCAAATGCCCTGTCAAGAAAAATTAACATTCAGAATGTGGAAATGTGGTGGTATTAACTCACCTTACTACCTCTTCCAGTGAGGCAATCTGAAGGAGGTAGAAGCCCAGCTCCTAGCTCCTTCTTTCAAACTGGAGGGAGTAGAGCAGACATTTTGGCCATATCCTAACCTGGTTTGGGACTGCCTGAGGGACAGGCTTCTGTTTCTCCTGACTTGGAACTCAGGCAGATGGGGAGTAGCTGTGGAAACCAGTCATGGGTACTTCATGTGAAAACAACAGACCTGCACACACCTGGGGCAGATGGCAGGGGGTTGTGGGAAGATAAAATAGAATATCCAAGTCTCAGGATGAGTTCTTTAGGAAATTAAGACATTTTAAAGCATCTATATATATTCATGTATATGGGGATTGAAAATAGCACATGCAGGTCCAGGGAAAGCACATGCTCAGAAAAACTCCAAAGACCTTATATGTCTGAGGCTGACCCCAGGGCTCAGACTCATCCTCCGGTTAGTGAGGGTTTTCCATGGCACAGAGTCAGTCTGCAAAGATGGGAAAAGGTGGGTATTTTTTCAAATGCCTAATTTTCCACAAAATAATCACAAGACATATACAAAGAAACAGAAAACTTTGGCCTATTTAAAGGAAGAAAATGTAGCAGAAACTGTCCCTGAACACAGGGTTTGGAGGTATCAGATAAAAACGTAAAAACAACTGCCTGTGCACCAAGGACACAGGTTTGTGTCTTGGGACTAAGGGGAACAACCAGGACAAACAACTAAATACTAAATAAAATAAAGTGCTTCTTCCTCCTTTCTGTTCCTGCCTGCCTCTGATCACCTTCATTCTGGAGTACACCTTTCCTTTAAAAATAAAAACAAACAACTGCATTAAATATGCCAAAATAGCTAAAAGAAGACATAAAGAACTAAAATAAATTGGGACTACAATATATGAAAACAAAATAAGAGCAGCAATAAAGTCATATGTCACGTATTATGCTTTGGTCAATGAAGACCTATCTGGTAATGGTCCCATGGACTGTACCATCCAGTCTAGCTGTATATAGACTATACCACCTAGGTTTGTTTAATTGTACTTTATGACATCTACACCAACAAAATTACCAAAGTGCTTCTCAGAACCTATCTTTATCATTAAATGACACAACTATAAATAAATAGTAATTATTTACAGGAACCAAACAGAAGTTGTGGAGCTGAAAAATATAATAATTGAATTTAAAAATTCACTGGAGGGAGGGGATCAACAATTTAAGCAGACAGAAGAATTAGTGAAATAAATATAGTATACTGAAATGTCTGAGTCAGAGGAACAAAGGAAAAAAGACTGAGGAACACTGACCAGAGCCTCTGGGACTTATGGGACATACCATAAGCAAACCAATATGCATATTATGAAAGTCCCAGTGGGAAGAGGGTTAACTGTGAGATTATTTGAAGAAATAATGGTTGAAAATTTTCCCAAATTGAAGAAAGAAATAGATGTGCAAGTTTCTACAAATTCAAGAACTAAAGTGAACTACAAGTAGGATAAACCCAAAGACACATGTGAAGATACATTATAAGCTGGAAACAAGGAGAGAATCTTGAAAGCAACAAGAGAAAAGCACCTCTTCATGTACAAAGGATCCTCAGTAAGATAATCAGTCAATTTCTCAGCAGGAACTTTGGAAGCTGGAAAGTAGTTAAATATGTTCAAAGTGCTGAATGAAAACAACAACAACTGTTAACTGAGAATTCCACATAAATATTCCATATCTGTCCTTTCAAAAAGGAGGGAGAAATTAAGACATTCTCAGGTAAACAAAAGGTAAGGGAGTTCATTACCAGTAGTTTACCTGCCCTAGAAGAAATGGTAAAGGGACTCTGTCAGATTAAAATGAAAGAATATCAACTGTAACTGAAGGCCTTAAGAAAACACATAGAGGCCTCCAGTTAATAAGGACAAATATAAAAATCAGTATTGCTATATACTTGGTTTGCAGTTCCATTTTTTATTTTCTACAGGATTTAAATGACACGTATAATCAATGTTGATGAGTACATATATATAAAGATGTGATTGGTGGCATTAACATATAAAATGAGGAAAGGTGAAAATGTAAAGAAGTAGTGATTCAGGTTAAGTGGATAACAAATTTAAAATAGACTGTTAAAACTTTAGGATGTTATATGTAAACCCCATGATAACCACAAAAAATATCTATAGAATATATACAAAAGGAAATGAGAAGGGAATCAAAACTGTCCTACAAAAAAAAAAAATCAATTGAGTACAAAGGAAGGCAATAGAGGAAGAGATGACAGAAAACAACAACAACAATAAAAGCTCTAAGACATACAGAGAATAACAAAACAGCAAATATAAGTTTTATACCAGCAATTACTTTAAATGAAAATGGATTTAACTCCCCAATTAAGAGACACAGAGTAGTTGACTGGATTAAAAAAAAACCACAAGATCCAACTGCATGCTTCTATAACAGACTCACTTTGGATCTATGGACACATATAGACTGAAAGTAAAAGAACAGAAAAGGATCACAGGAAACAGTAATCAAAAGAGAGCAGGAGTGGCTATACTAATATCAGAAAAAAAACAAGATAAGTAAAAAGTGGTCACAAAAGACATTGTATGAGGGTTAACTCACTGACATAACAATTATAAACATATATAACCAGAGATCTTAAACATATAAAGGAAACACAGAATTGAAAGAAAAAATGGGCAGCTGTGTACTAATGGTAGGCTTCAATATCCTGATTTCAATAAAGGATAGAAAAATCAGGCAGAAGAAGAGCAATATGGAAACAGAGAACTTAAGCAACATTAGAGACCATGGACACTTACACAACACTGTACTAAACAGCAGAATACATATTTTTCTCTCATGCACATGGAAACATTCTCCAGGATAGATGTTATAATAATTCAAATAATTCAAAGATCAAGATGAAAGTATCTTTTCTGATCATGAAACTATAAATTAGTAGCAGAAGGAAAACTGGAAAATCCCCATACAAGTGGAAATTAAACAACACACTTTCGGTCAACCAATAGATCAAAAAAGAAATCAAACAGGAAATGAGAAAGTGTCTTGTGAGAAGTGAAAAATGAAAATACAGCAAAACTTAAGGGATGTAACAAAAGCAGTGCCAAGAAAAGAAATGTATAGCTGTAAATACTTATATTGAAAGAGATCTATAACCAACCTAACTTTATAATGTAAGAAACTTTCTAGAAACAAACCAAACATAAAGCTTTCTAGCAGGAAACAATAAAAATTAGAGAAGAATAAAGACAATAAAAAACCAAAATTCATTGGTGTTTTGAAAAAGATCAACATAATGGACAAATTTTTAGTTAAATTGACTAAGGAATGAAGAGAGAAGACTTAATGATTAAAACTATGAATGAAAAAGGAAATGTTACTAGAATAAAAATTATTAAAAGAAAGTACTATAAATAACCATTCCAGCACATTGGATTATCTAGATGAAATCGATCAATTCCTAGAAACACATAACATACCAATATGAATTATGTAGAAACAGAAAATCTAAGTAAACTACTTAAGTAGTAAGGAGACTGAATCAGTAATTAAAACCTCCCAACCAATAAAGAAAAATCCTAGACCAGATGCTTCACTACTGACTCTACCAAATATTTAAAGAATTAACATTAATCCTTTTTAAAAATCTTCCCCCAAATTGAAGAGGGATGACTCCTTAACTCATTCTATGAGGTCAGCATTACTCTAATACCAAAGTCAAATACACAAGGAAAGAAAACAGAAATCAATTAATTCTTACGAGTATTGATGTGAAAAACCAAAAAAATTATATATCATGACCAAGTGGTATTTATTCCTGGAATGGAAGGGTCATGAGATGAAAGGATGCTTCAACATATGAAAACCCAACAAGGTAATATAGTACATTTACAGAATAAAAAGGACAAAAGAAATCATATAATCATCTCAATTGATGCAGGAAAAAATATTTCACAAAATCCAACATTTTTCATAATAAGAACAACTAAAAAAGTAGGAATAGAAGGAAATTACCTCAACATAATAAGGGCCATATGTGAAAACTATACAGCTAACATACTCAATAATGAAAAACTAAATCTTTTATTCTAAGATTAGGAAGAAAAAAAAAGAGGCACTGTTTTCACCACTTCTATTCAACACAGATTTGGGAATATCTATGTTGGAATATTGGGACATTCCAGCCAGATCAATTAGGAAAGAAAAAGAAATGAAAGGCATTCAAATTGGGAAGAAGTTATCTATTTGTAGATGATATGATCTTACATACAGAATTCCCTAAAGGTTCCAAAGTAGGTAGAGGGGGAAGAAAACCAATGAACCAACTCAGCAAGGTTACGAAATCAATACATAACATCAGTTTTTCTTAGGAGTAAAGTTAACCAAGAAGTTGAAAGACTTGTACCCTGAACATTACAAAATGCTAAAGAAATAAATAGAAAAACATCCCATGTTCGTGCACTGGAGAAATGGGTACTCTTAAGATGTCAATACGATCCAAAGTGAGCCACAGATTCAATGCAATCCTTACCAAAGTGCCAATGATTTTGTTTTTAAATAGAAAAAAAAAAGCAGTTCAAAAAAAGAAATACAGGCATCCTATTCAAATATATATGATATGGTGGGGCATGCCCTCATGGCCTAGAGGTCTAGTACACCCTAAGAGCAGTCTCACATACATCCCAAGGTCCAGGGCTCAAGACCTGGGACAGGGGGTAACAATCAATGTGAATAACTAAATAAAAAACAATTTAAATGAAGTGCTTCTTCTGCCTGCCTACTTGCCTTCATTCCTGCCTGGTACCTTTCCTTTAAAATAAATGTATAAAATAAATATATAAAATAAATAAATATGATATGGCTAACAAAAGACGATCAAAGAGTAGTACAGTTTGAGATAATCCATGGGAAAACCACAAAACCCAATTCTAAAGATACATAGCTGGGAAGCAGACAAAACTGACAGATCAGATGCTGTAAACCACCTAATGGAAAAAGCAAGCTTAAACAAATAGTAAATGAGGTAACAGACAAAGAAAACAAAGGCTCAAATGGCAGTGAAAAAGCCTGACATTTCAGTTATCACCTAATGAATGGACTGAATTCACCAATCAAAAGACACAGAGTGACTAGATAGATGAAAAAACAGAACCCATCAATATTTTGCTTACAAGAAACTCATATCAGACTCAAATATAAACATAGGTTGAAAGTCAAGAGCTACAGAAAAATACACCAAAGCAACAGTGATAAAAGAAAATCAGAACTGCAATACTAATATCAGACAAGACAAACTTCCAGCTAAAAATGGAATCATGAGGCAAGGATGAACATTAAATTATGATCAAGGGGGCATTCCATCAAGAAGATATAATTGGTGCACACTGGTAACCTAGTGAGTTAAACCTGGTGCAAAACCAATGATAAATAACTTCTACCTCCTCTCTTTCTGCCTGCCTAATTGCCTTCTTTCCGACCTGTACTTTTCCTTAAAAAAACAATGACATAAATATATAAAACAAATACAGACAGAGTTAAAGGCAGACACTGACAGTAACACAATAATAGCAGGGACTTCACCTCTCTATTCACATCAATGGATAGCTCATCTAAGCAGAAAATCAACAAAGAAATAAGGATTCTAATTGAAATCATTGATCATATGGAACTAACAGACATAAACAGGGTGTTCTACCCCAACAACAATAACAAAAAAAGAGTTTACATTCTTCTCAAGTGTATATAGAAAATTCTCAAGGATAGACCATACCTTGGGACATAAAACAGCAATCAGTAAATTTAGCAAAACTGAAATTACAGAAAGCATCGTCTCTGATCATAAGTGGGTAAAATTAGAAATGAACCAAAAGGACAAAACTGGAAGAATCACAAAGATGTGGAGAACAACTCCTGGGTCATCAGTGAAATTAAAGATGAAATTACGACTTATCTGGAAACAAATGAAAATTCAGAAACAAATGTAAATTCAGAAAATACGTGATGTGGCATAAACAGTTTTGAGAGGAAAGTTTATAGTGCACAACAAAAACCAAGAAAGAGCCAAAATTAATTACTTAAACATACACATGAGAGAACTAGAAAGGGAAGAACAAATAAAAACAAAAATCAGCAGGAAGAAAAGGAAATAATAAACACTAGAGCATAAATGCATAAAACTGAAAACAAAAAGACCATCCAACTGATCACTGAATCCAAGAGATGGTTCTTTGAAAAAAATAAACAAAATCGATAAACCCCTAGCTAGACTCACTAATAAAAAGAAAGGGAAAGACCTAATAACAAAACTCAGAAATGAAAGAGGTGGGATTACAACTGACACCATAGAAATATAAAGGGTACTATAAAAATTTATTTGCTAACAAATTTGTCAATCACGAAGAAATGGATAGGTTTCTAGACTCCTACAAATTTCAAAAATGAACCAGAAGGACAGACAACTTAGAGACAAATAACAAGAGCAGAAATGGAAGCAGCAAAAAAAAAAAAAAAAAAAAAAAAAAAAAAAAAAAAAAAACCCAAAAAAAAACTCCCCCAAAACATGGATTCACTAGTGAATTTTACCAAACATTCAAAGAAAAATTAATCCCCATCCTCTTTAAAATCTTCCCCAAAAAGGAGGGAAAACTCAAATGTATTCTATGAGCTCAATATTGCCCTGATTCCATAATTATTCAAAGACGACACTAAAAAAGAAAACTACAAACCAGTATCATTGAAGAATATAGATGCAAAAATCTTCAACAAATCCTGGCAAATAAAATTCAATAGCACATCAAAAAATTTGTAAACATGATCAAATAGGATTTAGTCCAGGGATGAAAGGATGGTTCAACGTATGCAAATCAATGTAATACATTACCTCAACAAAGTGAAAATCAAAAACCATATGATGATCTCAGTAGATGCAGAAAAAGCATATGACAAGATCCAACACCCATTCATGAAAAAACTCTCACCAAAATAGTAACAGAAGGCACATATTTCAACATAATAAAAGCAATATATAACAAACTCACAGTTATCATCATAATCAATGGTGAAAAATGGAGAGCTTTTCTCCCAAGATGTGGAACAAGACAAGGTTGCCCACTTTCACCACGGCTATTGAACATAGCTCTGGAAGTCTTGGCCAGAGCAGTAAGGCAAGAAAAGTCCTTTTCCTTAAAGGAATCTAAACTGGAAAAGAAGTAAAACTATGATAAGATATTATACCTAAAGTAAACTCCACCAAAATAACTGCTAGAAACAATTTTACATATATGTTATATATATAATATATATATCATTTATATATTATATATTATATTATTTATATATTATATATTAACTGCTAGAAACTATTTATATTATATATTATATTATATATATATGCACAGCAAAGTCACAGTATATAAAATCAACACAAAAATTAGTAGATTCTGATATGCAAACAATGAACAATGAAGTAGAGGGAAAAAGAAGCTAAGAAAGACACCCCATTCACAATAGCATCAAGAAAGATAAAATACCTGGGAATAAACTTAACAAAGAAGGTGAGCAACTTCTACAATAGAGACTATAGGACCTTAACAAAAGAAATAGAAAAAACACAAAGAGATGGAAAAATACTCCGTGTTTTACAATTAAAAGGCTCAACATAGTAAAATGGTCATTCTGCCCAAAGCAATATATGGGTTAAATGCAATTCCCATCAAAATCCCAGAGATGTTTTCCAAGGAAATGGAGCAAACAATACTGAAGTTTGTATGGAACCACAAAAGATCTTGAATAGCCACAACTAACCTAAGAGAAAACATAACAGCAGAGGAATCACATTCCCTGACTTCAAACTATATTACAGAGTGATAATCATCAAACCATTATGGTACTGGAACAAAACAGGCACACTGATTAGTGGAATCAAACTGAGAGCTCAGAAATAAAGCCACACCTATATGGACAGTGAATCTATGACAAAGATGCCAACAGCATACAATGGAGGAAGGAATGTCTATTCAAGAAATGATGTTGGGAAAACTGGAAAGACATTGGCAAAAAAAAAAGAAAAGAGAAGAGAAGAGAAAAGAGAAAGAAAGGGAAGAAGGGAAGGAAGAAAGGGAAGGAAGAAAGGGAGGGAGGTAGGAAGGAAGGAAGGAAAAATTATTATCTCCATACACAAAAGTTAATTGAAAATGGATCAAAGACCTGGACATAAGTCCCAAAACTATAAAATACTTAGAAGAAAATGTGGGGAAACACTCCAAGACATGAACCTCAAAGATGTCTTTGTGGGAGGAACAGTGGCAGCAAAAGAAAACAAAAAAAAACTAAACAACTAAGACTACATCAAACTGAAAAGCTTCTGCACAGCCAGAGAAACCACCACTAAAACAAAAAGACAATCCTTGGAACTGAAGAAGTCACACAAAATACATCAGATAAGAGCTTAATCTCAAAAATACACAAAGACCACATACATACATCTCAACAATAAAAAAGCAAATGACCCACTCAAAAAATGGGCAGAAGAACTGAATAGACACCTACTTAAAAGACACGGATGACCTACAGACACCTGAAAAAAATGTTCTACATCACTCTTCATCAGAGAAATGCAAATAAAAACTACGATGAGATACCACCTTTTACCAGTGATAATGGCCTATATCAAAAAGACTGGAAATAGCAAGTGCTGGAGGGTGTGTGGAGAAAAATGAACCCTCCTACACTGTTGGTAGGAATGCAAATTGGTACAACCTTTTTAGAAAATAGTAAGAATATTCAACAAACAAAGATGAATCTACCATTGATGCAGCAATCCTACTCCTGGACATATATCCAGAGGATACAATATCTCTAATCAGCAAAAACATCTACATACCTATGTTCATAGCAACACAGTCCACAATACTCCAGATATGTAAATAACCTAAAAGCCATCAACAGATAACTGGATAAAAGAAGCTATGGTACATATACTCAATGAGTTTATGCTGCTATTAAAAAAGATGAAATTGTGCCCTTTGCAACAACCTGGATGGAACTGACGGGAATCATAAGCAAAATTAAGTTGAAAAGAAAAAGAGAAACACAGGATGGTTTCACTAATATGCAGACTGTAAGAAAATGAAACAAATGAACACAGAAATTCCAACAAACATAGCAGGACAGAGGACTGTGGTTATGGTGGGTAGGGAGGGGAAGTGGGGAGAAGGTGGTGTTAACTATAACACACACCACACTTGTGGGTATGGTGCTGACATGCAATTTTCAATATACTAAAATTAATATAACACTGTGAACAAAAGAAATAATAAATATAATTATTTTAAAAAGTGTAAAAAGTGAAGGAAAATATTTTACTAAAAGGTTACCTTGGCGCAAAACTTGATGTTCCCTTTCTTTCTTCAAAGTGTATCTATCTGTACCAATATTTTTTTCAGTAAGAACCATTCTGTCAATTTTAAAATGTGAAATTCAATAAAATATATTTAAAAAGAACTTAGAACAGTTGTATATCTTCTTTCAATATTTAAACTTTATGCTTTGTATTGCATAAGCAACAATGATTATACACTCAAAATTTTCTGGACAGAAAGCTGTTGGTCCATTTAGTTTAATTCATTTGTTTTATTTTTCACTAATTCGTACTTCTTTTTTATGGAATTTAATGACTTGACCTTATGATATTTAATCTTTCAATGAAAAAAACCCAACTCTGCTTTGGTGTTTTCCCTGTATTTCTGTTTCCTACCAGATAATAATGAGATGCAGCAAGAGGATGCTCAAGTTCAGAGAAGGGAGAGACCATCAAAGACTTGAAAAAAACTAGATAGGAGGAAAAATAATGGCCCTATTTACAAGGATGAAGAGTGAAGGCACAAAAACAATATAAGTATTTATAACTGTGAAAGGGTCTTATAAAACCCATTTATTTACATAATCAAGTTTTATCAAATTTGATGTTAACCTAAGAAAAACATGGTTAGATTAACAGGTAGATTATCAAACTTCAAGGCAAAGACTATTCTTTATTATATTTGTCTAAGTATCAAAAATATCCTTATTACTAAGTGGCAAATAATCATGAAGAACACCTGTAAATGGACTAGGACCACACAGTTGGCACGTGGTGAGGCACAGATGAGTTTCTAGCTTGTCTTCGAATCAAATGAACTTCTTCACTTCAATTTCCCTATTAATAGAAGACTATTTAGACAACCAAAAACACTCATATGAAATACATAATCATGAACATAAAAACTACACACCAACAAGTTCAGGGTGACAAAAACAGTACAAACAGAACACATCATTGAGCAATCAGAGAGTCATGAATAGCTGGCTTACAGGTACCTCCTTGTTGCTGAGGCCCAGCCCTGAAAAGTCAATCTCATTCTACTGGGTTTAAGGTTCTTCAGAACTGACACCTGCGGTGGTGGGGTGGGGAGACCACTTTCTGTAGGGTCCACTAATAACACAGTGTAAATATGTTGATGAGGCTCTCCAGAGACTCACCAAGGAACACAATTCAACTTTAGCTTTATTCTTTAAAGGAAAAGAGTCAAGAACAAGGGTGCAAGGGCAGTAAGGCAGGAGGGGAGTGAAGAGTAGGCTGGGGTATGGGGCAGGACGTAGGGTGCACAAAAGTAAAATGAGAGGTTTGGTTGAGCAAACCTTGCTCTCAACTGGTTCTGTTAGGGTGCTCTCTGTCAGGAAGGCAGGGGTTAGTGAGTTGTATGGAGGTAGGTGCCTGCCCCATACCCTGGTTAGTTAGCTTTTCCAGCAGGTCATTTCTCAGACATACAAATTCTGATTTGGATAGACGACCATCTTATCTTTTGGATAGTTTCTTCATGGTTTTCAAAGTATACAAAAGGCCATGAGTGCAAATGATTGCCACATTTGCTGAAATCCTTTCACTTGGTAGGTTTAAATGTACTTTTCTTCCTTTCTCTGAAAAAAAAAATCAACAAAATCTATATGCCAATTAGCCTGTCAATTCCATAAGTGGCTTCCCTTTCATAAGAGGTAGCTGTGAGTGGAGGGTGGGGATGTCCTTCCAGATCTCTTTTTGCCTGTTCACCTCTCTGGTTCACACATGAGATTCCAGGAGGAAGACTAATACACATAGTATCAGTCAACTGACCGTCTGAGGCCAGGAGTAGGGGAACATAAAACCAGTTTCTGGATTTGTATGATTATGTCTGCTAGACTCTTAATGAACCTGTTTTGCAATGGTAGCAACTCCCCTACACAACTCCCCTCCTATCATGACTCTTCCCCCATCCCTAAGGGTATAGGATATGTGACTCCATAGACATAACCCTGAATAGGGTGCTGGAGGGACTGCTGGAACTAAATGCTTAGGCACCTCGTAGTGATCTAGAATAGACACCGAGGATGGAGGGCTGCTTATATCAAAATCTGCAGAGCACACCAGGCTTTCCCCAATACTTAGAACCATTCTATGGCTTCCAGCTGCACTTCAAATAAAAACCACCTCTCTTCTCTCCACGGTTCTCTGACGCTCTCTCACTCCTCTCTCCACGGTTCCCTGAAACCCCTCTCACTCAACGTTATTCAATGCTTTCTACTAAAAAGCGTCCAAGCCTGGTGTCTAGCTCTGTCTTCCTCAGAGCCTCTCCCGCCCCCTGCCTGGAGCACTAGTGGCTCACGGGTCAGCTGAGGTGGAACCACTCAGACCACCTCATAAGCGCTTCCCCTGGTCACCACTCCAATACAGAGTTAACTGTTTTCATACTCCCAGCACTGTCTGAAGTGGATGATCTTTACCTGTTCCCTGAACTTTGTAATTGGGCTGAGGACCCGAAAAGAAGGGGCATGCCTGGAGCTGTCGGAGTTAATGCATCAGGCTATAGAATCCTTGGAAGTAGAGACCCCAGCTGCCTGGCTTCCCTAGTAGCTGAACACTGAAGAGTCAGTTGAGTCCAGATCCAGGGAAGACAAATGGAGCTGGGGTAAGACGGCAGACCAGGTGCGAATGACCCGGAGTCCAGGAGCCGGGGAGTTGTCAGGAGCTTGGGTCTGCACTCAGAAGGTCCTGACACTTCTCAGTCCGCCGCCTCCTCCAGGGCTCTGCGCCCGGGCACTCCGAAAGGTCCCTGTGCACTCAATTACAGGGACCCTGCATACCCCGCGGTTCCTCACGTACCACACGCCCGCTTACCCGGCAAGGACCCCTGCCACCCACGGAGAAAGGTGCCCTTCACCTGAGAGAGTCGGCAGGCGAGCAACTCACATCGCTTCCCCGTGGTGCCGGAGCCGGGGCCGGCTTCGTAAAGGTCCTTTCAGCAGGCAGCAAGTCGCAGGGATCCCTCCCGGGCCCGCTCACATTACGTCGCGATCCCCCGCGCGGGAGGGGCCTTGAGGCCCCACTGCGCAAACGCGGCACCACCTCCACGCTACCCCCCCCCTTCCTAATGCGCAAGCGCAGCTCCCATGGATAACTGCACGTCTGGGGTGCTACAACCCCGCACAGCTGCTGGCTTTCGGGTTCCGCTGACCGCGCGTCTCATCTGAGATCCTCACAGCACCAAGGAGGGCCACCTTTACCGCAATCGCACAACTTTGACCTTGTCCAACTGGTGGGATTTTGGAAATTTCCGTGGGCCTTTCTACATATAAACATTTTTTGGTTACGGTCTTACAGTATAGAAAATGCGGTCACCACACCCCCACAACACCCATTCTCTCAATTCCTCCTAGAAGTTGCCGAAGATGCCACTACTGACTTGGGTTAGTCGTTAATACAGATGCCCAGTTTAGTAAAAATCCTGGCGGCAGGGGTGACGGCAGTCCGACCAGACCTAGAGCCCCCTCCCAGCTTCCCTTGCTGGTGGGCTGCTCCTGTGACGGATCTGACCAATGAGGTATGGGTGCACCCGTGTGATAGCTATCATCTGTCGAATTAGATGTGGGTGCATTGCATTCCAAGTTGGCCGGGGTAGATCTGGTTTTAGGTTGCTGGGTCACCCATGGTGTTAAGGTCATTGTCAATTTGGGGATAATTTGAGAGTGACTGGATGCTGATGGGGTGTAGGGGCAATGTGCTTAGACCAGGCCTGGGTAGGCGGATGTGCCGTCACCCTACTGAACTGCCTAGTGGCTGGGCGCACCTGCTGGGATACTGTCCTCTGGTACTGGTAGAGCCACAGAGTTGCTTGTTTATATAGCAGTTAATGCGTAGGTCCCCATTCCAGTTAGCTGTTAAGAATTCATTTGTAGGAATATACCTAGGGAAAATTCTTTTGAAAAGCATTGCTATTGTACAATATATGCCCCCCTCCCCTTTTCTTTAAATTTGGATACATATGCTAAATTGTTTCTTAGTAAAGGTCCCCGATACTCGATACTCGGGTGCTTAGCACTCTGAGGGGGCACTCAGAGGCAATGCATTTTCCAGGGACCCATCTGCCAGCAGAGTGGGCAAGGCCCTGGGGTGGGGGTGGCGCTGGGATTAGGGCAGTTCTGAGCCCAGTGTCCAGGTTTGTTACAGTGAAAGCACGGGCCTGGTGGTGATTTATTGGCTGACTCCTTTGGGACAAGAGCTCCTTTCAGCTACTTAAGGTGGAGGGCCTCAGGTAGGAGAAGATAACAAGTCTGTGTGTTTTGCTCTCTCAGGCCTCCTGCCTGTCCTGCCTAAGATTTATTCCTTTATGGCCTTGTAAACCACAAAGAGGCAGACAAGATAGTGGAAGAGCTTGGGAAGGTCTGGGGAACCAGGCTGATAACTCCCTGGAGGGCTGGGGTGGTGGGGGGAGTCTGGGATGGCAACAAATCCTAAAGGGAAATCAGTGGGATTGTCTGCATGCATTTGGTCAGCGTGCCTCTTGGCCATGGTAAAAATGTACTCCCTCTCTTCAGGGGTAGTGTCAGAGTGGGTGAATGGGACGTGAATGGCCTGCGGTTTCTCAGAGGGGGGCTATAAACTGGTAGAGGGGTGATGGAAGAAGGAAACAGAGGTAAGTGGGCAGGGAGGGAAATTGAAGTGGGTTTGGTGTGAGGAGAGGAGCAAGGGGAGGGGGAATGAGAGAGAGGGTGAGGGCAAATAGGTGCAAAATCCAAAGGGAGTGGG